>JAVRFV010000152.1:0-117604 GCA_032716605.1 Paralithodes platypus | reverse complement strand
GCTCCACTCAACCCTCTTTCAGCGATTAGTATCTGTACATTAGTCCCGTATCTCTCCTTCGAGGATTCACAGCGCTGGCTTCTTTAGTCTACGAGACATTATCCCTCCTTGCTCATGGGGAGATGGTAACCGTACGCTACTATATCCTGAAATTTTCAACCTGACTGAGCGGGGGATTGAACGCACCATGCAAGATGGGGGGAACGCTATCTGAGCCACTGCTCCGACCGCGGCTCTTTTATAGTAATTTTCATACCCATATATAATTGAAACTTTCCACGGGACATCACACACCCTATCAAACCTTCGTCAAGAATTCGCTCTGATCCATCTCCAACATACGCCGCCTCTTGCACTCTACTGTCTCATGCTTTCAGGCAACCTTGAGCTACTCAGCATATATTTCTAAGTACTTTCACAAACTTCTCTATACACTCTGCATAGGCCTTATCCAGTGGGGGGGGGCCGGCCATAAAGGCAACATAACCTTTTGTTTCTTCTCCAGATATTCTCCACAACCAATTCAGGGTAAAAATCGAGACTACAAAATCCTCGTCCTTCATTCCTAACACCCCCTGCTCGTCCATAGCCTTTCTCAGTTATACTCTCACTATCTCAATTCACTACCCTACTGTATACCTTCCCTCACTACCTTAGAAGGACATATTCCTCGGTGGTTACCACAAACTCCTCTGTCCCTTTGCCCGTATATAGGGGGACTATTATGCCACTTCCGTCATTCGGTGCACCCCTTCTACATGTTAGTTGCACATTTTCCTACAATTCGACACTATCTCACCACCAGACCTAACATTTCCACACACCACCAATCTGTTCCTGGTGCTTTCCCCAAAATTACTCTTTTCATGGCTGCCCACACTTCTGACCTCATGATCCCCACCTTCCTCCACTACTGCTTCTTCTCCCTCCCGACCCTATCAAGCTCTGTTTGCTGGATATTCATTCCCTTTCATTTAGCAACTCAAAGAAGTACTCCCCCACTTTCGACTCTCTCTTGCTTCTCGGCTAGCCATTCTACCATTCTATCTTTCACACCCTTTCGTTTCCCTTGCTACATTCCCTAACTTTCTGACTTCTTTCCAGAACAGTTTTTTACTATCCCCTCCATTTTACCCTCGAATACCTTCCAAATTCTCATTACTCTTCTATTACTTTCTTCAATACCTCTCTTTACCCCCTCTTTACTCTCCACGGACATTATGCTCTTTAATATAAGCTCTGGTTTATGTCTGCCTTTCCTTGGTCTTGATCGGTTACTAATGGCTAAAGTAGTTGTGTTTGCCGGCTTGGATGTCCGCATCCAATGTGTACTCTAGCTCTAGTGGATAACGTAGAGGCTACTACGAAATGGGAGGTTGACGCCTCCCAAATACCAAATAAGAAAACCTTCTATTTGGTCGTAGCCATCGTAGTATTCAACAGCATAGTATACCGCACTCGCGCCGTACCCCTGCCATCCAAATATAGGTCTATTTAAATTGCATACCAGGATGATCTAATTAACCCGGTGGGTTGCACGGGAAGCTCACGAAGAAGGAGCAAGATCGCAGGTGGGCAAAATCTTCAACTTTTCTTCCTTTCTAACCAATATTTTCGGTTTTTCTTTTTAAAACTAGTGGCCTCAAAATGTGTACAACGTCCTAGTAGAGAATTGTAGGGCTAACTCTAGAAGTTATCGATTTTCGCTCTAGTGTTGCGATAATTGGCTGCTCCCAGAGCGGAGCGGAATTATCCAATAGATATTAGCTCTACGTTGGAGACTACGGGGCTACTACCACAGACTGTAGAAGGTTTCCTTATTTGGTTATTTGGGAGGTGTTCAACCTCCCAGTATTCATTTTTAGTATTAGTATTACAATAAACTACATATAATAATTTGTTAGTAGTCTGGGCAAATCCAACGTCACAAGGCTATTAACCTAATTGCACTGACGACTTGTATATTTTGACTGCTATGTCGTCATTCCAACCGCGGTTAAATAAAAAGTTCTAGAGTCTACTCCTTATCTTGCTCTAGGAAGCCGTGGTACATTAACCAAAAACTACCACCGAAGGTTGAAAAAAGCATGAAGACGAGAAGAAAAAAGGGTTTTACCTTAGTTACCAGCTTAAGGCCAATCCCGATGTTGCGTAATGTGCAGATCCCTGTCGAACCGTGAGCATGAGCGACCCTCTCTTGTCATCATTTTTTCACGCGATCCACTTGAATGCAGTCGCTTTTGTTGTGCTCCTTTAATTCCACCCTGTTTAGGTTCGTTTTGGCTTATCTGGCCTTCTTTTTTGTTAGACAGATGTTACGTGATCTAGGGCACACGTAAATGGGCTCCTCAGTGTGTTTAATAGGAGTACGCGTGTGCTGCGAAATAGCTACCGAAGGTACGGGGGCCCTGGCCGTTCCTCGTGTGTGTTTTTCATTCCTGTTTCTCTTCTTTTAATTTTCATATTCTTTTTTCATGTTAGTCTGTAGTTGGCATAGTTTAGCTTTTAGCTTATTTTAGCCCTCATAGCCTTGTTTACTCATTCAGGAACTTGCCTATGCCCTATGATGTTTTCATATTTTCATACGCCTAGGTGTACTAGTTGAGTTCACCAATCTGAGATTTCGTCGGTGGCCCGCGTTGCTGTTTGCGCGGTTTGTGTCTGGTCACGCATTATTAGCGTTATTCCCGCAGTACCCCCTTTCGCAGCCTTCACTGTAGTCTCAAGGGCATGGGCGCGTTGGTGAGTTTCGTGATATCCAGGGGTACCCCACATAAACCCCCCCCCCCCCAGCCAACTAAAAAAACCAAAAAAACCCAACAGTAACCTAACAAAGGGGGCCCCTCCCTCACACCACAGGGTTTTTCGCCCCTGACACATTCTCTACTCACGGGCCTAGGCCACCCTTTTTCTCGCCAGTTTCATTTACTGGTGGGGCTGGTGTTTTTTTTTTTCTTTTTGTCGTTCCCTTACATGTTTTCACCTCCATCCTTTCATACCCAGTTTTGACCCCAATCCTGGTGGCCTACCCTACGGGGGCACCCCCTGTTGGCTGGCCAAACCACCCATTCCTGCCACTTCTCCTCATGGCCGCCCTTCTTTGCTCTATCTCTGTGAGGCTTGAGGTGGTTCCTGGGGGATGTGCCTCCTCTCCCCTGGTGTGTCTTCCTTGCCTCTCCCTTGACCGGTTGAGTCAGGATATTATCAAGGAAGACACTGCTCAGCTTGATGGCCATCGTCGCTTGGAGTTCATAAGGAGATGAGGCTTTTTTCTGGGCCTCTTTTGGGAGTCCCTAGACGCTCCTCTAGCTTTTTCGGCGCCGGACCATCTCGGCCGGTCCCGCAAATTTGCGGGATGGCTTGATTCTGCCCTCTGGGACATTTCGGCTCCCCGCAAATTTGCGGAGATCGTGGGGGGGTCCCGCAAAATTGCGGGAGGGTGGTGTCGGTACGGTTATGCCTCCATTGGCCCGCAAATTTGCGGTAATAGTTGGCTTTCACTATTGACTTTTGTTATGTCATCTTGTTGCCTGATAGTATATTGGTGTATGCACTTTACTGGTGTTATAGGACCTGCATGTAAGATGTTGAGTGGTGGTTAACACTTTCTCCATCTTTGCAGGTTCTGCTAGTGCTCTTCCGCCTCGGCCGCCCTCCTCACATAACTCTGTGCTCCCAGTTTAGGGTGAGTACGGATAGCTGTTTGCATGTGTGTTCCTGATTTCCCCATGCTCCTTCCCTGGTTCTTCTTGGACATTCTCTCCACTTACTCCTTCGACGTGCTGATTATGGTGTGTGTTCTTCTAGTGCAGGTAGGCTGCATTGCTTTCGCCTTGGTTGTCGCTCCCCGTGCTTGGAGAGGCACAAGTCCTGCTTGCGCCACTCGCTCTGTGTGTCCTCTACGGCCTACCTCCCTGCTCTGTGTGGCACGTGTCTGGCCCTGGTGGTTGTGCTGCTCCATGGCCCTGGTTCCTCGGCGGCGGCTGTGGCCTCTGCTGCCCTTCCGTCGGTGTGGACGATGGTCTCCCGCCACATTAGGACTGTGGGCCACCGTTCCCCGGCCTTTGTTGCCGACCGGATCCGCGTCTCCCTGACCCGACTGAAGGCCGTTCACCTGGCCCTCTCCCTGCTCGGGCCCTCTCCCCTGTTCCCGCAGCCGGTCGTCCCATCGTCGGGGGGTTCCCCGGCTCCGTCCACGCTCTCGCTCGCCTCGTCGTCCTCCTGATCGCCTTGACGACGCCCATCGCCCTCGTCATGGTTCTCGCCCTGAGGCCCGGGGTTGCGGCTCTGCCCCTGTGCGCCCTCCATGGCCTCTACGGATAGGGGCTCTACTCCCTTCCGCCCGCTTACCCAGCCCAGACGACTTCCTCTTACGTTGTCCTCTACGCGCCGCGGTTGTTCATGCTGTAGCTGGCCCTCTGCTCCCTCCTCCTACACTGTCCAGGAGGGTCCGCCTGGATGTCGTTGCTTCTCCTACTTCACCTGCTTCAGTGCCTATTCTTCCTTCACGGTCTCGTCCCACGGTGGTGGTCCCTCCCTCCTCCGCCTCGGTGTCGGGCCGCCCTGTTATCTCAGCCCCGGGGATCCTTGCTCTGTTTCCCCCCGCGGCTCCTGGCCTCCTTTCACCCGGCCAGCCTTCCCACTCCCGTCGTCCTGCTCCTCCTCATTCTTCTCTTCCTGACCTTCACTTACCGTCTCGCCAGGGGGGTACCCCTCCTCTTGCCTCGGTGGGGTTTCGCGAGATTTTGGGGTCCTCTTTCTCAGGAGCTGATGTGTCGCTGGAAGAGGGGAATGGTGCTGTTTCCCCCTCGGCCGTTCGTGATCGGAGACGAGTCCCTCAACGGCGACACAACCGTCGTCGCTCGCCTTCCTTGGGCCGCGACGCTGCTGGTTCGTGTCGTGGGTCTCGCTCCCGCCCACGCTCGCCCCTGCGGGCCGCCCAATCTGGGGGGGGGGGGGGGTAGCCTCTCTCGGATCGATTGTCGGCTATGCAGGGCTGGGTTGTGTCACGCTTCGACGGGCGCTTGGAGTCGATGGAAGACTCACTCTTCTCGCCCTTCTTGGCGGTGACTCACCCTCCGCGCCTCACCCTACTAACCCTGCTACGGTCCCCCTCCCTTCTGCAGGCCTACGCTCTGGTCAGACTTCAGACGCCCTGACATCCTTCCGGCTGTTCAGTCCCTGGCTGTGTTGACGGGTCTGTCCTCCTATGGGACAGGTTTGTGCGACGCCGGTACGCCTGGCTTAGCCATCATTGCTCGGTCACCCTCTCCCATTGGAGGCCTGGTATGCTGGGGCCTTCGACTTCACACACGATCCGTCGACGGCTCTCCTTCCGTCCATCCCCCGGAGTCGTCCCTGATTTTGCCTCCTCTTGTGTCTGTCGGCGGGTTGGACGGCGCGTTCTGGTCCTGGATGAGCGCGCCCGTTCTTGAACTTTGATCTATTGCTACCCCGTTCTTCTCTCACCCGGATCAGCCCTCTGTCGCCAAGGTTTTTCCCTTGCGGCAGGGGGGGACGGAATTATTGTCTTGTCTTTAGGTTCCCCCCAGACGTCTGTTCCCCTCCTGCGGTTTTTTCGAGGCGTCTGCGCCAGACGATCTCTGCGAGGGTTTGGACCGCGTCCAGCGGATCCACCTTCGGCCCGCGGTGTCTTTGGTACCCGAGCTGAAGGCGGTTTTGTGCGCCCCGGCAAATCGGCACCGCACGACGGTCCGGTCTTCGTCCCGCCGGCCGGCCCACTTGGTTCTTCGACAGGGTTTATTGTAGTCTTCGCAATATACGTCGGGGTTTTTACGCAGGATGCTTGGGAATGCTACGCTTCTCTGTCGGCGGCCCCTGCTTCCGCCACACGGCGCCGCGCTGTGTCGTTACGGGCCCTGCTTTCGTCACTCACCGACGCGCGGTGCTGCCCGCGGGGTTTTCTCAGTCCCGTCCTTCTGCCGGTCCTCTTCGTGTGCTGCTGCAAGTGCTGCCGCCTTGCACGGGCGCAGGACTGGGACGTTGCTGGACAGTGCATCGGTTCCGCCTCGCACTTCTGTTCTTGCCCCTTTCATCCCCTCTGTGTCGGGGCTGGCCGGCCTTCCACTTCCGGCCGCCCTTCGAAGGGGTCAGCCCCGCGCCGGCCTGGGGTTGGGGTGGCCCGCCCTTTTCGATGAGGTTGGGGGGGGCGGGGGGTAGAGGAGGTCACCGTGGTGCTCATGCCCGCACGGCCCGTACCGGGGGTACCTCCACGTCAACACAATGTGTAGTTCTCTGGGTCGGCCTCCTTGTTCTCCTTCTCGCCGGGGCGTACCGGGTCGCTCCCCTCCTCTCGGGTGCTCCCTCGGGTTGTTTTCGCCCTTGCGCCCCTCGGTCGCCGCGAGGGACGTTGGGGGCGGCGGGGTGCGCGGAGGGGTCTCACCTGGAGGTGGACGTCCAGACCCCCACTCCGCTCTTGTCACCGACAACGGCCCATCTCTTCAGAGGTGGCCCACGTGTTCACTTCCATGCCCGAGCTGGGTAGCGTCGAGGGAGTTGACCGCCGGTCACCCGGTTTTCCTCTCCCGTGTCTTTCTGGTTCCGTCGCCGACCTGCGACGCGATGCGACCGGTGGTGGATCTGTCGGCCCTCAACGGGCACATCGTGCACACACGGTTTCGGATGCGGCCGGTACCCCTGGTACGCCTGGCCCTGTGCCCTCTGTCGTGGGTAGTGTCGCTGGCCCTCCAGGATGTGTCTTGGCTCGTTCCTCTCCATCCTCGCTTCCAGCGATTCTTGGCCGTTCGGCCTTCCGATCGTTGTGTTCCTGTTCGACGGCCTTACCTTCGGTCGCCACATCGCGGCGCAGATCTTCTCCGCACTGGTTGGGGCAGGCTCTGGGTCCTCTCCTCAGGAGCGGGCTCCAGCTCCTGTTTTCCTTGGCCGTTTGGTTGGTAGTTTCCGACGCCCTAGGCCTGTGCATTGGCGACGCCCTCACAGTCGTTCGCAACATCGCACGGTTAGGGTTCCCCTTCGATGTTCCCAAGTCACGCTTGACCCCGTCGCGTGTCGTGCCATGGGTCGGTCTCGCATGGGTTTTGTCCGGCGCTACGGTGACCCGGGGTCTGCCGGCCGCGGTGCACCTTCGGTGGACGGTCCTCGCCGTGTTACACTCGGTCTCCCTCCCGGGGTGGCTCTGGGACTCGTTCGTGGGTTCGCTGCATTGGGCCGCTCTGCCCCTTCCCTTAGGGAGCCTCTGGCTACGCCGCCTCCTCCTCATGGGCACCGCGGTGTTTCCGTTGCCCCTATAGATCGGCTCCTGCCACTCCCGCGTACAGTTCGCCGACGCTTCGTTCGCTGGGTTGCTCGGGGCTCGCTCTCTGCGGCTGTGCCCTGGACCGCCCCCCCCCGCCGACGGTCTGGGTACCCACAGATACGTCGAGCGAGGTTGGGTGAGGTTCCCAATCGAACCTGGGACGTCCACTTCCCGGCAGATGGGTGGGTCTCCCTCCTCTTACCCGTCTATGCCCTCGGATTGTTGGTTCCTTTGTTCTTCCTGCGGGACCACGCGCTGGCCCTTCGGGGTACGTCGGTGGCCTTCGGGTTGGACACTCAGACAAGCTGTCCCCTGTTTCCTTATGCGGGGGTCCTCCAGGTCGTTGACTCTATTGGGGGTCTCGGTGGAGTTGTTCTTCCTCGCGGACCCCTTCTGCTTGCATGCCTCCTCCCTGCCCGGGCCTGCCCCCCTTGGGGCGGCCGCCCTGTCGAGAGGGCAGGGCGTTCTTGTAGAATGGGCGTTGAAACGGACTGTGTTCGCCGATCTCGCGGCTTCCTGAGGTGTTCCGGAGGTCGCCTTGTTCGCATCGGGGGTGCCGCGCCAGTTGCCTCTGGACCTCTCCCTCCGGCCTCGCGCTCCGGGGGGGTTCCGGACGCTTTCATGGTCGCCATGGTACAGGTGGCGGTCGATATCCATCTTTCCGCACACCAGACGCGCTGTTGATGTGCCCAGTCCTCGCGAAGCTGCGGCTGTACCACGGCTGCGTCTGGCTCCTCGCGCCTCTGTGGCCGGCACGGACTTGGTACGCCGGTTGCCGCGGGTGGTGCCCGAGTCCGGTCCCTCTACCTGTCTCCGGCTTCCACTTGGTCCTGCGGACCTCTTTGGCCTTCGCATCGTGCTTGTTCATGAGCCCACGGTGGCTCCCGGTCCCCGGCCGGGCCCTGACTGACTTCCTGCAAGCGTTCCTGGCCGTCTTCTCCTTGGGGGACTTACGGGTCCCGCTGGAGGTTTTTTACTAGGTGGCTACAGGCCACTCGCCTGCCAGTTGGCTCTCCTTCCCTCGTCATACGTCATGTTTCACCTCTTCCGTACACGTCGCTTTCCAGTCGACGCTATACGTACCCACTTGTCTGCCGTCCGGGGGGTTCTTTGGGTCCGTCGCTGGGCTGGTCGTTCCGCCACAGTGCTGCATTCCTTCCTGACGGCTGCCTTCCGGGATCGACCGCCTCCGCGCCAGGTCCCTCCGCTGTGGGATCGGGGGCGGGCTCTGGTCCTTCTGGCTTCCCCCACGTATACAAGGGCCGCTACGCCGGTTCCGTTGCTCGGGCGTCCACTCTTCCTTGTCGCTCTGGCCACTGGGGAGCGGGTGTCTGCACTAGCGGCATTGTCACGGCCCCGGGACTGCGTGCGATTCTCCCCGTCCTTGCATGGCGTCTCGTTCGCCTCCTCCCCACCTTTTGTTACCATGCATAGGAGGGAGGCCCCCGTTTTCCAGCCTTTCGCCGTCCAGGCTTTTACGGCGTGGGCATCCTCGCCATGTGTTGTGCCCGGTGTCAGCCTTGCACTCCTCTGTTGCGTCTGTGGCGCCGCCTTGGGGTACTGCTGTGTGGGTGTCTCCTCGGACAGGTGGGAGGCTCTAGCAGGTGCAGCTGGGCCGCCACGTTTGTCGGACCGTTCGTGCCCGTCACCCTGTTTGTAGGGGTTCTGCGCGCGATGTACGATCCTTTGCTGCCTCCTTCGGTTCCTGCCACGTCGATCCTTCCCTGCCTTCCCCTCTGCGGTTTTGTGGTCTTCTATCAATTCCTTCATCTCCTCCTACCTCTCCGTGTCCAGTGTTCGACCCCCTCCGCCGGTGATTGCTCTCCGGGGTCGGGTTTCCTGGTGCTCTGGCGAAGATCCCTGGTCTTCCCCCCTTATCCCTCGTTCTTTTCTTTTGTTTTTTTTTTACAAAGGGGGGGGGGGGGGGGGGGGGTGCATGGGTTTGCAACACTGGATTGCAAGTTTGGGATTATGTATTGTTCCAGTACATAAGTGTTTTTGCCACATTGAAAATTGTGTTTTGTTCTTGTGTTCAGTGTTTTTGTTGGTTTTTGAAGAAAAGGGATTTTGGGTACAGTACCTTTTTGGTTTCAGACAAGTCTATGTTTTTGCATTACTATGAATGACGGGCATGTGTTAAAACTGTTCTTTTTAGCTACTCCTCAGTTTTTCACTCTTTTATTAAACTCTCTTGTTTAAATTGTGTCTTTGTCATTCGTAATTTTGTTTTTATGCATTGGTTTTTTTTGGTAGGTTGGGCTTGGATGTCCTCCTCCTATTTGTTATGCAGCCTTGACGTTGGATTTGCCAAGACTACTAACAAATTGGGAGGTTTGACGTACCTCCCAACTACCAAATAGGAAAACCTACTATTTGGTAGTAGTCTTGGAAAATCCAACGTACATAATACCCTCCCTCACGCCGGACCCCTGCCCATCCGCGTTCTTCTGCTGACGTGAGATGTGATGACAAGAGAGGGTCGCTCATGCGCACGTACGACAGGGATCTGC
This sequence comes from Paralithodes platypus, assembly GCA_032716605.1. Lineage (NCBI taxonomy): Eukaryota > Metazoa > Arthropoda > Malacostraca > Decapoda > Lithodidae > Paralithodes > Paralithodes platypus. The sequence continues at coordinate 107,818 of JAVRFV010000152.1, read as the reverse complement.
ACATGACGGAACACGGGATGGGCCTTAAGCGGTAACTAAGGTAAACCCCTTTTCTTCTTCTCTTCTATGCTTTTTTCACCTTCGGTGGTAGTTTTGGTTAATGTACAACGTCTCCTAGAGCAAGATAAGGAGTAGACTCTAGACGTTTTCTTTTTAACCGCGGTTGGAATGACGACATAGCAGTCAAAATAGACAAGTCGTCATTGCAATTAGGTTAATAGCCTTGACGTTGGATTTTCCAAGACTACTACCAAATAGTAGGTTTTCCTATTTGGTAGGTTGGGAGGTACGTCAAACCTCCCCAATAAAATACATTATATTTATATATTATATAAGTACTGCAGTAGTAGTGTGTATTGTAAGGGCTACATTTGTTTGTGCATTATCAGGTACACTACTTGGTTGTAACAGCTCAAGATGGTGCGAGTGACCCCGGTTGGCCACATCCACAGTGACGGTGCTGGTTAGTGACACCGCGGACGAACCACCGGTCTTTACTCAAAGGTCTACCAAGCAACCATACAGAGAACATGCCCGAGACCACACTTCTTACTGTAGCAGCCTCCGACCCTGATACTGTCCCTGTGGTGAGTAACATAACATATAACATATTAGATTACACCACACAACATATCTTACCTACATACAGGAGAATGTGACACTACCAGGTGATGTCCATTAGGCTTATAATACTATCTCCAGTAGCATAGGAAGGTAGTGTTGGTTATCGTAATTTTCTTATTGATTATTAGGACAGGTGACAAGTTTAATGGCAATGTTGACATTAATGTTATTGAAGTTAAGACATACTGTAATTCTAGGTGGAGATTTAATTAAAGAGTCATTAAGCTATATTTGTTAATCTGCATGATAATTCCTGTTTCAGATAATGTACTGTACAGTACATCATAGTGACTGATCCATTAATATTTGTTCCAGATAACATATGTAATGGTGAATGGTGACTCTGATCTATTCAGTGTGGATGGTGAGAGTGGTGACATCAGCACCACACGAGGGCTAGACTACGAGGCTGCTTCACGCCACACCATCGTCGTTGGTACCCAGGAAAACACTTTAGGAGGGCCACAGGTAACATAACATAGGGTAACATAACTTATTGTAGCTTAGCATATCTTGATGTGATATAACAGAGTAAGACATAGTATAACTTCACCTCTTAACATACTTCATACTTAAGCAAACTTCATCAATGGCAGCATTTATTAGTTCACTGCAGAAGTATGCTATCCCTGAGGGGACAAAGACAGCCTATGTATCTCATCATGATGGCTTAATCCGGCTTGGTGAAGCTGTGTGTATGGTGAGGACTTCTTGTGGAATTTTTGTATGCTGTAGGAATGGCATTGGTGCTGGGGATGGCAGGGGCGTAGCTAGGGTAATTAGCGCCTAGGGGCAAGCAATAGAATTGCGCCCCCCCTCCCCCCCCCCCCCTCAGGATAGTGGGTGGGTGGCGAGTGTAGCGAGCTTAATTAGCTGGGGGGTTTAGGGGGAGTGCTGTGAGCCCCCTCAAGATTTATTTTTTAAATCTAGCTATTTCATAGTAGTTGTTAAGGCAATTTGTGAGGGTTTTAGTTCCCCCTACAGGTATTTATAACTTGGAATCTTTAGGAGTTTGGAGAGACATACAAGACTTTTTAAAACATATTTATTGTATTGAAAAGAAGGAAATACAGCAAAGTAATTATAAAAGCTGAAAAGTTAATTCTTAGAAAATAATAGGACAACATTTATCTAAGAGTCTCAGATGCATTTCAGAGTAAAATAGTTTTTGACTACATTGGCTAGATATGTGAGCATTCATGTGCTTGTGTATATTTTACTGTAATAAAAAGAAGGAACACAAAAAGATAATTTTTAATTAAAGCCAAACGCAATATTTCATTTGTAACCCCGTCGTAGGCTCAATCCTTTTGAGAGTTAGAATCTCAAAAACTACATGTACAGGCATAGTTATAGCGGGATAAAGAGGATGACTGGAAGTAAAATATGTTAACTAGGTATGGTATTAAAAAAAACATAGTTCCTCTAGACTCCTGTAGAGTTATGAAGTTCTAAAAAAATATGGGGTAAAAAGTTAAAGAGAATATAATAAGAATTGCATATTAAAATTCAATATGGTTTTCCATTTTTTAACCGAACATAACCTAACATAAGCCTACAGACCTAACCTAATGTAGATTATCTAGGTGACTATAGGTAGCGCCAACGAACTTGACAATAATCTTGACCCCTTAACGTCTTATAACTCAAAATGAATGAAAGCAATCGGGCTGAAATTACTCTCATTTGGTAAGAGTCCACTAGATAATAGGTGTGGATATTTACAGCCAGTTTGCTCTAGTCTTTTTTGAGTTACAAAGAGGTCGGGATCAAAATTATTGTCAAGTTTCGTGGGCGCTACCTATAGGTTCCGTTAGTTAGACTAGGTTTGCTGGTTTGGACACAAGATATCAACTTCCTACCTAATTAGGCTAGGTTAGGTTATTTTGATATGTTTTAATCCATTTCAGTTCACTCCTCAATGTCCTTGTTCTTCATAGCTCTCCCCACTGGGTGTCATACTTTAAAACTGATGGATAGCCTACAGTACTTGGTTATACAGTATATACATATCGGGGGTACTGAATGTGTAGCATACTTGATAAATGAGTCATTATTTATACAAAAACGTTCCTACCTGTTTTCCCTTGTACCATGTAAACAAACCAGTCCGAGGCATTCATGCATTCATTGTTTGAAATTGACATTAATGTATGCTCTGGTATATTATTTGTAATAAGTACAGTAATATCAAAACTTTCAAACATATATTATATTATTATAATATTCCTGAATGATAATAATGAATAAAACGTGTAGAGAGAGAAAATATTTTACCAACAAAATGTTATTACGAAAGAAAATGATATTTTGCGGCCAAAACGTAGGGTAACTATGCTGCTAGTAAATTGTGACTGATGGGCATGCCATAATCAATTGTTTTACAACAGTTTTAATTCTATTTCATAATTATATTCATAATTCATTGATTATCTTATGAATATACGGTACTGTACCTCATTTCATCATTCATGATTTTCATCTTACTTTATTTTTACGAGCCACTGGGGGATGGCCTCCAGGGCAGTCTGGAGCCAATGATCTGGTGATACAGTAGTAATATTTTGATGCCGTCTTCTTTTCCTAACTATGACAAATATGACTAATAACTAACCACGTCAGCCTTTCAACTTATTACCGCACCAACAAGTTGCTGTTTCCTACAAGTTTGCATCTGCACAAAGACTCACACTTATACAGTATATTAATTATATGTTTTAATGTTCTAGTCGACGTGCTCTGTCCTGGTGACTGTAGAGGATGCCAATGACAACCCTCCAGTGTTCAGTATATCAGTGCCACCTCGCTCCCTGCCTGAGGCTTCACCACCCGACACCCTCGTTGTTACTCTCCTTGCATCAGACGCTGACGGCACCAGGCCAAACAATGTTGTAAGTACACTACTTCTCTATATTATTAATAATAATAATAATAATCTGCTTTTTGTTTATCAAAAGCGCTGGTTCTTCCAATTTAGGAATTCAACAGCGTTGGCATACTAAAGTTACAAGAATTATCTACAACGATTATACTCTGTAGTTGTCAGTCATAACACCCTTTCGAAGTCTCAGCTTTTTGCAAAGAGGAGGGTATCCAACTCTCTTTTAAAGGACTCAACAGAAGCCAACTGCCTTATGGACAATGGTAATATAACCTTGGGGCCACATATGAAAAACTGCGGACGAGAGAAAGATAACTGGTGCGCGGCCACAGGTTAATCAATGCGCAAGAGATCAATCTCGTTCGCAATGCCATGGTCACGTCGATGGGTGCTTTAGCAAACCGGCAAGATACCTAGGGTCACCACACTTAAGAACTTTGAAGGTCATAAGGCAAAGCTTATATTCTATTCTAGCTTTTACTGGATTATGGATGGGGTAGTAAAAGGTCTCGGGGGGGGGGGGGGGGGAAACAAGCCTTGCTGCCCTGTTTAACACCGACTGAACCTTCCTTAATTGATCATTTAGAAGACCAATCAACAAAGCATTAGGTTACAGTAGTCAATCCGAGAAAAGACCATTGTGTAAACCAACGTTAAGACGCACCGCTGATTCAAGAACTGCCTGACAAAGTACAGGTTTCTCATGTGCAAATTTGAACTCATAACAACTTGGTTAATGTTTTATTTTATTTTTTATATATTCTAACTACTCCCTCTCGGGCCATAGGATGAGAGCCTGTACGTTCTACCGCTCAACACGGTGAAGCCCGTCAGGTCTTGTTCCAGTCTAGGGAGTGAGACATGTGTAGCACCCACTTACGGCTCAAAGCAGCCTCATCTCTGAAGCCGCTTCGCCTGTGCGCTTCACTGTCTCATCCCCTAGACTAGACTCTGACCCTCACTCTCAGAATGCCACCTATTGAGCAATTAACTAGGCATTTCCCCTCTGTAGCATATTTTGGTCAAAGACCACCTGGACATGAGAGGCACTCAATTCCTGGCTGCAACCTCCACAAACCAACACCATTCACTACACTACATGGCAGCACACCCACAGACACCAAGGAATATTAAAACAACACCCAGCACACGATATAACACACAAATACTGTCATCTCTCCCTCCCTGTCCACCGCAAACCAGCTTCCAGAAGCACATGCATAGGCCTACTCATATCGCCGTTCCATCCAATCACTCGACGACAACACGCAGCTACAGGCACGAACTCCTGAAATCCATCCTTCTGAATTCTCCCTTCCTCGCGAGGACAGAGTCCACCTGGCCAGGCTGAGATGTGGACACCATCCAGCTCTTCTGAGCTTTCAGAAGAGACTGGATATCTCTGTCGTCGACACCTGCCCAGGATGCAACACAGCACCCCATACTATTAAACACATCTAGAAGACTGCATTCTACACAATCACTTACACCAACAACATAATCTACACTCCTTGAGAGCCCCGTGGGAAAGCCCGATCGTGGCCGTGGCCTTCCTTAGGGACTCTGGGCTGTTCGGCCAGGCAGCCTAGAGAACGACAACAACAACAACAACTTCTATCACACAATCTGCCCACCTTCCTGTCTCTGTCTTTTAAAAAGATAATGATAGATAAACTTTGGGAATGTTAATGGTCCAAATAACAACTCTGAAAGTGTGGTGGTTGAGGGGATAGGTTATATATTGTGTACAGTAATATGATTAGTTAGATAAGGAAGGTATTATTTTTTTACCAGAATTGTGCCTTGACAACCATTTATATATATAAGTCAAATAGTTACTATACTTTTAGTAATATCCATCCTTTTGTAAGTACAGTAGGCTACTCTTTTATTATCTATAGTTGTTAGAATTATAAATGCCATGGTGCATTACTATTCAGGCATTTTATGTATCTATCAATCTATTGCCGAACGCCTTACTCCCTTTAATGAGGGTGGCCATACACAGAATGCCCCCAAGCGGACATATTTCCTGTAAGAGGGACAACCCGAGCCAGTTTACTGAAGGACTTACAGGATTGACCACTCAATTTAGGATCCGTCCGACTACGAGGCCCTCTGTTTATCTTGTTAGCACTATTTTTCTACAGTGGTGTTCGGCTAGTCCATCCACTAACCTGTCTCACCCTTAGGTAAGCAGTACGGATTTGTATCAGGTTTACTCCCCTAGATAGGTTGCCGACCAAGGCTGACGAGTCCCATCCACCCAGATTTTTATAAGGTTGTCTCCCCTAGATGGGTTGCCGACCAAGGCTAATGAGTCCCATCAAACCCGTTTATAATATACAGTATGTAAAGTCAGTGAAAATAGGTTAGCCTAAACTGAACCGGATGCGGAAATAACTTGAGCCGACCATGCCAAGTGAGATATCTTTCTTGGTGTCACTGGTAGAGTGTTCGCCTCATAGCCCAAGGGTCCCGGGTTCAATCCCAGGCCTGGCATATTTTTGTGAGGCTATATCAGCATCTAACGAAGTTTAGGTGTGTTGGTAAAATTGTTAAGATGGTTGAGAGTAAACTCGGAGCTCCATAAATCCTCTTTCGGGTATGGTGTAAGAACCTATTCCTACAAGTATATATATTTATTTATTTATTTTCAGGTTGAATATGAGCTCACTGGATATGGAAGAGCTCCAGACTTTTTTGCTATTGACAATGAGTCTGGAGTGATCACACTGAAGTCTGACCTCACAGCTGAAAGAGAATCTGATTTTGAGGTACGCATATTGTCATTAAATAATTGTACAATCTCTTATATAGCCCATCGGTAAGTTTGAATAATTCTATATTGCTGTCCTTTGCACATCTATTTTGCTAGTAACTTAAATATATATTCATTATTATAGTATATACTGTAACTTTATAATATTTGTACTTATATCTTCAGCTTCAGATAGTAGCCCGTGATGGTGGGGTCCCCCCGGGCTGACTACCACATCCACCGTCTCTATCTCAGTGGAGCGTCGGGCGGGGGAGGAGGAGAGTGAACCACCGAGGACTTGGGGCGGCCTTCTCTGACACACAGTTCTCAGTAGAGGTACCGGAGGACACACCCTGTGGGGAACCTGGTCAAGAGACTTACTGTACTGAATTCTCCCACTGCTCCTATTGGTCTACGCTGTGTCATAGCAGAAGGCAATAATGATGGCAAGTCCATAGAGTTTATAGTTATCGGTTTATGGAAGTAACTGCCCTATAGAAGTTGTTGTTGTTGTTTGTGTTGTTGTTGTTGTTGGTTCCCCAAGCTGCCTGGCCGAACAGCCCCAAGGCCCCGAGCAATTCCAAGGCCATAACTGAGCGCCCCCACAGAACACTCCCTGCCTACCACAATAAAGCCTGGGTGACCGAAGCCACTCCATGGCGGGGAGCTGAGGAGGGTGCGGAAACGCCCGGGAAACCAAAGCACCACCCAGGGCCCTGTGCCCCTCAGCAATTATGAAGAGAAAGTTGAGGGGCAAGGGAAAAAATGTGACTCTTTAGCTTCCAATCTTGGTAAATTGGGAGATTAATCCACGGAAGAGACGCCGCACTTGAGATCTAGAAAATATATAAGTTAAAGGAACAGTCAGAGTAAGCTATGGGTATGGCAGAGATCGCTCAGCTCTCACTCTGATAGACCAGCCCATCATCCCCCTATAGAAGTAAATAGATATACTGTACAGTAATTATATTTGTTATATTCGATATGCCTCCTCACACACACTGGGGGAGGACACTCATTATTGGCAACCTGCCCTTTGTCTATTTCACACATAAAAAATACAAAAATACAAAAAAATAAAACAGGTGGCTGGGCTAACGACCCTCCCTCTTAAACAGGAACAACCTTGGCATAAAGGCAATTCATTTGTGGCCACCCCCTAAGGGCCTTACCCAGAGGATTTTATGTCTCTATGTACACTATATGAAGGAGACAAAAGGCAGGTAACCTGTAATGAGTGTCTCCCCCAAAGCCAAAAGAGTGACAGAGCCAAGTTCGAGGGACATTGGGGTCAAAATGCCTGGACACACGAAGTTTAAACCAGTTTAAGTCATATGATAAAGGAAAGATTAATTGAGGGAGAGAGTTCCAGAGTTAACTTGTTTAGTAGAAGAAAGACTGAGAAAATTTGCCATTTCTTGGGTTGGAGACCTGGACAGAAAAGGAGTGGGACTATGTTTGAAAGGCGGGTGCCTTGAACTCACCGTAAGGGAGGGGGTATGCACTGAGAGAGCTCTGAAGAACACTGATACAGTAGTTGTAATAGCGATAGAATAGTGAAAGAGATGCAACATTGCGGCTTGTAGAAAGAGATTGTAGGGAACTAGTAAGAGGAGGAAGTGAGTTAATGAGGCAAAATGCTTTTGACTTTACTCTTTCGAGAAGTGCGGTATGGGTGGACCCTCCCCACACATGCGAACAATACTCAATACAGGGGTGCACTGAAACTGAAACTTAATTTTTTTTTTTTTTTTTGCCAATCAAACATACAATATATGTTAATTTTACAATAAAATAATTTCATGGCTATGCCTTTTGAGACCAATCTCTCATTAAAGGCACCTTGAATGCAACACGATGTGCCCCGATACAGAGCAAGAAGCTGTGCAGGGTGAAGAAACCATGGAGACAGTTGAGCACACCTAACTTTTGGGAAGCTGTTTTAGCAAGAGTGGTAATTTGATCTTTCCAAAAGAGGTCGAATAAAAAAGATACACCTAGAATATTGAGACAAGATGAAGGGTTGATTTGTGTATTGTTGAAGAGTAATTGCTAGTCTTGCGGAAGATTGAGATGGAGGGATAGAGGGAGAAATTGGGTCTTAGAGAATTTTCTCTGCCCCAATCAGAAATAATTGATAGATCAGAAGATACTCATGCCATGGCCTTGTTACTGATTGCATGCTGGGTTGATGTGAAAAACTAGTTGAATAGTGTAAGGTGAGTCATCAGCATATGAGTGGATAGGCTGTAAATCAAGTCAGGTCAATATCTTGGTGTGTAAGAGATGTGTGTGAGATTTTTATGTTTAGTGTTGTTTTGTTTTTCTGATGTGTTGTGATGTCCCTGTTCGGGCTCTGTCTCGAGTCGGCCACCCCCATAAAAAAAAAAAAAGGAAAACTGGGGAAGGTGCCAGAGTATATACATACATACATACAAGAGTATCTGCTTCATGTGAGGTGTTTATATAATTTCACACCACAGTCGGAGAAATGCCAAGTTAGTGACCTCGATGTCACATTTTCAGTTGTAACTCTGGAAGCATAACTTTCAGTTGCAAAATGAATGGCTAGGCAACTGATAGGTAGAAATAAGTTCAGAGAGCAACTGGAAGCAAATGACTTTATTACTGTCAGTTTATTGCTTACTTATCATTTACAATAGGCTACTTGTTTAATCATTTCCCAACATTTTGTTTATGATGGAGATAGTAGAGTATGTGGTCATTTTGAAGCTAATGATATGAAACTTCCAGCTTCTACAATATACCGGTATACATAATGTTTATTAAAATATATAATTGACTTGTATACAGTTTTAAAACAAATCCAACCATTAATATAATCCTAATATTATCAATTTGCAGGTAGCAGTTTGCCTCCTAAGTTAACCAAACGAGGAACACATGTTAGCAGTGGATCTGTGTAAAATCCACAAATTCAGCAATTTATTTTAAGAGGATGAAATTTATGCATGCATGACAGGCATACACATACACATACACATGTGAGCCTTGGTCATCCAGAAGTGGCACTCTTGATAGTGTAATAAGAGAGGGGAATCCCAACTAATGTACACTCGACCAAAAAACAATCTTTCCAGTGGTGAGCTGTAAATAGTCTAGTGTGAACGGAATGCATCTGGTGAAACATACGTCTGTGAGGTATTATCATAAGATTTCGACCCAATTCCAGAATGTTGTTGTTGTTGTTCCCTAAGCTGCCTGGCCGAACAGCCCCGAGTCCCTGAGAAAGGCCATGGCCACGATCGGGCTTTCCCACAGAGCTCTCATTGAGTGTAGATTGTGTTGTTGGCATAAGTGGTTGTGTGAAATGCAGTCTTCTATGATTCCAGAATGTTTAGAGCGTTAGTGTAAAGATTGTTTTTTTGGTCGAGTGTACATTAGTGTAGGCTACAGTCTATCTGTCTACAGTATATACTTTGGTACATACTTTTTTTAATTGGGGATGGCTGATTCAAGACGAGCCTGAACAGGGACAACACAACAAAAAACAAAACACAATTCCAGGAGAAATACCCAAAGACCCAGGCTCATTTGGGGTCTCCAGCAAATTTCCCAGGTCCCAGATCTCTTGGAGAGGCTCCGATTTCCGCAGGCAGACACTCAGCGGAGCACACCACAATGCCCACCCACCATGCATCCAGGCGTACCCTTCATTTCTACCGGCTCCCCCGCCCCCGGGCCAGACGCCTGACGGACTAATATCTAGTCCAATTGGCGCCCAACCCTTCTTCCAAACAACCGCGTTTACACTCATCTATTCACTAGCATTCTCCATTCCAATATATTACAGTACAGCAGTTTATAGAGGCGCCTCAGCTCCAGCCCCACCTTACTATCTCTAGTGTGGTTAACAGTTACAGTGTGGGGCTTCTGTCTAGGTAGTATGCTCATTCTTGCACCTAGAAGTGAGTGTTGGGTGACACCCACCTACCAGTCTGCAGAGGTTAGAATATACTCAAGATACACTTGAGCAGCACTTTACAGCACCATAGGCATAATACTGTATTTTGGTACATATATTAAATGTTGCCACTCCCACAGAGAAGTTTGTGATGGAAGTTACATCAGAGGGCCATTGTGGACTGCTGCTACAGACGCCCTTGGATTATGAGTCTCTCACCCGCTATACTCTTCAAATACAGCTTGATGCTCCCATATCACCTAATGGGACTGAGATAAGAAATGCTCAGGTAAGTGTGTTGTTATCCTGCACCTTTTTACATTTACTAATATAACTAAGTATGGGGAAAATTATTGATAACAGATTTTTAAAAAGAAGAGGTAGAGAGAGAAAGGGGGATGGGTAGGCAAAGAAGATTGAGTGGATGAAACTTTGAACAGCAGGAGAATTGACATTCAGCAAAGGTTTGCAAGGAATAGAGATTAATGAAGAGATTATTTACATATGCTTACTTTGTTGCCTCGACAAGCCCAACTACTTTTAAGTACCATAAGGTACTATTTATCATCCAAGTACATGAGAACTATAAATAATCAGAGAATATAAGAATTGTGATGCGGTATTTGTCACCATGCACTCCCTGCTCAAGAGATGGGCTAGGGTGGGTGCCCTGATAATCAGGGGCTTCAGTGAATAGTTGCCACAGATTGCTAGACCGGTGCGGTCCACCAACAGCACTGGAGTCTGCCAATAACACACACTGGCTGGCCCGAGACTAGAACTGTCATCCTCATGGTTTGCAGCCGAGTGCTCTACCAAACTCTACAACTTAACTGAAATACATGCTGAACACAGCAAAGAAAACATTAACTAAAGTCTCAACACACAATATGTGAAAAGTTACAGTTAATTTAGCAGAAAAGATAATACAAAACTTTTATCTACCTATCTATTGCCAGACGCCATGATCCCCGAAGGTGTGGCCACAAATGAATTGCCCCCATTCACCTCTGTCCCCAGTCAGTCGATGCCCATCCTACCATTCAGCACCACTTTCATGCATATACTTCTTAACTCCATCTTTCCACCTCTCCCTCTCTGTCCTTCCACTTCACTCTCATACACTCTCTTAGTCATTCTCTCGATTCCCATATGTTCCACATGGCCGAACCATCTCAAGGTGTTCCTTTTCACACTTTCCAGGACATCTACATCCACACCACACCGCTCTCATACTTCCTCATTCGTCTGTTTATCCTTCCATGTAACTCTACACGTACTTCTCAAGTAACTCATTTCCACCCTCTCACTCTCCACAACGTCCATGCTTCACTCCCATACGTCAATGTTGGGATTTTATAAAACAAAATTATGCAAATTTAAAAAGAAAACTTAGAGTGGCAGCACAAACCTCCATACAGAGTAAATCTGCTGTCCCTATAATAGAAATGATCTCTACAGACCTAAGCGCTCTCGTCAATAGAAATTGTAGTCAAAGTAGAAATTCACACGAGTGGATCATAGAGAGGCACTTTGTAATAAGGAGCAATGGTTTATTGAAAAAACATGGAACTACTACATTAATAGCAAAGAAAATTACTAGATACTGTATATACACAAGCAGAATAATAATTAAAACAATACAGTACAAGAAAAATACAAAATGTACAGTATGATAGAACAAATGCTTGAAATATAGTAACAACCAATATACAGTACTTACAATGTGGTCACCGGGCATATATGGTAAGCATGACATGCTAGTACACTTCTCCTGTAATACACCCCCCTTAAACATAATACAGTCAAGTTAAGTTTAAACTGGTCAGATTAATTTAACTTGTCACTTTTATTTCCTACAGGTAGATATCAGCGTGACAGATGTGAATGACAACAAGCCGGAGTTCATCTTCACACCTCCATACAGTGACATAATGCATAAGAAATATTTTGGCTTTGTGACTGAAGACTCTACAATATCTACCTCCGTCCTGCAGATATCAGTAAGTATTGTAGTGACCACTTGGGTTGGGTTATGTGTACAGTACTTGATCACAGGCCCCTTAACCTCTCCGCTGCGTAGGTGGGTATTGGCCACCCCTCCCTGTGCGGAGGTATTTAGACTGTTTCCTAAACTCAAATCGTCATCGTACCATAAATATCATTAATACTTATCCATATGCGCCTATTTTACGTTGATTATAAAGGTATTAACCTGTTACAGCAATAAAACAAGTGGAAACAGCGTTTGGATGGTCAAATCGGCGATAGAGGCCGGGAGTTACATAACATATGGCTGAGGCAGCCTGCCAGCCAGCCAGCCGGCACGACGGCTGGAGAGACACTGTTGCGTGGTAGTCTCTCTCTCGCTCATTCCCATGGTAACACAGATGACCACGCCCTGCTAGCAACTCGCTAATGTTAGCACGAATATATACCTAAGAATAAGGGAATAACAGGGAGAATAGGTGATAATTGAAGGGGGGGGGGGAAGGGTGGAGGAGTGATATTTGGCATGGCCAAGGGGCAATAAAATAAACAAAAACAAAATTGATACTGGGATGATTTAAATGGTTTTTTTTTAGGCCTTGGATTATATAAGGCTTCCCGCAGCCCACCGGTAAAACTTATATAAGTCTTTCCGTACTTGCTGGGTTAAGAGTGGAGAAAGTGCGTGGGAGAGAGGCGAATGAGCGCGTTTTCGATGTATCAGTGTAAAGTCAGTAAAAATAGGTTAGCCTAAACTGAACAAGATGCAGAAATAATTTGAGCCGACCAGGCCAAGTGAGATATCTCTATTGGTCTAACTGGTAGAGTGACTGCCTCATAACCCAAGGGTCCCGAGTTCAATTCCCGGCCAGAGCAAATTTTCGGGGAGGCTATTTCAGCATCTAACGAAGTTTAGGTGTGTTGGTAAAATTGTTAAGATGGTCGAGAGTAAACTTGGAGCTCCATAAATCCTCTTTCGGGTATGGTGTAAAAACCTATTCCTACATCAGTACATAGTCATACAGTCATATAGTAATGACAAGGTTTAAAACGAAACTATTCTCTGATCGCTGCTTCTGTTAACTTTTCTAGTTAATTACACAATAACCAGGTAGTTATTTTTATTTTTTCAATGTGAGTGAGGGAGACAAAAGGCAGAACTGCCTGTGGCGAGTGCCTCCCCCAGATTTTAAAGAGTGACGGCTAAAATCAAGGGACGTTTGAGCCAAAATGCCTGGACACACGGAGTTCGAAGCAATTTAAGTTATAGGAAGAGGGAAAGACTGATTCTGGGAGAGAGTTCCTGAGCTCAGCTGTTGAATAGATGAAATAATGAGAATAATGTTTCTCTCTTGCATTTATACATATATCATAAGCTAGAGTGAGGATAAACAATGTTACGCAAACTATAATGCCAAAAACTGATATACTGTACTGTACATTAAAGTAGAAGCAGTTTTAATGGAATTATCTTATGGCTGCAGGAAAATACACATCCTCCATGCAAGGTAAAACTATGGTCTCAGTACCTAACTCATCAGCAAATTTTGCTGTGTTATGACGTTATTAATTCATACTTTTGCTGTCTGTGCTATATAATCCATATGCATTATATATCTCAAGTTATTGAATTCAGCCATTAAATACATATACTGTACATTGACCTATAAACTTTATAGTCTAGATTGTATTGGAAAAGTACATTATTGATCTAGTTATTAGAATATTTAGTTATTAAAATGAGATAATACTTGAATATAATATAAAACAGCCAAAGTTAGATTAACCCAAGAACAGCGAGTAGACTCTCGAGAGGTTTTACTGGTGGAAAGCCAGCATCCTCTATAGAGCCAATAAATTAAGGCATTAAAAAAAACTTTCAAATCATGCCACTGACACTCAAAACAAAGCAATATGTGATTAGGTGAGATAATTCCCCTCCATACCTCCTATCACTCCTCCAATACAATAAATATTATAGTTAACAAAAATGGCATTAACCCTTGTTTTGAATACCTGACAGCCCTCCACATTCACTACTTTGTTACGCAGATTATTCCAGAATGTTGTGATTGGTAGGATAAAACACCTAAAATATTGTGATGTATTACAATGAACATGAGCAAAGGCCAGATTATTTAACTCCAAGAAATACCTAGTTACACGAACAGGCTAAAAAGGTGGTAGATATTTAGTATGTAATGGATGATCATCATTAACCCTTAAAGAGCGGTGCTCGACTTAAGTCGTGCACCAATTTGCAGCAAGTTAGGAGCATTATTAAGGCTTTTAAAGGGTTAAAATCGAGTGCAAATGGCCGGGAGCGCAGCAGGCCACACGTCCGACACCCAGGGCTTACCGCCACCCACTGACTCACGCTCCCTCTGTTCTCGAGAGGCCGGCAGTGCTACCAGTAGTGAGCGTAGTGGGAAAAAATATGCCGCTATACGCTAAACTCCCATGTTGGTGGCCACTGCATGAGAACCACGAGTGCTACGTAGCTCGTTCTGGTCTCATTTTGAAGCTTTTAGTGCCTATTTTTTTGCTGAATACATTTCTTTTCATGCAGATACTTGATTGATCATTCAGGAGGGCCTGAATATGCCCAAAATAGCCCAAAACACCCCGCTAGACAAGGGTTAAGAATCATCTTAAGAAATAAAGTCAAAGACCTAACAAGGCGACGATGTTCAATGTTCATATCCAGGTCAGGCAAGAGACACTTTATTTGCTTAAAAGCACAATCCAGAAGCTTCAGGTTGAAGGACAAAATATAAGAGTAAAAACACTTCCAACAATAGCATCAAATGAATACATTTTTCTACACTTACATAGCAGACCAACTTTCTGAGATGTAGATGAGGCAACTGAGCCTAAGTGTACATACATACATACATAACATTTTAAGACTGAGTGTTCCACACATAAGTGCAGTTTCAGTCTCTTGTCCTAATGGCGGCGTTCCAGGCAACCCTGTTAAGGGCTGCTTCACTTGTCAAGTTCTTGGATTTGAGATCGGCGCGTATAGTCCGATCCCAGGTCTTCCTCGGTCCACCCCTTGGTGCAGCTCCCTCCACAATCACAGACCTGCATTTTGTCACCCAATTTTGTTCATCCATTCTCTCCACATGTCCATACCATCCCAGTCTACTTGTACGCATCACCTCGCTAATACTCTTTATACCTAAACGTCTCCTCAGCTCAACATTTGTTATTCTATCCTGTAGCCTGGCCCCACACATCCATCTCACCATTCTCATCTCATTACGCTCCATTCTGTTGACATCCTCTACTTTAACGGCCCATGTTTCTGAGGCATACGTCATTGCACTTCTAACACATGAGGCATACACCTTTCCCTTCAGGGGGAGAGGCATTCTTTTCATGGTCAGGATTGGCATCAATTCTCTGAACTTCCCCCAGCCACACCTAATTCTAGCAACAGTGGCAGCCTCGGCCCCACCACCGGCAGAGATGGTATCTCCTAGGTAACAAAACTTGTTCACCAGCTCCAAAGACTCATTTCCAAAATTCACAGCCACAGGATCATCACTTAACACAAGCTCGCCTTTGCACACTACGCACTCAAATTTCTCTATTTCTGACTTATCCTTCGGCAGGGGCCCCTTTATTCTACTACAGCGCTTACTCCCATGGTGTACCCAACATCGACAGATGCTACATTGAATTGAGTTAACGCCCACTCCCTTTCCACACACTGCACATGGGTATGCACCGCTCTTTTCCACATTGCCTCGTCTCAAACTACAATGCATAACCTTGGTTTTGTTAATATTGACTCTTAAACCCTTGCTCGCCATGCCCTCTCTCCACTTTCTGAATTTGGCCTCAGCATCCTGCATACTGTCAGCTATTAGGACTAAATCGTCTGCATAAAACAGTTCCAACGGGAGTCCGCCTCTAAAAACTCTAGACAGCGCCTCCAAGACCATAATAAAGAGGAGGGGGCTTAACACTGAACCCTGATGGACTCCAACACGGACTGCGAATTCATCACTCAGTACACCTTTCACCCTCACCGAACTTCGCGAATCCTCATACATCTTCATTATCACACGCACCAGCCACTCTTCCACACCAAGTTTCCTCATAGCCCACTGTACAACATCTCTAGGTACCCTATCAAAGGCCTTCTCCAGGTCCACAAACACAAAGTAAAGATCCCTGCCTTTTAGTAGGTATCTTTCCTGCATCTGCCTGACTATGAAGATAGCATCGGTTGTACCACGTCCTGGCATAAAACCAAACTGCATATCATCAATAGAGATGCTTTGCCTGATCAAACCCTCAAGGACTCTCTCACAGACCTTCATGATTTGGTCAAGCATTTTCAGGCCCCTATAATTTCCTCTATCTAGCGCATCCCCTTTTCCTTTGTATATATTTACTATTACACTTTTGAGCCAATCCTCTGGGATTTTCTCATCTTTAATAATGGTGTTTATCAACTCAGTGACTAAGTTTACACCAATCTCCCCTGAGGCTTTTATCATCTCAGCGACAATGTCGGAGCAACCTGGAGCTTTACCGTCCTTCATTTTATTGATTGCGTCGCTCACTACAGCTGGTGCTATCAAAGGAGGGGGCCCAGATATTGGTTTTTCGATACTAAGCTGTTCCTTATCCCATTCAAACTCTACATTTAGCAATCGTTCATAGTGTACCTTCCATGCTTCTCTGATTTCATTTTCTGCATACACAATCTTCCCATTATCATCTCTAACACACTGTTCACCTATAATATCCCTACTGTCATTTTTAAACTCGCCTAGCTAGGTTGAAGATCCCATTGGGATTGTCAGTGTTACACACTTGTTCGAGGACCAGGTCCTTAATGCGATTTTTAGCATTGTAAATAACTCTTTTGGCAGTTCGTTTAGCTGCCTGGTATTCCTCCCTGCTGCCTCCTTTCTTCCATGCTTTGAAGCATCTCCTTTTCTCTTTCACAGCATGTTCTACCTCATCGTTCCACCACCAAGAGGTCTTATTCCTGGGGTGACCCTTTGTTTTCCCACAGACTTTGTCAGTGGCAGCGATAAGGCTATGCTTAAGAAAGTTCCATTGGCTATTTACATCGTTAGGCCTAGCTTCCTTATTTCTATTCATTTCCTCCAGTTCATTATGAAACCTATCCCTAACTTCCTTGTCCTTCAGCAGCCACACTTTCCTTTTGGGTATGTAAACCTTCTTGCGCTTAGGATCTCTGTATAAGCTCATGTCGCACACAAGTAGCTTATGCTGGGGGATACATTCTTCGCTCGGGATGACCTTTACATCTCGAACTAGTTTCCAGTCTTTCCTGTTAACCAAGAAGTAATCTATCTGGCTACTGGAGACCCCAGAGTTATATGTGATCAGGTGGCTCTGTCTTTTCTTGAACTTTGTGTTACACACAACCATGTTGAGTGCAACGCAGGACTCCAATATATATTCGCCTTCTAGATTTCTCCTTCCGTAACCAATTCCTCCATGTACCCCCTCGTATCCATCTGCAGATGCTCCCACGTGACCATTGAGGTCCCCCCCCACGATAGTTATTTCGTTCTCCGAGAGGCCTGAAATGACACTGACGGTGTCATTCCAGAAGTCCTCTTTTATCTCTTTCTGTAAACCAGCCTGTGGGGCATATGCAGATATGTGCCTAAGTACATTTTGCATCAAGTCACACCCAGCAAACCAAGTGTAGTACATTGATTGATTTGATGCAGATGATGCAGTTTTTACCACCATGCACTTCCTGCTCATGAGCAGGGTGGGTGCTCTGATGTTTCAGGGACTTCAGTCGACAGTTGCCACAGATATCTAGACTTCCAACAGCACTGTCGTCTGCCAATAACGCACACTGGCTGGCCTGACTCTCGAATCATCGAATACTCGGTTTGCAGGCAAGTGCTCTACCAACCGTGCTTCGGCCTGTGGCAATAATTTCAGGATACAAAGGAAGAGGTGACCTAGATCTACTAATTATAAGGCATAAGGCTATTAAGTGAAGGAAAAAGGTAGATAAAGGATACTAACTTAACTACTGTATATACTTCTCTTCATTAGGCAGAAGACAAGGACTCGAGAGAATTTGGTCGAGTTGAGTACGAGTTAGTACCAGAGAGCAACCGCGGGGGCTACTTCAGCATCGGGAGGACCACGGGGCTGCTCCGAACTGAACGAGAGATGACCTCTGTACCCCAGGATCTGCTGCCCTTCAACCTAACACTCCATGCCCATGACAATCCTCAAGCTGACCCCTCCTTAGCTCACACCACTTCTGTCACTGTCATTGTAAGCCAACTTCTTTATGATTACACCCATTTTCATTTTTTGTATACATCATCAATTGATAAAGCTACCGACAGTATATAGCTTAGGCTATATGGAGTGGAGCTACAGAATTAATTGAACCATAATAAGATAATTAGAATTTCGAAGCTATCCAAGACCACTTATTAATTCTCCACCAGATCCAGTATTTACATTTTGCAGATTTCAAGCTAACAACTCCTCTCGCACCGTCTTTATAAGCAAGTTGCGCAGTCATGGTTCACTAAGTGAACTCGGGAATCCTTACAATGGCAGCAAGATTACTATTGGAGGAGAAGGAGGAACATTATGTATCCATACTAGCATGTACTAGCAGTCTTTTGGCTGATAGCAGTTCTCCATGTGTCACTATCCTGGGCTATCTTCCTATTTATTCACCTGACCTGGAGATCATTCCACAATACCTTTCTCCAATTCTTTCTCTGTCAACCCCTAGGAGTACTACTTTCCATATTCATGGTAGTAACTATTAAGTTAAAATGTAAAACTTGCAATTTGCAAACTAAACAAACCAAAACTGGGACAAAGACAATATAAAGTCAAATTAACTTATCAAAATCGCTGTGTCGAAACAACGCTTACTAAAATAAAATTTATGAAATAAAAGAACACAATCCAACACATTGGGTGTACATTACTACATGAGCAAGTTAATCTTTTTCCCAAAGCAACTAATCGCACACATAACAACGCACTATCGTCACGTTCAAGGAATTAGTAAATTTGGGAAGTCCGGGACGTTCTGGTAAATTTTACTAAACTCTGCATGAATAAAGAAACTACATGTCAAATGTCAAAATGTTCATTAAAATCAAATTTGCAACATGACAAGACATTAACAATAGTACAAAATACAAATATTGATAAGATATCTATAATATTACCAAAAAATACAGCACTCTCTAACGATAGTGCTATTGGGTAGGTACCTGTAAGCATTGCATGCCTCAAGTGACCCCTATCAATAGCTACCCTACAAATAACCTACATTTATTGTACAAATAAACTAAGGAAATCGCAAAAGCAAGCAATTGATACTATCGACAATGAATAGATATAATATAATAAAGACAAATAATTACAAAATATGAAGAAGCAACAACAGATTTAAACAAAGAGTACTCTTTTAACAAGAACAATTAATTTAAAAAAAAAATATCTTCAATAATAATAATAGAAAAAGAAAAACCATAAATACAAACAAACAGAGTAGAATATATACTGTATGTGCTTAATGTTGTTGTGTGTTATAGGTAAACCTGGTGGAGGAGAACCACCGCCTGGTTCTGGTGGTAGAGGCGACCCCAGCTCAGGTCAGGGACAGGCAAGACCAACTGTTGGCTGTACTTCAGGAACTAAAGTTAGCCCATACCACATTTTATTTGAACCATACTGTACACCATTTTAAGTACCATATTTACATAGTGGACATTGTATAGTAATAATTTAAATACTTTATTTGACTATTTTCAGTGCGGAGTTACAAGGAGTAATAGACAGATGAATGAGGAAGTAAGAGAGCGGTGTAATATGGTTGTGGTGGAAAATGTGAAAAGGAACACTTTGAGATGGTTTGGCCATGTGGAACGTATGGGAAGCGAGAGAATGACTAAGAAAGTGTACAGGAATGAGGTGGAAGGACAGAGAGGAAGAGGCAGACCGAGAGTGGGGTGGAAGCATGGAGTTGAGAGGTATATGCATGAAAGCGGTGTTGAGTGGGACCAGGGGGGTGGGCTGATGGAGGACAGAGGTAGAAGAGGGCGATTCATTTGTGGCCATCCCTTCAGTGATCATGGCGTCTGGCAATAGATATAGAATAGTTTTTATACAAAGCACCACAATAACCCCCAAAATATGGGCTGATCTAGTTATAAGTGCAATGTCAACTTCAATGTAAAGTAGTGATCTTTACTGTTGTTGATGCCATCCCGTGTTTTATAGATCAGGTGATTGGGATCGAGAAGATAGAGTCGCGTCGTTACCTTGGTAACGGGAGCATCAAGAGGGACAGCAACTCTGACATCTGGTTCCATGTTGTTGATACAGACACCGGGGCCCTCCTCCACCGACACACCCACATGTTATCAAGTAATGAACATCTCTGAAGTTTTTACTTTTTTCTTTCTCTACCAGTTTTTCTTATTTTCCTTTCATTTTCCTTAGTTGTGTTGCTTTTGTTGTTAAGCAGGTCCGACATCTGGTTCCATGTTGATACGGACAATGACCCTCCTCCATCGACATCACATACGTACACTATCAAGTACAGTACTCCACATCTATTAATATTTGACTATATATTTTTTCCTTTTTTGTTACCTTTCTCTTTTTCTTTATATTTCTTCCCCATTCCTTTTTTCTTTATTTTCCTCTAATTTCTTGTTATACCCTTTTCTTACTTTTCTTTCTTTCCATTTTCTATTCTTTCCCATTTTTCTTTCTTTTCTTTTTTTATTTCTTCCCTATAAAACAAATTCCTGTACCTGGGTTCAGTCAGATGATTGCATGTTAGTTATACCTTCAGATGGTATATACTTAATTTATGAATTAATTTTCTTAGTAAAATGGATAGCCATTAATATATATCAAGTCCATAAATCCCAGTGGCCCTTTTTAGGCTGAATAAAATTTACTTTAGGTAACTAGATTAATATGCAAAATGTAGTTATTTGATTGAAAGCATTAATAAATATTCTTGCATTCTGATAGTTGATCGGCATGCCCATCATCCACATTTTGTAGCCTTTGTTTTGGTCAGAGAATGCATCTTCGTTGGAAGCTGTATCAGGTCATTATTCCAGTTAACCCCAACAGTACCATCGACATCCTCGTCCTTATATTCTGGCAATTATAATAAAACGATTTTAGTCAGATTATGAAGGACCTCTAGCAATAATAAGGCTTCAAAACTATCTCAACCAACCCTTTTTAACTACCACAGATCTTTCCAAAGCTGCATACTATCGACTAAATATAGCTAGAATATAATATAACGCATGAAGGAATGTGGAGGAAAATTAGAGTCAAACTGGAGAATGCTGTATCCAAAAGTGTACCAGTAAGGGAATATAAGGATTAAACAAAATTGAGGAAAAGAACTAACCCAGAATTGCCAATGAAAAGAAAGCTTTGGATATTGATTAGAAGAAAGAAACGATTGTGGGAAAGATTAAAATTGTTAAAAAAGAACAGGGGGTCTAGTATAGAGGCTAAGGAAGTGGATCTGGAACGCAGACAAATAAACAATAAAATAAGGTGGGAAACAAGGAGGGGGGTGAAGGAGAGGGAGAGAGAGATAGCTAGAAATGTGAAGGATAATCCAAAAATATTCTGGAAGTACATTCAGGAAAAGTTAACAAGAAGAGTAGGGATCCCAGAGCTGGTAGGGGGGTTGAATGATGGGAGTAGAGCAGAGACTGATAAGGAGAAAGCAGAGGTGCTGGGGAAATACTTTGGGGGGGTACTAACAGTGGAGTCGGAGGATGCAGTGCCTACTATTCCCATCAAACAGGCACCGGCACTAGAACTAATAGAGTTTTCCCATGCTAGAATAAGAAGGGCTATAGAAAAAATGAACAGAAGTAAGTCACCGGGACCGGATGGGATACACCCAAGAATCATAAAGGAAGGAGGGGAGATGTTAGTAGAGCCATTGAAAATGTTATTTGAGGTATCGTTTAATACAGGACAAATCCCGATGGACTGGAGAGAGGCGAACATAACAGCTATATTTAAGAAGGGAAAGAGAAATGACCCAGGGAATTATAGACCAGTCAGTTTGACAAGTGTTGTGTGTAAACTAATGGAAACGGTAATTAGAGAAGGAATAATGGATCATATGAAGTCAAACCAACTTTTCAGTGGGAGACAGTTCGGATTCTTGCCGGGGAGGTCGACGGTACTACAGCTAATTAAGGTGGTAGATGATTGGATGCAAATTCTAGAAGATGGTGATGTAATAGACGTGGTATATTGCGATTTTATGAAGGCCTTCGATAAGGTCCCACATAAAAGGTTAATAGAGAAAGTTAGAAGCTATAATATAGGGGAGAAATGTGTGAAATGGATAGAAGCCTTCCTGAAAGATCGGAGACAGAGGGTACTGGTGAATGGAATAGGCTCGGGGTGGAGGGAAATTACAAGTGGGGTACCTCAGGGATCTGTGTTGGGACCACTGCTGTTCGTTATATTTATCAACGACTTGCCTGAAGTTATAACTAATGGAAGTGAGGTATACCTGTATGCGGATGACACTAAGCTGTATAGAAGAGTGAGGAGTAAGGAAGATATGGGTTTGCTTCAAGGAGATGTGGAGGGCATGAAGGGATGGTCTGAGCATTGGTTAATGCCTTTTCATCCAAAAAAATGCAAGTACATGCGGATTGGGACCAGCAAGATAGACAAGGTAGGATACAGTATGTATGAAGCGATGGAGGAAGTGAATGCAGAAAAGGATATAGGAGTAGTGATAGACAATAAGTTAAATTTCTCAGAACATTTAGCGGAAAAGATAAACAAAGCCAATAGAATTGTAGGGCTGATAAGGAGGACATTTGTGTCACTTGACGAAGAAATCTTCAGGAATGCAGAGGTGCTGGGGAAATACTTTGGGGGGGTACTAACAGTGGAGTCGGAGGATGCAGTGCCTACTATTCCCATCAAACAGGCACCGGCACTAGAACTAATAGAACTAATGCGCTGGTTAGGCCGCACCTGGAATATGCGAACCAGGTGTGGGCTCCATATATGGTAAAGGATATAGAAGCAGTGGAGAAAGTGCAGAGGAGAGCTAGCAAGCTGGTACCAACGTTGAAGAACGCGGGCTATGAGCAGAGGTTGAGGACACTGGGGCTTCCGACACTGGCATATAGGAGAAAGAGAGGGGATATGATAGAGACTTTTAAGATAGTGTCAGGAAAGTACGATGAGGATGTGTGTGAAGGTATCTTCTTGATGCGGGAGGGAACAAGAACGAGAGGACACTCTAAGAAAATTTACAAAGAAAGAAATAGGCTTGAGAAGGCAAAGAACTCATTTGTGATAGAGTGGTAAATGAGTGGAACGCACTGCCCCAGTATGTAGTCGATTCCGAATCAATAAGGGAGTTTGAAAGTAATCTTGATAAAGCATGGGGAAGACAAGATTTGAAGTTTGATTATAAAACAAAATACAGAATAGTAAAAAATTTGCGTCTGCTACCGCCGCCGCCGCCAACACCGTGAACGACCGCAGCAGTGCAAGTACTGGTACTGAGCTGGATACACAGGCATAGTTTGCCTTTTTCCAGAGGATCTACTGTAAGAAACTGTAAGAAATGTCGCTGGTACTCAAAGAGTTAACGACCCTATAGCTGGGAGCAGGTTGCTACTCATAATACTCCCATTGAATACTAGAGCTAACAAAGTGGTGCTGGGACTGGAGGCTCACAAATAACTGCTGTGTTGCAGTTGGGGATGCCGCTCTCTTGTCTCCACTACTAATAGTGCCACCTTTAGGTAACCAAGGCTCACATGTGCATTGTGCTGCATGTCTGTCATGCATGCATGTATATAATGTAAGCCTTTTAAAATATATTATTGATTTGTAATGTGGATTTTGAACAGATCCTCGTTTAACATGTGTTCCTTGCTTTGTTAACTTTGAAGGTAGTCTTATGCCTTGGAAATTGTCCATGCAAGGATTACACTTATGGCAGGGATTGTATTATAACTGCCAAAAGTTTTATGTTGATAAAAATAAGATTTTTCTAATATATTGTGAAATCCTTCCTTACAATGCCCACCACTAGTATCATAACAAATCCCCCTGGTACTACTCTCCTTATCACGAATAGGGGGCTTCGGGGCCAGCGACTGGAGGTTGATAGGGGATGGTTGTGGTAATTTCCCTTCCTCTCCCCTCGAGCTTTCGTCGTCTGCTTGACTAATTTTGAGTAGTTTTTCTTTCCTCTTTCTATGTTTTTCCCCTTCTATTCTTATTCTGTCCCATTTGGTTGTCTTTGGGTAACCTATATCAAATGCCTCCCTGGCCTGGCTAGGTATTTGACTCCCGACCTGATTTGTCTCTTCGGTCGCTGTTGCGACCGAGCTGACTCGATTCCCCTCAGTAGTGCATTTTTATTTTAATCTCGCTGTGATTTTTTTCTACCTTCGACCTGATCTCTCATTCTTCGCCCTGATTACTTCTTGGTTGGTGTTGCGGTGTAGCAGTTCTTGCCTCATCCTTCGTCCCTGCCCTATAAGAGCTCTGCTGTGGAGCTCATGTGGTCCAGCTGAACTGGTGAAATGGCGAGAAATATCTGCGTGTCTTCACCTTCCTCGATTTGTTCCCCTCCTGCCCTTCCCTATCTATCTTGACTTAATTAGTTATATGTCTTGATCGAATCTTTCAGGCCAGCCCTATGAGAGTTCTTTTGTGGAGCTCAGTGGTCTGGTATAAACTAATATTAATAAAAAAAACAAAAAAACAATCATTCCAAATATTATGTTAAATCCCTCTTTGTTGTATTGACTTTCTCACCCAATATAACATGAAATCTATTCTTAGAATGTACAGTACTATCTTACCCAATATAATAGGAAACCCATTCTTAGTATATGCCAGGGGCCGTGGCATGGTGAGTAGCACATCTGACTACTGATCAAAGTCGGCAGTTCGTTCCCATGCTGTGTCATTGGTAGACGGCTAGAATTTGGACAGCTTGGTCTTGCGGTTCGTAGCATATATCCAGTAAAGTCCATGTAACTAATAATAATAAGTATGTTACTTATTTCTCATAAGCGCCAATTTTTCCGAAGAATTCACTAGCGCTCGGAAAGAGAAAGAAAAAAAGAACAAAATCAATGCATCAAAAGAAGGCTTATACAACACACATTTAACAATCACTAGCAGTGGCAAAATAGCCTAAACTCTATAGCCATCTGTCATGACACCTCTCTCAAGATCATAGCTTCTCTCAAAGAGAAAAGTCTTAAGTTGTCTCTTGAAGCATTCAACAGAACTCAGTTGTCTCATGGACAGCGGCAACCTGTTATACAACCTCGGAGCCATGTAGGAGAATGACCTCTCAAAGAAAGAAGACTGCTGGAAAGCCCTTGGTTCATCAAGACGAAAAGGGTCATTGTCATGACGCACAACTACACCATGGTGTGCCGGTGGGCGCCTGAGCAGCTCCGCAAGGTACCTAGGCTCACCAAATTTGAGAACCTTAAAAGTCACCAAACACAACTTAAATTCTATTCTTGCTCTTACTGGCAGCCAGTGCAGTTCTATGTGAAGAGATGTAGTAGGAGTTCTAGGTGGAACATCAAAAATGAGTCTTGCGGCCCTGTTAAGAACAGACTGAACTTTCTTTAAAATATAATTTGGAAGACCCACCAACAGGGCATTGCAATAATCAACACGAGAGAAGACCAATGAGTGAACCAACGTCAGGAGGCAACGTCTGGTTATAAACGGCTTCACCAAATAGAGATTTCTGATGTGCAAGTAACAACTTTTAACTATCTGGTTTACATGCTCTTTGAAATCTAATCGGGAGTTTCACATATACACCCAGATTTCGAACAGAGTTGGCCGGTCGCAGCTGAGATCCACCCACATTGATGGAGAGAGCACCTACTATATCATCAGCTCTTCTATTTCCTCGATGATGAGAATATCAGTTTTACCATCATTTAGTTTTAAGTTTTCTCGCTCTCATCCACTTCTTGATATCAGACATCAACAATTCCATCTTACTCCGTATATCAACTATATTTGTGATTCTCACATATATCTGGGTGTCATCTGCATAAAAGTGAAAGGTGACATTATGTGCACGAAGCAGAAGAGACAAACTGCTGATATAAATTATAAATAGGATAGGACCCAAAACTGATCCCTGCGGAACACCATACTGCAGAGGTGTCTAGTCCGAGACCATTTGATTTACCATCACACTCTGGGATCTACCTGACAAGTACGACCCAAGAAGCAAGAGAGCGGAGTCACGCACACCACAATCCACTCAATAACAACTCGTGATCCACTGTGTCAAAGGCCGCAGAGAGATCAAGCAAGACCAATAGCGAGGCCACACCATTGTAAATGTTCTCAACCAGATCATTATGTACTCTAATCAATGCTGTTTCAGTTGAATGATGCTGTCGGTAAGCAGACTGAAAAAAACTAAGTCAATTAGACCTATCCCCGTCAATCAAGAAAGTGCATGACGTTAAGAACTGCATCATCTATAATACTATCTCGCCCAAGATGTGCAATCTGTCCTTAGAGTATCTATTATCTCAGCCAATATAATATGAAATGTGTGTAGTATATTGCCCAATATAATGTGAAAACCCTCTTTAGCGTGCCTATTATCTCGCCCCTGCCAGACTATCTAAGGGTGAGCCTGACCGGACGACGCTGCTCTACCACGTAACTGCTGCACTAGGAGGCACGGGCTTCTGACATCCGACCTCCTATTCTGGTACATCCGGTTAGTAACTCCCTCTTTCTTTCATAACCCCTTCAGTCAGATGATAATTACTTTAATTTATTACTGTAATATTACTTGTTTGATTTTAATCAAATTAAGAAGGACATCCAGGAATGAAAGGATTAAAGTCTATGACAAATAACCTCATTACCCTGACAGGACCTTCATATTTAGAATAAAATTATTTAATACTAGCTCCTCCGTCAATGATATACTGCCAATATTTATATTTGGGGCCCTTTGCTGCCAGCAAGTCCTTTATATGGAAACTCATGCTGGTCCACAAATGGTCTACCAACTTCATAGGCAACACTGTTAAGGTCAATTATTGTGATTGTATTCTTAAATTTGATATCAATAATTTAAACGAGCATTTTTGTCTTGAAATTTCTCATATAACCTTTGCTTACTGTTTGTCTTTATTTATTTATTGTTTACCTACTGTAGTGTAGGCCTACTTATTATTATTATTTTCATTTTCATTGTTTGTGTTAAAGAGTACTCTATACAGTATTTATATCTTATTATATTTATTCACTTTTGATAGTATCAATTGCTTGCATGTGTGATATCCTTATTTAATTTCTACAGCACCTGTACTATAAATGAAGGTTATTTGTAGGGTATTTGCAGTTGGTAGAGGTCATGCGTTCATGCTATGCTCACAGGTACCTACCCGAGTGCTATATGCATTTTGTACTATTGTAAATATCTTTTCAAATGGCAAATTTTTTTGTATATTTTATTTATTTATATTGTTCATTATGTAGTATTATCATCTTATTATATAACAAGTTTGAATGGAATATTTTGACTTAAATTGTAGTTTCTTTTAATACAGAATTTACCAGAACGTCCTGAGCTTCCTTTATGACGAGAGTACATTAATATATATGTGCAACTACTGTAATTTGCTTGGTACCCAAATTCACTTACTCAAATAGTGATGTACATTCTATGTGGTGGTTTTGTGTTCTTTTATTTAAAAACAATATTTGCTAAAACCGTTATTTCCACATAGTAATTTTGATATGTTCTTTTGTCTACAGTATATATTGTCCCATTCCTGTTTTGGTTTGTTTATTATGCAAGTTTTACATCCTAATAATAATAAAACAAACAAGACTTACACATGTATGTATGATGTTGTACTGTATCTTTATACACACTAGTACTAAGCCAGCTTGCTTTAGTTAATCCAAATTTCCTATGTACAGGATCGAGTCTTGTTATGGCAATATCTTGTTATAGCACTGTTAAGGCTGGTGTGGTTGCAGATATTGCAGGTGCAGGTACTGCAGTGGGGACTCTTTGAGTCTAGTTGAGGCATGGTTAGCACTATGCCAACATCAGTCACAGTGATGACATGATGGGCCAATGTTATGGCAGGACTTTGTTGTATTTTATTCCAATTGCTGAGAGGCAACCCTATCTGCACTGTTACAATGTATGTAATGGAAAACGATGCTAAACGATTATATATACACTATACAGTATTCCACATTCCTTTATCATGATTTAATTTTTGTGGACAGGTGTCAGTGTCGCCGGTGCCACCAGCCCGGGCAGGCATAGCATTAGAGGGCTTCCAGGTGGCTCTCATGGTGCTGGCTGGGGTCATCGTCATCCTGGGAATGGCCGGGATCTGTTACATCTGTGTACAGTGGAAGAGGTAATGTATACTCTAACATCAAGTTCGCCTCTCCATTAAAGTCGCGACCAATCTTCTAAATTATTTGTATACAGTTAAAGTAGAGGATGTCAACAGAATGGAACGTAATAAGATGAGAATGGTTAGATGGATGTGTGGGGCAAAACTGCAGGATAGAATAACTAATGATGAGCTGAGGAGACGCTTAGGTATAAAGAGTATTAGCGAGGTGATGCGTACAAGTAGACTGGGATGGTATGGACATGTGGAGAGAATGGATGCACACAGTTGGGTGAAAATATGTAGGTCTGTGATTGTGGAGGGAGCTGCACCAAGGGGTGGACCGAGGAATACCTGGACTATACGTGCCGATCTCGAATCCAAAAAACTTGACAAGTGAAGCAGCCCTTAATAGGGTTGCCTGGAATGCCACCATTAAGACAAGAGACTGAAACTGCACATATGTGTGGAGCACTCAAGTCTTAAAATTGTATGTATGAATGTACAGTACTGTACAGTACTTCTTAACCCCTTCTGTACGGTCCCTGTCATATGACGGGCGCCATTTTGAGGCTATTTATGAGCCCTGAGAGAGAGGCAAGCTGTTGCAGGGAGTGCAGGGGGACTGCAAACCCGCCGGCCACAGGCGGCGGGCACACACTGAGCTCTTGAGAGAGGTATCGCCCACTCATGTGCAGCGTCACACATATGTAAAACAGCAAAAATTTATAATTTTTACCGATTTTGGACTTCGTTTGCAAGATCGTTGCAAGATAACCACATGTCGTACAGAGATTGATTCAAGTGTCATTGGAAAGCTCTATCTTTATACTTTCACGGGTATATAATTGTATTACGCTCTGGTTCTTGCTTATGCATACATACATACATACCCGTACATAACATTTTAAGACTAAGTGCTCCACACATACATGCAGTTTCAGTCTCTTGTCCTAATGCTTATGCATGAAAAAAAGCATGGAATGAAGGTAATTTCGGGCAATTATGCCCGCACTGAAGGAGTTAATCAACCGTACCCAGGTGATTTTATTTAGATTTTAATGTCTCCAGTAATGGGCAGTTGGGCATTTAGCAACCCTCCCCCGAAACAATCTAGAAAATCAAACAAATTGCCTCAATGGAGGAGATTCATTCGCGGTCACTCCCTCGGGGATAAAGGCATCTTGCAATATTTGCTATGGGGTGTTTTATTATAGTGATTTTTAGGAAATGTGGCAACTTTAACCCTTCCCGCCCGGGATCGCCTTCCTAATGACAGTATTGAGATCCGGGCGATCTGGCCGAAAAACGTCTTTAATAGGCTACCCGTATCTTTGTTATTTTAACTGCTAGAGAATTCCCATGCATCTCTAAACGTAGGTGTGTTTCGTATCTGTAGACTGGCATTGAGTAGAGCTCTCTAGGTCAACTGGCTCAGTTGTGATGACGATTTCCGTGGAGAGTTTCGATGTAATGTTAGCAATATCAGACACTTTTCAACACTAAATCTGTTCTAGCAGACAACACAATAACAAACTCCGACTCTTCTTCTTGTTTTCGGAGGTGCAGTGACGCAAAGACAGGCTTTGTTTACATACGTCGGACGCACGGCTTTCAAAACACGCTTAATAGGCTTTCAAGCTTACGGATTTTAAAATGACACCCGGGCTCCTACCCGTCTGCCGCGGTGTCATTTTAAAATGCTGCCCGGGCGGGAAGGGTTAATGCAGTGGCGAATTCAATGCAGTGGCGACATTAATGCAGTGAAAAATGTATTGCATTGGCAACTTTAATTCTGTTGACATTACACTACTGTACTACAATTACTTATGCTATATTTTGAAACATAGTATCATGTCTATCTATCTATCTAAATTGGAATTACTGAAATTATAGAAGTTGATTATTTGTTTTTTCTTTGCACGGGCCACGGCGTGGTTGGTAGCGCGTCTGACTGCTGATCAAAGGGTTGGCAGTTCAATCCCACTCCATGCCATTGGTAGATGGCAAGAGTTTTGGCAGCTCGGTCTGGTGATTCGTGGCATATGTCCAGTAAAGTTCCTGTAACAAGGGCACGCCCTAGCCCTGTCAATCAAGGGAGTGCACGGCGTTAAAAACTGCATCATTGTTATGAGTACATTAATGAAGCTATAATATGTAATTTCAGCATACTGTACTGTATACATCAGTTTTCTTCTCCACCAGAGCAAAATGAATATTGATTCCCACCCCATTTGGATTAAGAAAATATATAGCTAACATTGATGTTTCCCACATCATGTGATTGGAGGACTTAAAAAGCCTTCCTGGGACTGCATAACTTGCTTTGTCTTTCTATTTTCCTTGAAATTGAGAGAGCCAACAATCTGGTTTCTCTCCGACATGGATGTTTTTTGTTTTTTCCTGCCAGACGCCGTAATTCCCGAGAAGGGGTGGCCATGAACATTAGGCGTTTGTCACGAATCGAATCGCTAGGTCAAGATGCCCGGGCTTGACATCTACCAATAACATTTTGACAGTGCGGGCTTGATCAGCACGCGACGCTCTACTGACTATGCCACGGCTTGCGACATGGATGTATGATGTGTATATGTACCGGGTATGTAAGATTGAGGACTAATGAACTTGATACAAATTATAATGTAAAACTTGCAAAATAAACAAACCAAAACTTATACGTTTACGTTTGCTTTGTTTGCAAGTTTTACATTTTAACGAACACAGTGATGATGATGCAGTTTTTACCACCATACACTCCCTGCTGAATAGCAAGGCTAGGGTGGGTGCCCTGATGAATCAGGGACTTATTGAATAGTTGCCACAGATTGCTAGACCGCACCGTTCACCAACAGCACTGACATCTGCCAATAACTCACTGGCTGGCCCGAGGCTCGAACCGTCAACCTCACGGTTAGCAGGCGAACGCTCTACCAATCGAGCTACGGCCTGTGGCCATAAACAAAACAACTAATCAAAATCGCTATGTGGAAACAACGCTTAAGTAAGAAAATAATTTATAAATATAAGAACACAATCCACCACATTGGGTGTACATCACTACATGAGCAAGTTAA
Organism: Paralithodes platypus; assembly: GCA_032716605.1. NCBI lineage: Eukaryota > Metazoa > Arthropoda > Malacostraca > Decapoda > Lithodidae > Paralithodes > Paralithodes platypus. The sequence continues at coordinate 76,101 of JAVRFV010000152.1, read as the reverse complement.
TCTGTTTCCCAAGCAAACTAATCGCACACATAACAAAGCACTATCGTTACGTTCAAGGAATTAGTCAATTTGGGAAGTCCGGGACGTTCTGGTAAATTTGACTAAACTCTGCATGAATAAAGAAACTACAATTAGTGTCAAAATTTTCTATTAAAATCAAATTTTCAACTTGACAAGACATTAACATAGTACAAAATACAAATGGCTATCACTAACGATAGTGCTATCGGGTAGGTACCTGTAAGCATAGCATGCCTCAAGTGACCCCTAACAATTACTACCCTACTAATAACCTACATTTATTGTACAAATAAACTAAGGAAATCGCAAAAGCAAGCAATTGATACTATCGACAATGAATAGATACAATATAATTAATACAAATATTTGAAAATATGAAGAAGGCACAATAGATTTAAACAAAAGAGTACTCTTTTAACAAGAACAATTAATTATAAAATTAATAATAACAATAGAAAAAGATAAACATTAATACATACAGACAATAAGTAAGCAGAGGTTATGATAGAAACTTCAAGTTAATAATTAAGAGAAGTGTTAACCATGTATATTAACCTGGCAGCTGCGACGTTACTCTCAGAATGTTATATTAGGCGACTGCGACCTTACTTCCAGTATCTTATACTTAAAAATAACGCACCAGTGCCGGGGAAATGGATGCAATATATTATTACTCGGTAGGTGGCATGTCTCCATACTACCACCTCCTCTCCTCCCTTTCCATGCATCTCCCCCCCCCCCCCCCTTTTCACTCTCAACTTTTCCTCTCCTTGATTTTTCTAATTTTTCCCTCCCCTGCTCCCTCTACCCTCAAATGCCTCCCTCCCCCCCTTCAATTCCCCTCCTCTATCCTACCACTACCCCCTCCTTCATCCACCCATCCATACACTGCGAGGAGCGAGTTAGTATAGCGAGAGCCTGGGAGGAGAGTGGAGGTATGCTGCTCCGCCGCCCACCCTTCATCACGCCCCCATCACAGTAAATCAGTTTTACACTGGGTATTTGCTCTTTGCATTTATTTTCTGATCCTACAATCTTCACATGTTCCTTATACAAGAAAACTATGTGCATATGGTGCAATAATATTGCTTTGTATGGTAGATATAAAAAAAAAAATCCTAATCGAAGCTAAATCTTTTGCATTGGTAGCACTGTAATAATCAGGCATCACACGTCTGCTGGGTTAATAGTTTGCAAGTTAATTTATGAATTTATGCATTTACAATAATGTTAGAAGTACTTCAGACTATCATTCGCAATAACACAATGCATTATCCCATTATGGTGATCAAATACAGCCAGGACTCCACATTATTTGTACCAGGTTTATTTGTCACTAAATTTATGTCTTTATATATTTTTGTTAATGTATTTGTCAGATATGTGCATCACCGTGCGGAAGCCAATAAAGCTGTGGTAGTGGTGGCACCTCCTTATGAGAGGGTGGGATCTGTGTCTGAACCAGTTACAAAGGAGTATGAAGTTCAGGTGAGACTTATTGTTTTTATTTATTTAAGAGGGCATCATGGTCTGTTGATATTTAGGTGGGTATTTGTTTTATGTGTGTTAATATTGATCATATATTGCATTCAGATTTACCACTGCTTTCTCGTTAATAAGACCTGTACAATTTGTACAAACTATCACTCGGGTGGTGATGGACCGTACAGACTCAGAGGTACCACCAAAACAAATTGTTATAGCTTAAATTGGCTCTTAGATATACAGTATATTCTCAGGCCTCATACTTAGAACGGTAAAACAAAAACAAAATATAATTGGGCAAAATACTTGGCTGGAGGCCAAGCATTAAACAAATAAAACTTCACAAAATCCTATAAAGAAAAAAATGGCATATATTTTCAGCAATTACTTTTGCTGCTTATTTAAAGGGATGGAGGGATGGACGAGTCATATTAGAAGAAAATTTATAGACTCGGGTAGCCTCCGTGTTGTACGGAGAAGTAGGCTACCTACACTAGGTTTTGGGGCCATTTAAAAAATAAAGAAATAGGTCTTCCAAAACTGGCCTATAACATACCTTAGTTCATATATTCAATCTACTTACCCATATCTCTGTGATCTACAGTACCCTAGGATTATCATAAATATATATAGAAAGGTATAGAATTACATCGGCCATGACAAAATACAAAATATTTACCTCACGCACACAGTGGTAGTCGAATGGTCCTTAACCCGTCCAATACCCGCGACGGCTGGGAGCCGTCAGTTGATAAGTCACTCTCGGTCCCAGCAATGGCTGGGAGCCGTCAGTAATGTACTTTCCTTGTAACTGCCTGTTGTTGTTGTTGTTGTTGTTGTTGTTGTTGTTGTTGTTGTTGTTCCCTAAGCTGCCTGGCTGAACAGCCCCGAGTCCCTGAGGAAGGCCATGGCCACGATCGGGCTTTCCCACAGAGCTCTCATTGAGTGTAGATTGTGTTGTTGGCGTAAGTGGTTGTGTGAAATGCAGTCTTCTATGATGTGTTTAATGGTATGGGGTGCTGTGTTACATCCCGGGCAGACGTCGACGACGGAGTAATCCAGTCCCTTCTGATAGCTCAGGAGAGCTGGATGGTGTCCGCATCTCAGCCTGGCTAGGTGGACTCTGTCCTCGCGAGGAAGGGAGGATTCGGAAGGATGGATTTCGGGAGGTCGTGCTTGCAGCTGCGTGTTGTCTGTGAGTGAGTGGATGGATCGGCGAGAGATGTGAGTATGAATGTGCTTCTGGAAGTTAGTTCGGGGTGGACAGGGAGGGAGAGAGGATAGTAATTGTGTGTGATACCGTGTGCTGGGTGTTGTTTTGATATTTCTTGGTGTCTGTGGGTGTGTTGCCATGTAATTTATTGGGTGGTCCTGGTTCGTGGAGGCTGCTGCCAGGAATTGAGTGCCTCTCATGTAACTGCCTGTATCAGGCTGTGCCTGGTAGCACGACCGTTTGAGCACTGCTCTCGATATTTCAACACTTCTCAGCTTATATCCAACCCTCTGAAGCCTGGGAGAGCCAGTATTCCTTCATCTCTTGAGGTGGAAGGTTGTTCTATCTTGCCATTTTGGCCACATTGCTTGGGAATGGTGGGCTTTTATTACTGGATCCTCTGATACAGTAGTGGTTAAGAAAAGCTTGTCTAAGCAGCAAGAGCGCCAAATGTGAATATTGACAGTACTTTATTGATGGAGGAGTAACTTTCAATTATGGAGAACTTATAGAAAACCGGGTGGATGGGACTCGTTAGCGTGGGTCGGCAACCCATCTAGGGGAGACAACCTTATAAAAATCTGGGTGGATGGGACTCATCAGCCTTGGTCGGCAACCTGTCTAGGGGAGTAAACCTGATACTAATGGGTACTGCTTACATAAGGGTGAAGCAGGTTAGTGGATGGACTAGCCGAATACCACTGTAGAAAAATCGTGCTAAAAAGATATATACAGTAGAGGTCCTCGGGGTCGGACGGGTCCTAAATTGAGTGATCAATCCTGTAAATCCTTCAGTAAACTGGCATGGGTTGTCCCTCTTATAGGAGATAGGGCCACTTGGGGGGCCTTCTGTGTATGGCCACCCTCATTAAGGGGAGTTAGGCTTCCAGCAATAGATAGATAGAAAATCTGTATATAATTTCTTGTGTGATTTGCTTCAGGTGCTACATATGAGCGTGCCCATGGATGATGAGTCTGTGCAGGACATGACCATTGACTCCCGACACTCTCACCACTTCTCCATGGATAACGTCTCCTATATCACCAAGCAACAATGTAAGCTCCTAACACCTTCACTATCATGATGTATTTGTCCTTTTGCTATGGTTATCATTAGAAAATTATATTCAGTTTAGGCAGGGCCTATGGGAGTTAGTTAGTTAGTTATGTAGAGCAGATTAACCAGACCACTGTGCCTATGGAGTCAGATAGTAATTTTTTATCCATTTGTTTAGTACAAGATGCTTTCTAACCCAAGTAAAATGGTACTCTTGTACTACTGTATTATAATTTGCTTATCTGTACAGGAGCACAGAGACACTTGAGGGGATTGTACAGCATGGAAATTGGGTAATCAAAGCATAACCCTGCAAAACATAAAACTACTTTTCAACTGATACCCAACACCGATTGAGTATGGTGGTTTATATTTCTCTCATGACATAAGTATCTGTGTGCCCAACAATTAAAAGGATCAACAATCCTATAATTACTTAGAATTTCCCCCCTTTAACATTATTTCTCCTTTTCAATACTTATGTTAGATTCGGGCCGTACATTTTCAAACAAATATTAGGAATTCCTATGGGTGGAAATGCTAGCCCTTTAATTGCAGACTTATTCTTGCTTGCTTTAGAATTTAAATATATAAAAGACTTAGTTGACAGTAGCAAGAAAAATAAAATTCCAGAAAAATTAGCACTTGCTAAACTGTTAAGTAATAATAGTAGATATATTGATGATATTCTTGTTTGCAATTTGTTAAATTTTAATCAAGTTGCTAAACTTATTTACCCTAATTCTATTCCCCTCACACAATGTAACGTAAATTATAAAGTTGAAAATTTTCTTGATATAAATATAGAGATTGTTAATGAACAGTGCATACTTAAAGTATATCACAAAGTTGATGATTTTAATTTTAACGTAATAAACTTTCCTTTCCCTAGTAGTAATATCGATAGTAAAATAACTTATAACTGTTTTTATTCCCAATTAATAAGATTTTTGTAAAATCTGCACTAAAGTAGATGACTTTTGGGCTAGAGCTAGGTTACTATACAGACTCTTAGTGGACAGAGGTTTTGAGGCAAGTAAATTGTTCCATAAATTTAATCTTTTTAGGGTCAATTATTGTGACTGTATTCTAAAATTTGACATCAATAATTTTAATCAAGCATTTTTAACTTGAAGTTTCTTGTATAACCTCTGCTTACTTTTTGTCTGTATTTATTGTTTATCTTTTTTGTTTTTCTATTATTATTATTAATATTAATATTGATGATTTTTTAAATTTATTGTTCTTGTTAAAAGAGTACTCTTTGTTTAAATCTGTTGTTACTTCATATTTTGTAATTATTTGTCTTTATATTATATGTATTCATTGTCGATAGTATCAATTGCTTACTTTTGCGATTTCCTTAGTTTATTTGTGCTATAAATGTAGGTTATTTGTAGGGTAGTTATTGATAGGGGTCACTTGAGGCATGCTATGCTTACAGGTACCTACCCGATAGCACTATCGTTAGTGAGTGCTGTACTGTATTTATATATTATTTTGTAATAGTATAGATATCCTATCAATATTTGTATTTTGTACTATTTTAATGTCTTGTCATGTTGCAAATTTGATTTTAAATAATATTTTGACATTTAACATATAGTTTCTTTATTCATGCAGAGTTTAGTAAAATTTGCCAGAACGTCCCGGACTTCCCAAACTTGACTACTTCCTTTAACGTGACGATAGTGCGTTGTTATATGTGCGATTAGTTTGCTTGGGAAACAGATTAACTTGCTCATGTAGTAATGTACACCCTATGTGGTGGATTGTGTTCTTTTATTTAATAATTTTCATTTTAGTAACGTTGTTTCCACATAGCGATTTTGATAATTTAATTTGACTTTATATTGTCCTTGTCCCAATTTTGGTTTGTTTAGTTTGCAAGTTTTACATTTTAATTTATAGATACTTTAATAGGAAATATTCGGTTGACCTTCTTTCAGTGGTGCCACCTGTGCTTATCTTTGTCTGCAGTACTAAAACTTCTGTTAACGCCTATGACTTGACAATCACTAGTCTATAATGCAGAACTTGTTTTCATAATTCATTACATTTACCCTGGAGCTCACTTCCCCTGAGTATTTTTCCACCAACCTGGAGTCTTGCTAAGGCATGGTTAACACAATGCCAAGATCAGCCACAGTGATGACATGATGGGGCGGTGTTGTGGCTGGACTTTATTGGATTACCCTTCAACTGCAGATAGGCAACCCTGTCTGAGCCGTTACAATGTATGTAATGGCAAACGATGCTAAACCATTGTATGTATGTGTGTATATTAATCAAGTCATCAGAGGTTGTAACCTGCATATTAGAAGTTTGTACTCCTTGAGACAGTTTCTTAACAGGCGCTGCCTCCTGACAATGGTTAATTCAATCATCCTGTCTCGCGTAGATTATTGTAATGTTTTATGGGTTAGTTTTCATAATTATGTATTGCAGAAAGTTCAATCAGTGCTAAATATTTGGTCTTCCACCGAGAACCCCCACTATTCCATATCTACTAGCGTTGTTGTTGTTGTTGTTGTTGTTGTTGTTGTACCCCAGGCCGAACAGTCACGAGTCCGGCAGACCGAAGCCGCTCCAGATGAGATGGGTGAGATGAGATCTGTCTCTAAAAGGGCAGTGGGGAACTCAAGACCTTTCTCTTCCAGAAAAGTTATGATCTTGCAAGTGGCACGGTGACAAATTATTACAGGCTTTAGCTGCTGCCATTTTCCACTTTTGCAGCTTGTACTTTATATGAACAATGCCACAATTCTTTTAATCGTGGTGTAACGCATTTCAAGCGCTAGTGAATTCCTCCTGAAGAACTGGCGATTTTGAGAATATACGACCAGCTTATTATTAGTAGTACAGTATTATTATTTTCATACAGCATAGGTAAAATACCGTAAAGTGGGGTAACTTCGGACTTGGGTCATAACTTCGGACATCGGCGATAATAAGTAATTAGACATTGTCATTATATAATGGAAACTCTTTTTATTGTTTTTTTTGTGGGGTCCGTTTAGAGAAATGGCAAAGGAAGAGCATGTAAAAGTCCTAGGGAACTGACATGAGTATATGTACACAAAAAATATTATATATGTGACGAAAATATGTACATTTTTCGCTACCCTGCCAAACTTCTATCACCCTGAAGAAATTTGTTTGTATGAATGATGTTGTGACTGATATAATTTTGTAGTAACATTACCAGAGACAACATCCACCAAAGGAAATTTGTTACACTTGTATAACGCTCTAGCTAGAACAGTATCATTTAACCGATTGTGTTTAAAAAAAAAAAACATGGTAACTTCGGACATGGAACAAAACAATTGTTTGTTATTATTTGCCCTATGAAAATCATTCATAATATTTGTACATCATTAACATGGTGGTAAAAGATCAAATAATCATTCTCGGAGTCCAAAAACCCATAAAAATATGATACTATAGGCTAACCGATTTATGTATTTCGGATAATTCTGGATATATAATATATATAAATTAGGAGAGGCATATATCTTGTCCAAATTTGTTTTTATCTGCCGAAAGAAACACCAACAAATACGTTATACCTATAAAAATGCTCAAATTCATAAAAGTGTATATGCATTGATATATTATACATACCTATATATTTTCACAAGGCCTAGTTAATTTTCGAGTTATTGATTTGACAGCATTGGTTATTTTTCCTGCTCAATATTTTCTAGGAGTGAGCTCAATGCCTAACGAGAACACATCCAAACAGATATATGTTAACATCGTATATAACCCCCTCCTATACTGATGATACAGGCCTAAAAGTATTGACTGTGCATTTCCACTATAACATCGGACAGGAATAAGCAGCAATAATAAAATATTCATATAAAATAGTAGGAGCCGAAAAATGAATAAATAAAGGCCACGAACGTAGGTCCGAAGTTCTCCTCCGTTCGTCCAAAGTTATCTCAGCTTTCTTGGCAACCATTTTCCATAAGAAACACCGTATGTCTGAAGTTATCAACTTTTCAAGCAAACTTCGGACATCATTTAGGATAAGGATAGCTCTCTTCTTATGGGGGATAATTTTAGGAGGCTTCCTGGATTACGGCGCACTACCACCATACATCACTTGACCTAGTTAAATCTCTATAATGTGTTTACACTCAGGAGAAACTGTTAAAAACATCGAAAAATGTCCGAAGTTACCGCATTTTACGGTACTGTGAAACAGGGGAGGGTAAACACAAGAAACAATATGGGAAGATGTTGGATATGCATTTAAAATGCAAAACACTATCTAAAATTTACTAAATACGAGATCTCACTCTACATTTGTAAATGACACTATGCAGTATATTTCCTGGAGGATTCAGATCTCCATCATTATTAAAGTAAACATAATTGATCATGGTAGTTTTCATATACAATTTTAGAGCAGCAATCACCTTTAATGTTATTGAGGTTACTGTATATTCTGCAGTGAGTGAGGACAGTAGCAGTGGAGGTGGAGCAGCGTGGAGAGGTAGGAGGGGGGGGGCTGGACCTGACACCTCGCAGCCACCATGATGATGATGACTTAGACTGGGACCCTCACCATCATCCCCACCCATATCATCATCACCAACACCACCATCTCCCTCCTTCCTCCACCCCCGGTAGAAACCCTGCCTACGACGACTTTGCAGAAGACGATTCAACCGTGATGGCCCGCTCAGTGTCAGTGTCACCAATGAAAATGTATTGTTTGGTCGGCGCGGCTTGACGGATCCTTCACCAGTTCAAACCACAACAGAACTATAATTTTTGACTCAGTATTACTTGAACTAGTGTGATAGTTTGTACGGTAACTGTTCATAACTTTAATTCAGATTAGAGATCAATAACTGTACAGCTTAACACTTGACAGTACTAATTCTAAAATTGTAGTCAAATGTATTTTTAGGAGCATTTTATTAAACAATTCTGTATATGGAAAAAAATATTACCTTTGCATATTTTATATATTTTTATTACTTAGACAATTTGTTTTATTATGTATATGTATGTGTCTGGGTGTATATGTGTTTAAATGTAGTATTCATGTGCCAGATTAGTTATCAAGTCATTGGAATCATCTGCAATAATACCCATTGGTAGGAGTTTGTTATTTAACCCTGTTCATCCTCATCTGTGCTGTATTCCACAATATGTACACAATGTATTGTAATAATACAGAATACAGCTAAATAAAGTACTGTACAGTACTGCATTATATTCTATAATGTATTGTGTATATCTCTACATCCACTTAAGAACAATTATGCAATTAGCTTTAGCCATTACAGATTTATATCTCCTGTTCATGAGGTGTAATTAATACTTTTGATGTATGACCAGGTGGAGCCTCGAACCCGAGCCTGGAGTGTAACAGAATGATAGTAGCCTAATAGAAGTGAAAAGAATTACGGTAATAGTTTTTGCATAAATTAAAAACACATATTTTTGTTTTTATATATTTATCAATCATTGTAGTAGGTTACATATTTTAAGATTTACTAAAATGTTAATTCATCCTATAATTACTTGTAAATAAGTATTTACTATACAGTAAAGCACAATACTGTATTTACAGTATACTGTATTTTGATAATTGTATGTACCGGTATATACTCTGGCACCTTCTCCATTTTTTTTTTTTTTTTTTTTTTCAATGGGGGTGGCCGACTCGAGACAGAGCCCGAACAGGGACATCACAACACATCAGAAAAAAAAAAAATAACAAACATAAAAATCTCACACACATCTACAGTAGGTCGGCCAGGAGAAATACCCAAAGACCCAGGCCCATTTGGGGTCCCCAGCAAAAGATTCCCAGGACCCAGATCCCCCGGAGAGGCGCCGATTTCCGCAGGCAGACCCGCAGCGAAGCTTCACCACAACAAGCCCGCCCACCATGCTTCCAGGCGCACCCTTCATTACCACCGGCTCCCCGGGCCAGGCGCCTGATGGACTACTATCTAGTCCAACTGGCACATGACCCTCTCTCCCAAACGACCGTGTTCACACTCATCTATTCACAAGCATTCTCCATTAATTATTGTTTATTACCACTTCCCCCGCCTGATCTATAGTCATTTCTCTATTATCCAAAGCTTGTATTTATTTACCTAATTGTATTTACCTAATTGTAGTTTACAGGAGTTGAGCTAAGCTCGTGTTGTCCCGTCTCTCAGTCTACTTTTTATCCAATTTTTTCTTGAAAATATGGATGTTCCTTGCCCCTACCACCTCCTCCTCCAACCCATTCCATTTGTCAATACATCTATAGGGGAAGCTAAACTTCCTGATATCATTCTTGCAGGTAGGTCTTTTTACTTTGTAGCTGTGGCCTCTAGTTATTCCTGTATCCATAATTAATATATCCTCCCTATCCAGCCTCTCCAGCCCCCGGGTACATTTGTACATCATTATCATGTCTCCCCTCTCTCTCCTCTCTTTTAGACTCGGTAGATTTAATTTGTCTAGCCTCCCTTCATATGGCAGTTCTCTGAGACTTGGAACCAATCTAGTGACTGCTCTCTGGATTCTTTCTAACTTGTGAATATGCTTCTTTAGATGCGGGGACCACACCACTGCTGCATACTCCAATCTTGGTCTAATCATACTCTTCATAATTTTCGCTACCATGGTCTCATCCAAATAGTTCAGAGCAACTTTCATATTCCCGGCCATTGCATACATTCCGCTAAAGAGCTTGTTAATATGTTTCTCTGGCGACAAAGTATCTTGTATAATCAACCCTAAATCTTTTTCTTTTTCGGCCTTGCTAATTTTATTATCTCCCATCCTGTACTCCCAATTTGGTCTATTCACACTTCTTCCCATATTTAACACATGACATTTACTTATATTAAATTTCATTTTCCACTTGGTGCTCCATTCGTATATTTTATCTAAATCCCCTTGCAGCTCCTCACAACTACTTTTATTTGTTATTTGTCTCATAATTTTTACGTCATCTGCAAACATTGACATGTAAGAGTTTATGCCTATCGGCAGGTCATTCACGTACATAAGGAACATGAGAGGTGCCAACACAGATCCCTGCGGCACACCACTCTCAACTTTCCGCCACGATGAGTAAGTTCCTCTAATGTTGGTCCTCATTTCCCTATCTGTTAAATAGCTCTCCATCCATTTCAGCAAACTCCCCCTGACACATCCTAGCGTCTCAAGCTTAGATAACAATCTCTTATGTGGTACCTTATCGAATGCTTTGGAAAGGTCTAAGTAGACGCAGTCCACCCATCCGCCTCTTTCTTGGAGTACATCTATCACCCTACTGTAATAACATAGCAAACTGGTAACACAAGATGTCCCTTCTCTGAATCCAAATTGCTTTGGGGTTATTATTTTCTTTCTCTCCAACATTTTCATCCATCTCTTCCTAATTAGCTTTTCACAAATCTTGCATACAATACTAGTAAGTGAAACTGGTCTATAGTTTAGAGGGTCCTCAGGGTTTCCATTCTTGTATATCGGAATGATATTAGCTCTTTTCCATTCAACAGGAACCTGTCCTTTATCTAAGGAAGCTTGAATTATGTCCCTCACTGGCTCCACTAATTGCTCTGCACACTCCTTTAAAACCCAGGCAGACACTTCATCCGGTCCCATAGCTTTCCTTACTTCAAGTCCTCTCATCGCAGATAACAGCTCATCTCTAGTTATTTCAATCTTACTAAGACCACTCTCCAGTACTCCCGCCTGTGGTTCGTCAAAACCTTCCTCTCTAGTAAAAACTGACCCCAATTTGTTATTCATTACCTCACACATGTCCGATACATTTTCATACGTCCTAGCATCAACTCTTAATTTAGTAATTTGTTTCTTTACCTTCAACTTACTGTTTATATATTTATAAAATAATCTAGGGTCACTTTCACATTTATTTACTATGTTCTTCTCATAGTTCATTTTAACTTGCCTAATTATGTTAACATATCTATTCCTCTCCTGTTTATATTTATTCCGATTACTCTCAGTGTTCCTTCTTCTTAATCTAGCCCAAGCTGCATCACGCCTACCCAAAGCTCTTTTGCATTTCAAATTAAACCAATCTTTCTGCTTAGTAAAATTTCCAGTTTTATATCTTGGGACAAACATATTGGTTCCTACTCTATAAATTTCGAGGAATCTACTATATTTACCTTGTACGTCCCGTTCCTTCAAAATAAGATCCCAATCTACTCCCTCTAAATATCTTTTCAAGGATACATAATCAGCTTTACTATAATTTAATCTGTCATTTATGTAGCTATTGTCTAATCTATTGGCATTACTCGAGGTCAACTTCCATTTTAGTAATAGGTGATCACTTTTACCTACAGGACATAGATAGTTTATATCACTAATTTCGTGAGGATCTTTTGTAAAAATCAGATCGAGTTTAGAAGGTTCGTTATTACCCCTCATTCTTGTATTTTCCTTCACATGTTGTGTAAGTACATTTTCCGTAACCAACTCCACTAGCCGACTTCCCCAAGATCTCTGATTTGGCCCTGCATCTCCCGATTCCCAATCAACCTCACTACAGTTGAAATCTCCTACCAAGATCAATCGATTCTTCCTTAAAAGCAATCTTCTCAACGACTGAATCATATCCTCTACCATCTCCTCAAACTCCAACTCCCTCCATGCTCTGGTCTTTGGTGGCATGTAAGCTACTGCTATGTCTAGCTTTTTTCCTTCTATATCATTGAGTTCAACTGCCATTATTTCTGCCTTGTCATTATTTAACTCCACGTGCTTTGCTGTCATAGGGTTCTTAACTAATACTGCCACTCCACCTCCCCTTTTACCCTTTCTATCATTTCTCCATATATTATATCCTTCACTAAACACTATGTTGCTGTCAAAGTCCTGGTTCAGCTTTGTCTCTGTCAAACAGACTATCTGTGGTTGATCTTTTCTTAATATATTATCTAACTCTACCTTTTTACTGTTTATTCCATCTATATTAGTGTAGTAGCACAGTATATTTGAATCCACCTCCTTGTTTCTCTTCCCTCTCTGCCTCCTACCAGGTTCACCTCCTCCTCCTCCATCCCTTCCCTGACCCAGTTCCACCTCCCCCACTAATTCTATTCTATGTCTATTCTAATTCTATGTCTTACACAGTCTCTCCATCTAAAGCCCGGTTCACACTAGCCGTCAGTTGGGGATCCGTTTTTGGGCCTGTGACGTCACATACAAAAACGGACGTGGAGAAGTGAAGTTGAAATGAAATGCGTACCACATTCCAGAGCGTGGGCCAGACTCTGGGGTGGGGCACGTACTTCTCTGGCGTACGGTAAACACCTACTAGACGATCGTCAACATGGACTGAGAAACGATCTTTCTTGGTGTTTATTTCTTTATTTGGAACGAAGATGAACCACCACCGTAATTCAATGCATATTAACTAGGAATATACATTGTCTCTATCTGGAGGCCCGCGAAGCAGTACAACTGTTAACTTTGGTGGTGCCGCGTCGGCTGCCAGGTACACGATCAATAGGTTAACAATATTAAACTGCCTTAATATTTGCCTTGCCTTTAAAATTTTACATATAGCATATATTGTGATGCGATATTAACTATAATGTAATGGAAATTGGCAGAAAAATATTACACACATTTCACTTCAATGTTCAATATACGTATAGTACGTTCTTCTCGTGCGTACACCAAAAAGATGAATCGAAACCATCTTTTTGAGTGGTACGCATTTTGGTAAACGACTTCCCGGTTCACACTACGTATACTCCGCATGTCTGTAAGTGACGTCACTCTTTTGTATACGTACAGTAAATCGGTAGGAAAAACGGCTAGTGTGAACCGGGCTTAAATGGGAGTCTTCCTGCCCTTCTATCTCCCCTTGTATCTGACTCACGTACATATTCTCTTTGTAAGCCTTTCATCTTCCATTTGTTGAACATGACCATACCAGCTCAACACCCTTCTGTCCACTCTGGCCGACAAATGTTCCTGCTGTCCCACTCTCCTACTTATCTCTTCATTCCTCAATCTGTCTCTACGAGTAACTCCACACATACTCCTCAAGCACTTATCTCTTCATTCCTCAATCTGTCTCTACGAGTAACTCCACACATACTCCTCAAGCAGCTCATCTCCATCACATCCAGCTTTCTTCTCTCCTTTTCCTTCAGAGCCCATGTCTCAGCCCCATATATCACTGTTGGCACAACAATTCCTTGATACATTGCACATTTTACTTTCATTCCGAGATTTACCGTCTTCCACATACTGTACTTCCCATTGCTCCGAAAACCTTCCTTCCTTCACACACTCTGATTTACCTCCATTTCCATACCTCCACTCCTGCTTATCGATCCTCCTAGATATTTAAAACTCTCTACTTGTTCTAATATTTACCCACCCAGCCTCACAACTAGATTCACCCTACGATCGCCCTTATTACACACCATTACATTACTTTTATTGACGTTCACCTTCAGTTTCCTCCTCCCACAAACCACACCAAGCACATTGTCTACCCGCTGCAGTTTCTCCTCAGAATCCGCCACCAACGCTGTGTCATCAGCGAACGGCAACTGATTCAACTCCCAATCTCACTGGTGATGGGCTGGTCTATCAGAGTTAGACCTGAGCGATCTCTGCCATACCCATAGCTTACTCTGACTGTTCCTTTTCCTTATATATTTTCTAGATCTCAAGTGACGGTGTCTCTTCCGTGGATTGACCTCCCAATCTACCAAGATTGGAAGCTAAAGCATCACATTACTCCTTTGCCCCTCAACTTTCTCTTCATAATTGCTGAGGGGCACAGGGCCCTGGGTGGGGCTTTGGTTTCCCGGGTGTTTACGCACCCTCTCAGCTCCCCGCCATGGAGTGGCTTCGGTCACCCAGGCTTTATTGTGGTCGGCAGGGAGGGTTCTGTGGGGGCGCTCGTTTATGGCCTTGGCCTTACTCGGGGCCTTGGGGCTGTTCGGCCAGGCAGCTTGGGGAACAACAACAACAACAACAACTCCCAATCTCAACCATTCCTCTCTACTAAGCCCAATCCTCTTCCCATAATATTATAATAATAATAATTAGCATTACCCCATTTCTAAGTTTAACTGATTTTCTTCAAACTTTAGGGTTGATAGTGAACTCAGTGACATTGTATTTAGGTATTTGTAAACGTTTGGTGCTTATTTTATGTGCTCAAATAATTTTTACAATGACACAATTCAAAGTTTTTGTAATTTTTAGTGTGGCGCAATTCTTATATTTGAGTACAAAAAATATGATGAAATTTCATAGTTTTCAATCAAGAAAAACATGGGGATTAGTCGAACAGTTCTGTAAAAACATTTGTTTTATGTTTTAGCTACTTCTGCTGAATATTGTATTTAACATATTTTAGAAAATTGCTAAAAATTTGTCTACCAGAATATGTAAAGATTACTAATAGTGAGATATGTTATATAGCTTTCCTATAACTTTGTTGCTTGTATGTACATAGTATTTTTACTGTACATGCTATAATATTAGTGTTTGTTAATTGTATGTATATAGGTATGCTTTATATTTGTATTTGATAATGTATTGACATTCGTGTACAGAGTATAATTGTTTTATAATAAATATTTAACAAGATATTTGTTAGTGCTACAATATTATTTCCTTTATAGACTAGGACTGACACTACTTGTTATCTGACAGATTGGCCATGGAAGTATTGTAACTATGGAGTTATAGGCTAGAGAGCACATCCTCTATTAATATGTAAAACTTGCAAACTAAACAAACCAAAATTGGGACAAGGACAATATAAAGTCAAATTAAATTATCAAAATCGCTATGTGGAAACAACGTTTACTAAAATGAAAATTATTAAATAAAAGAACACAATCCACCACATAGGGTGTACAGTACTACATGAGCAAGTTAATCTGTTTCCCAAGCAAACTAATCGCACATATAACAACGCACTATCGTCACGTTAAAGGAAGTACTGTAGTCAAGTTTGGGAAGTCCGGGACGTTCTGGCAAATTTTACTAAACTCTGCATGAATAAAGAAATATGTTAAATGTCAAAATATTATTTAAAATCAAATTTGCAACATGACAAGACATTAACAATAGTACAAAATACAAATATTGATAAGATATCTATACTATTACAAAATAATATATAAAATACAGTACAGCACTCACTAACGATAGTGCTATCGGGTAGGTACCTGTGAGCATAGCATGCCTCAAGTGACCCCTATCAACAACTACCCTACAAATAACCTACATTTATAGCACAAATAAACTAAGGAAATCGCAAAAGTAAGCAATTGATACTATCGACAATGAATATATATAATATAAAGACAATAATTGCAAAATATGAAGTAACAACAGATTTAAACAAAGAGTACTCTTTTAACAAGAACAATAAATTTAAAAAATCATCAATATTAATATTAATAAAAGAAAAAGATAAACAATAAATACAGACAAAAAACAATAAATACAGACAAAAAGTAAGCAGAGGTTATACAAGAAACTTCAAGTTAAAAATGCTTGATTAAAATTATTGATGTCAAATTTTAGAATACAGTCACAATAATTGACCCTAAAAAGATTAAATTTATGGAACAATTTACTTGCCTCAAAACCTCTGTCCACTAAGAGTCTGTATAGTAACCTAGCTCTAGCCCAAAAGTCATCTACTTTAGTGCAGATTTTACAAAATCTTATTAATTGGGAATAAAAACAATTATAAGTTATTTTACTATCGATATTACTACTAGGGAAAGGAAAGTTTATTACGTTAAAATTAAAATCATCAACTTTGTGATATACTTTAAGTATGCACTGTTCATTAACAATCTATATTTATATCAAAAAAAATTTCAACTTTATAATTTACGTTACATTGTGTGAGGGGAATAGAATTAGGGTAAATAAGTTTAGCAACTTGATTAAAATTTAACAAATTGCAAACGAGAATATCATCAATATATCTACTATTATTACTTAACAATTTAGCAAGTGCTAATTTTTCTGGGATTTTATTTTTCTTGCTACTGTCAACTAAGTCTTTTATATATTTAAATTCTAAAGCAAGCAAGAATAAGTCTGCAATTAAAGGGCTAGCATTTCCACCCATAGGAATTCCTAATATTTGTTTGAAAATGTACGGCCCGAATCTAACATAAGTATTGAAAAGGAGGAATTTAAGGGCATCTTTAAGTTTAGTTCTATCAAAATATACAGAACTAGTGGGAGTAGAGCTAAGTGATGCATTATTAAAATATGTATAAACATTTATGAAATAATTACCATTCCTAACGAACCTGTCAAAGTGCAAATCTATAATAAAGCAAAGCTCCCAGACCATAGTGAAGGGTGATGCAAGTACTCTTCACTTTTATCACTTTACTATACTCATCATATAATACTTGTCAACAAATATCACTCAGCCTTTCAAGGTAGCAAATACAATTTATTTTTGGAGTGTCTACTAAGTTTAGATTATTTAAAGGGTTATGGAGCCATTTGTATTTATATATTTGCAAATATGTATGTGATACGTCAAATATTATTCTAGATATGACCAGACTTTCAGAGGGTCGATATACAGACAACATACTGTCTTCTAAGCGTAGTAGGAGATGTAATGGTAGTGATCGAGAGAGTGAGAACGAGAACGGAGAAATGGGTAGCTGACAAGCAGGGCGGGGTTTAGGAAGGGAAGGATACCAGATTTTTTCCCTGAAATACATACATACATAAACATACATAAAATTTTAAGACTGAGTGTTCCACACATACGTGCAGTTTCAGTCTCTTGTACTAATGGCGGAATTCCAGGCAACCCTGTTAAGGGCTGCTTCACTTGTCAAGTTCTTGGATTTGAGATCGGCGCGTATAGTCCGATCCCAGGTCTTCCTCGGTCCACCTCTTGGTGCATCTCCCTCCACAATCACAGACCTGCATTTTTTTCACCCAATTTTGTTCATCCTTCTCTCCACATGTCAATACCATCCCAGTCTACTTCTACGCATCACCTCGCTAATACTCTTTATACCTAAACGTCTCCTCAGCTCAACATTTGTTATTCTATCCTGTAGCCTGGCCCCACACATGCCTTCACATTACTTCATCATATATGAAATATATCAGCAGGGTAGCTATAAAGGCAATATGAACACATACTCACAATTCGCGGGCTAATTTTCGTTATCATTAACACAAGAGAGAGGCGACAGGGGTTGCCATCAACTTTCTAAGCTTAACATATTTTACATGGCTTTGTTTACTATTTTCGATAAAAATGTATGGTAAATAAAGACAACTGTGCAGTATCAATCATTCTGTAACACGCTTTAGACAGTGATAAAATGGAATGGGATATTTCATGAGCTATGCCCTTTAACCCTCCAGCCCCGGCTACGCATTACATAAATATTCCCCGAAATCCGGGGTTTTGGCCGAAAAACATCTACGCCTAGGCTACCGTATCTTTGTTATTCTGACTGCTTCCGCATTCCCGCGCATCCCCAAGCGTAGATGTGTTTCGTACCTGTAGAATGGCGTTAAGTAGAGCTCTCTAAGTCAACTGGTTCAGTTGTGATGATGATTTCATTGGAGATAACTTTATGGCAAAAGCAGCCACTTTACACTACTTTTCCATACTTAACAATAACATACAGGCACACACGAACAAGCGACGCACTCCTTCTTGTGGCCGGAGATGCGGGGCGTCGGTCCAGCCGGCTGTTGTTTACATGCGTCGGACGTACGCCTCGCACACCAAGCTTACAGGCTTTAAGCTCATGGGTGTTTAACCCTTGCTTAGCGGGTGCTCTGTGGCCGTTTTGGGCCTTTCCGGGCCGTTCTGACTGCTATATCAACCATCAGTATGAAAGGAACTGTATTGCGCCGAAAACTAGGTGGAAATCGCTACACAATGACGCCACATACAGCTACGTAGCACTCGTGGAACACTGACAGTGTTACCTCGAAGATGGAAGTTTAGCTGATTTTGCTACCTTGCTCACTTTTAGCAACTATTGGTTACACTGTCATCCTCCCGTGCGGTGGGGGAACTGGAGTTAGTATGGGCCGGGAGGCCACAGATGTCGGACGTATGGATCATTACTATCCCACCCATTTTCACTCGATTTCAACCCTTTTTTCACCCGTTTTTTGCCAGTTTTTTCAACTCTACTTATGTTGCGCGCCGATCTTTAAGGGTTAAGAGCCCTTCCGGGTAGCTCGGGTGTGTTTTTTATGGGTGTTTAAGAGCCCTTCCGGGTCTGGAGGGTTAAGAAGGATCTCAAGCCATATATCTGCTGAGTGTGGGCCAATCGGCGCTCTGCAGACCCCCGTAATCTTGTGTTGATCTCTGACCATTTTGGTGAGGTCGGTCCTCAAGGTATTAGTGTGTTGGGCATATAATTAGGCCTTGTAATTAGGATTGGGTGAGACAGGGATCTGCCTTGTGTCGGCCGATCGGCTTTCTGCAGACTCCCATTTTCTTACTTACGGAAGCGAAGCATGGACGCTGGTTGAGAGACTCAGACCAAGAGTGAGAGCAGTGGAAATGAATTACTTAACCCGGCAAGCGCGATAGGCCTCACGGAAGGCTTCCTATAGGGAACGCGATAGGCCACTCGGAAGCAAGACCACAACGAATGCCTTCCCCCCCCAAAAAAGGGCCTATCAAAACAAAGGAATTTGTCTCTAGGTGAGATAATTCCCCTCTAGTACTCATCCATGTTTCTCACCCCCCCCCCCATCCCCTCCTTCCCAACCTTATTCCCCCCTCCCTCCCCTCCTCAATTATCACCTATTTTTCCTCTTATTATCATCATTTATCGGTTATTTTTCTCACCCGCGATAATGTAGCACAAGTGGGTTGCATAAAAGATCGTTATGTAACACCCAGACACCGGCACACACCGCCCCGCTCGCCTCAGTTGACTCACAGACAGGGAGAGGGGAGAGGCCTGTGGCTC
The DNA here is from genome assembly GCA_032716605.1 of Paralithodes platypus. NCBI lineage: Eukaryota > Metazoa > Arthropoda > Malacostraca > Decapoda > Lithodidae > Paralithodes > Paralithodes platypus. Next base: position 56,333 of record JAVRFV010000152.1, on the reverse strand, counting down.
TCTCTCGCCTGAGATTATGACCGGGTGGCCAATATCTTCGTTTTTCACCACCCAAATGCTTTTCCAACTTATTTTAGCACTCTTGAAGGTTCATATATACATCATATATGTAAATTAAAGCATACCGAAAACAAATAATGCTCTATATTGTAAATATAACTAATTCTGTCAGAATCCAAGGCTAGAAATGCACAAATAACTACCCTAGCCCCTAGGTCTATTTCGCGCTTGTCAGGTTAAGAAGTGCGTGCGGAGTTACATGGAGGGATAGACAGACTAATGAAGTAAGAAGGAGGTGTGGTGTGGAGGTAGATGTGCTGGAAAGTGTGGAAAAGGAACAACTTGAGATGGTTCGGCCATATGGAACGTATGGAAAGCGAGAGAATGACTAAGAGGTGTACGAGAGCGTGGTGGAGAGACAGAGGGGGAGAGGTAGACCGAAAGAGAGGTGGAAGGATGGAGTGAGGAAGTATATGAACGAAGGCGGTGCTGGTTGGGGGGAGGGGCCTCGACTGACTGGGGACAGAGGTGCATGGGGGCAGTTCGTTCGTGGCCACCCCTTCGGGGATCACGGCGTCGGGCAATAGATATATAGATAGATAGTGAATTAAGGCGGTGCTGGTTGGGAGGAGGGGCGTCGACTGACTGGAGACAGAGGTGATTGGGGACCAGCCCTTCGGGAATCCCAGCATCAGGCAATAGATAGAAAGATAGATTATATATTTTCTTAGCTGGGGGTGGCTGACTCAAGACAGAGCCCAAACAGGGAAAAAAAAAATAAAAAAAAATAACACATCTAGGTCGCCCCGGAGGAGACCCAGAGACCCAGACCCATTTGGGGTCTCCAACAAGATTCCCAAGTCCCAGGATCCCCCGGAGAAGTTCCGGTCTCAGCAGGCAAACATGCAGCGAAGCTGTACCACCACAAGCCTGCCACCACACATCCAGTCGTACCCTTCATATATACCGGCTCCCCGGGCCAGGCGCCTGACGGACTATTATCTAGTCCATCTGGCGCCTGACTCCCTCTCCAAACAACCGCGTTTTCACTCATCTATTCACTATAGCATTCTCCATTCATTCCTATTTATTACCACTTAATTCTCATGTAGTAAAATCCATGGGTTTCAACACTTTAACTACTGGGAGAAACTCAAGGAGCTGCAGCTGTACTCTCTTCAAAGACGCAGGGAGAGATACATCATCATCTACGTCTGGAAGATTTGGAAAAAAAGGTACCAAATCCAAACATCCAAGAGACTCATCACCAAAGGCGAGGGAGCTGTGCTATGTGAGGACTACGCCAGGATCAACACAAAAAATTAAATCCCTGATCCACCACAGCTTTGCATACAATGGAACCAGACTGTTCAACTGTATTCCAGCCTCTCTCAGGAACATGACCGGGGTGTCTCCCGACACCTTCAAAAAACATTTGGACATGTGGTTGGCCAAAATACCGGACCGGCCACCAACACCAGGATACCCCAGCAAACTCCAACCAACTTCTGGACTGGAGCGTGGAAGAAAGGGAGCTGCCTGGTCGCAGTGGAGCCCCAGCTCAACTGTGTCGCTAATGGACGGAATACTTCAAAGTGTATCAAAGTGTAAGTGTGTTGATCTATAGTTATTCCTCTATTTTCCAACGCTTGTACTACATAGTTTCTCCATCTCAATGGAGGTCTTCTTACCCCTCTACCTCCCCTTGTATCTGACTCACATATTCTCTTTGTAAGCCTTAAGTTCATCTTCCATTCACTCAACATGTCCATACCAGCACCACTAGCACTCTTCTGTCCACTCTGGCCGACATATGTTCCTGCTGCCCACTCTCATACGTATCTCTTCATTCCTCAATCTGTCCCTACGAGTCACTCCACACATACTCCTCAAGTAGCTCATCTCCATCACATCCAGCTTCTTCTCTCCTTTGCCTTCAGAGCCCATGTCTAAGCCCCATACTGTACATCGATTGGTGGTACAAACTATATGCTTCCATTTGTTTACCTTTCACATTTCCAAAATCCACTATTCTCCCTCTCCTTGCATCTTAGTTTCATTCAGCACAAGCACATCATAGTTTCTTCTTTCAAATAACCTTCCAATGTCCTCTTGTCTCCCATTCGTTCCACATCTACGCACATTTAATGCTCCTATTCTTAGGGTCCAGGATCACGAACGCGCTCCCTCGCCCTATCTCTGTCTCTTTTTTTAGGTAGATCTTATTTAAGGGGAAAAGTATACCTTGCTGCCTGCCCCCGATCCCCTTCAGCCGTCTTCTACGCCTCGCAGGATAAAGCAGTGGTGGAAAATGATCACCTCTGTGGTGGAGGTTATCTGCACCAGATAGTGGCGGGCGCTGGGGTCGCCGCTGCGCTGCATCCCTATGCCATTTGAAATATAGAAGTGTATAGAGAGAAAGATAAAAAGGGCTATGGGTGTAAAGTCAATAAAAATAGGCCGGTTAGCTTAAACAAAACCAGATGCGGAAATAACTTGAGCCGACCAGGCCAACTGAGATATCTTTCTTGGTCTAACTGGTAGAGTGACTGCCTCATAGCCTTAAAAATTAGGGTCCCGGGTTCAATCCCAGCCCATAGATGGGCATATTTCCGGGAGGCTATTTCAGCATCTAACGAAGTTTAGGTGCGTTGGTAAAATTGTTAAGATGGTTGAGAATAAGATCGGAGCTCCATAAATCCTTTTTCGGGTGTGTAAAAAACAATTCCTAGAGGACAAGGAAGGGGATAGGAGAGAACAGGGAGTGTAGTGAGACTCACAAGAAAGACTATGGTTGTGGAGTTGCCAACTGGGCCGTTAGTGTGTCTGTGTAGCACAAGGTGCCTGTGTAGCAATGCTCAGTGGGTTGACTCACCACTCCCGATCGTCTCCCTCACGGACTCACGGTCGTTTCGGCTCAGTCTTGTTCCTCTCTGTTTGTTCAGAGCCTTCGCTTCCCAGACGGTGAAGTAGTGTAAAGTCAATAAAAATTGATTCTCCTAAGCAGAACCAGATGCGGAAATAACTTGAGCCGACCAGGCCAAGTGAGATATCTTTCTTGGTCTAACTGGTAGAGTGACTGCCTCATAGCCTAGCCTTATTAGGGTCCCGGGTTCAATCCCAGCCCATGGCATATTTTCTGGGGGGGCTATTTCAGCTATAATTAGAGAAAAAATAGAACATCATTTAATAGAAAACCGAGCAAGTTTTGTTAATGTTATGCCCTGTTTTTCTACAGGTTTAACTTGGGTAATGTGAGTTCTAAATTGACTGGGTATATAAGGCTGCATGCACAATACAAGATATGAGGAATAGAGAACACAAAGAAACACATGGTAGCAAGTTACATGATCACGTTTATTGATATACCACTGCAGAATACTTGTGTAAGACAATATAATAGAATTGAACAACACTAGCATAAGTGGATCTGGATGGAGACTAGTCTCCCACTTCCAACGTTCAGGTATTAATCTTCTGATCACTGGCTTTGATTTCACAGGTTTATATACCGAAGACCATCAATGTTACTTATAGATTCATATTCACTATTTGATTTATTACTGGTAGCTCTGGTGCACAAGTAGTAGTTCACAGACTAGATTAGACACGCATTTTTAGAGCACGGGAATTCTAGTAACCTCAGGGGGGTACGGATCTAAGTTTTATATCCTTGTCTCAGAAATACATAGAACGCAAATCAGTGGGCGAACGTTAGATATCACTAGAGTTTTAATATCTGAATAAGGTAATTACGAGAGTCAAGGTCGCCTGTTAATTAAAGAGCACTGATCGCTTAGTACGTCCCAAATGGAATGGTTAAGTATGAATTACACTGGGCAAGGTCTTAGCCACTTCGTAGAAATATTAATTAGTGAATCTAAAACAGCACAGTAATATGTAGTACTGCTAAAGGGAATCTTGGGTAGTATCTGATGGGTCTGGTCCTGGTTATCTTGCGTCCATGATGTTGGGGGCTAACGACTGGTTCCGCGGCCGTCCAGGGGGGCCATATGTGTGAAGTTCTTCAATACGTGGGCAGGTCCTTCTATCCAAATCTGCCACGGAGTCTGCCGGTTCTGGGATCTCACTCCGGAACAACACAAGGGCAGAGCTAGAAATTAACTGCAGGGTAGTGACCCCTGGTTGGTGTCTAGCTTTCAACTGATTTGACTGGGGGCGGGAGTTAGATTTATAGGCTCGGTTCTGGACCCTGCAGACAGTAGGGATCTCGAGTCTTATGGACTTAATTGAGCTCTCAATAGATATGGGGACTAGGTAAGATGGTATTTACTGTTGTGGCACAGGGCGATAGGAAGCCTTTATATTTTCATATAACTGAGCCTTAGTAAGAGGTACTATTTTGGCTATACTGGACGTATTTAGGGGAGAGAGACTGGATCTACTTTGGCGAGGAGGATGGGGACAGCTGTGATAGGAGCGTCTCTCTAGATTGTTCAATCTTCATTCTATGGTATAGCTGAGGTGCTAATTTAGTGATCAGAGCATGCAAGAAAGGTAAATGGTTTATTGTGAGTAATAGAGGTTAGTAAAGGTGTTAGTCATTCATGGTTAGTTCATTGATAGGAAGAATTCCTGTGCTACCTGGCAATGACTCGAAAGTCAAAACAGGGGGCAGGTATACCTCCGCGGGGGTGGGGGTCTCCCTCCTCGGGTGGGCAAAAAGGGGGAGCTGGGCGCCCTCTCTCTGATATATTCGTCCGGCGGCTGTGGCTAGGGGCTTGCCATATCACCAGTGTTTGTAATAACCCTCTGTGTATGAGACAGATGTGAGTGTCTTTAATACCAAAACCGAAGGTGCCTTAGCTAGCTGGTTTTACTCGGCTGGTTGTTAATTGTAGGGTTTGCTGGATATGGTGGAGACTGGGTTGCTAACTCTGCCACATTTATCTGGAAGTATGACAATAGAAGTTAGTTACTGGCGGGGCGGCTAGCCTCGCACCGACGACCATTGGGTGCAGGGTTGTGAATGTGTTGTAAGAGAATAGATGGCATGCAAGGGGCTAGTAAAGTTCTAATGTTGTTCTGGCCTACTAAGTGAAGGTAGGCTGGATAGGAGTATATATATAAAAGGTTGGAGAGCGTTAGTAACGGACAATTCAAGGATCTTCAAGAGGTATGAGAGAGAGGCTAGGTCGGACAAGAGTCGAGAAGCGCGGGTGTCTTAATGAGAGGGGGGGGGGGGGGGAGTTCAAGGGCTACAGGGAAATTTTGCCCCTAAGGTCCCTGGGCGTGGGGGTGGCATTAGGCTACAATTGATATGGAAGTTTGAAAAGGCAGTAGAATACGTTAGCCAAATGCTACCGGGGAATGCAACTATGGGGTGGTATATGAGTGGAAAAGATAGAGTTATGTGATCAGTCAGAGGGTTATGGATACTATTAGTTGGCCCTGGGAACTGCGTTTTCTATTAAATATAAAATACCAACCACAGTGGCAGTTCGTAGGGGTACTTAGTTATTGTTTCGGGGTACTTATGACAGATACTGATAACCAGGTTATCTTATATAATCTCTGGTTGGGGTAAGAGGTGTAAGACACGAAGTAAATTGGCGTAGTGTGGACTGTGGATACGAAGGAGGCAAGGGGAAGACGTATGACAATTGTGGAAAGTAAATGGAAAAAGGTGAACACAATGGCGGATAAAAATACTTAACCTAAGGGTTGCATACATAGATTTATGGGGCGATGGGTCTTCAGAAGCTTAGTCTGGCAAGACAAGATGTTAGGGAATGTTAATATTAATACTTAGTTACTAGAGGAGCAATGCAAGGGGCGACTGGGCACGGGTTACATATATCTATACTCGTCATGGAAAATGATATACGAGGTCTAGGGACAGCGTGGTTGTTTTAACTTCTAAGATATATAACATCTACTTCTCGGATGCAAGAACATACATAGATATAATTATGGCTGTCTGATGTGTTGGCATTGGCTCAACGTCGGGACAGGCATGGGTGTTTTTAATATGAATGTATATTCCTGTTCATCATCTTTGTAGTTAGAAGTGTAGGACACGAGGGGGTTAGTGTACGTGAGGTGTGGAAAATGGTCAGTTTTAGAAAAGGTAAATGGGTGTGTCCTGGAGCTGTTTAGCCCTGCGGGCTTGGGCTGTCTGAAATGGCCAGCTGGTCAGCTGGTCCTTTCGTTCTGTGGACCTTTCCTTTGGTGTTTCTGTGTGGTGTTCGTTCATGGCTTCTGTGGTGGGCTTCTCGTTCTGGGGCATTTTAATATAATAACAAGGGCTATTTATTGTATCTTCTGGGAGACTGTTCCAATCCCGTATGGTTCGTGGAAAGAATGAGTGTTTGTAGAAGTCAGTATTAGTGTGGTATGTTTGGTACTTATGAGAATGTGTGTTACGAGTGTTGCGGGTGTTTGAGTTGTGTAGGTTTTCATGAATTTTAATGTCAATATAATTGTGTGTGATTTTATACATTACTGTGAGTCTGTGCCTGAGTCTTCGTGTGTTAAGGGTTTCCATGCTTATTTGATTTTTGATACGGGTTGTGATGCCTGGGGTTTGCGTGTAATTGTGTGTGATGAACCTGGCTGCTTTTGTGTTAATTTTTCAAGTGTGTTAATGTTAGATTGAGTGTATGGATCCCATACTGCGGCGCAGTACTCCAGTGTTGGGCGAACAAGGGTGTTATAAGCTGTGTTTGATGTCTCGTGTACAATTGTGTAAATTCCTCCTCAAGAACCCTAGTGTGCAGTTTGCCTGACTTTGTATGTGATGAATGTGGTGTTGAATCTTAGGTTGGTGGAGAGGTGGACGCCAAGATTTGTATGAAGGAACTGATTCTAGTGGTTGGTTGTGTAATGTGTAATTGAAAGTGATGGGTGATCGGGAGCGGGTAAAGCGGAGAAGTTTACATTTATCGGGGCGGAAAGACATCTGCCAGGTGTTCTCCCAATGTTCGAGGGCGTTTAAGTCTTGCTGGATAAGTCCACAGTCGTCTCTAGTCAGTATGGGCCTAAACATCAAACTATCGTCAGCAAATAGTCTAGTAGAAGAGTTAGGTGTTGACAGAGGAAGGTCATTAATATAAAGAAGGAAAAGAAGAGGGCCAAGAACGGTGCCTTGTGGGACTGTTATGCCCTGTTTTTCTACAGGTTTAACTTGGGTAATGTGAGTTCTAAATTGACTGGGTATATAAGGCTGCATGCACAATACAAGATATGAGGAATAGAGAACACAAAGAAACACATGGTAGCAAGTTACATGATCACGTTATTGATATACCACTGCAGACTACTTGTGTAAGACAATATAATAGAATTGAACAACACTAGCATAAGTGGATCTGGATGGAGCCTAGTCTCCCACTTCCAACGTTCAGGTATTAATCTTCTGATCACTGGCTTTGATTTCACAGGTTTATATACCGAAGACCATCAATGTTACTTATAGATTCATATTCACTGTTAGATTTATTACTGGTAGCTCTGGTGCACAAGTAGTAGTTCACAGACTAGATTAGACACGCATTTTTAGAGCACGGGAATTCTAGTAACCTCAGGGGGTACTGATCTAAGTTTTATATCCTTGTCTCAGAAATACATAGAACGCAAATCAGTGGGCGAACGTTAGATATCACTAGAGTTTTAATATCTGAATAAGGTAATTACGAGAGTCAAGGTCGCCTGTTAATTAAAGAGCACTGATCGCTTTGTACGTCCCAAATGGAATGGTTAAGTATGAATTACACTGGGCAAGGTCTTAGCCACTTCGTAGAATATTAATTAGTGAATCTAAAACAGCACAGTAATATGTAGTACTGCTAAAGGGAATCTTGGGTAGTATCTGATGGGTCTGGTCCTGGTTATCTTGCGTCCATGATGTTGGGGGCTAACGACTGGTTCCGCGGCCGTCCAGGGCGGCCATATGTGTGAAGTTCTTCAATACGTGGGCAGGTCCTTCTATCCAAATCTGCCACGGAGTCTGCCGGTTCTGGGATCTCACTCCGGAACAACACAAGGGCAGAGCTAGAAATTAACTGCAGGGTAGTGACCCCTGGTTGGTGTCTAGCTTTCAACTGATTTGACTGGGGCGGGAGTTAGATTTATAGGCTCGGTTCTGGACCCTGTAGACAGTAGGGATCTCGAGTCTTATGGACTTAATTGAGCTCTCAATAGATATGGGGACTAGGTAAGATGGTAATTACTGTTGTGGCACAGGGCGATAGGAAGCCTTTATATTTTCATATAACTGAGCCTTAGTAAGAGGTACTATTTTGGCTATACTGGACGTATTTAGGGGGGAGAGACTGGATCTACTTTGCGAGGAGGATGGGGACAGCTGTGATAGGAGCGTCTCTCTAGATTGTTCAATCTTCATTCTATGGTATAGCTGAGGTGCTAATTTAGTGATCAGAGCATGCAAGAAAGGTAAATGGTTTATTGTGAGTTAATAGAGGTTAGTAAAGGTGTTAGTCATTCATGGTTAGTTCATTGATACGAAGAATTCCTGTGCTACCTGGCAATGACTCGAAAGTCAAAACAGGGGCCAGGTATACCTCCGCGGGGGTGGGGGTCTCCCTCCTCGGGTGGGCGCCCTCTCTCTGATATAGTCGTCCGGCGGCTGTGGCTAGGGGCTTGCCATATCACCAGTGTTTGTAATAACCCTCTGTGTATGAGACAGATGTGAGTGTCTTTAATACCAAAACCGAAGGTGCCTTAGCTAGCTGGTTTTACTCGGCTGGTTGTTAATTGTAGGGTTTGCTGGATATGGTGGAGACTGGGTTGCTAACTCTGCCACATTTATCTGGAAGTATGGCAATAGAAGTTAGTTACTGGCGGGGCGGCTAGCCTCGCACCGACGACCATTGGGTGCAGGGTTGTGAATGTGTTGTAAGAGAATAGATGGCATGCAAGGGGCTAGTAAAGTTCTAATGTTGTTCTGGCCTACTAAGTGAAGGTAGGCTGGATAGGAGTATATATAAAAGGTTGGAGAGCGTTAGTAACGGACAATTCAAGGATCTTCAAGAGGTATGAGAGAGAGGCTAGGTCGGACAAGAGTCGAGAAGCGCGGGTGTCTTAATGAGAGGGGGGGGGGGGGGGAGTTCAAGGGTTACAGGGAAATTTTGCCCCTAAGGTCCCTGGGCGTGGGGGTGGCATTAGGCTACAATTGATATGGAAGTTTGAAAAGGCAGTAGAATACGTTAGCCAAATGCTACCGGGGAATGCAACTATGGGGTGGTATATGAGTCTTGAAAAGATAGAGTTATGTGATCAGTCAGAGGGTTATGGATACTATTAGTTGGCCCTGGGAACTGCGTTTTCTATTAAATATAAAATACCACCCACAGCGGCAGTTCGTAGGGGTACTTAGTTATTGTTTCGGGGTACTTATGACAGATACTGGTAACCAGGTTATCTTATACAATCTCTGGTTGGGGTAAGAGGTGTAAGACACGAAATAAATTGGCGTAGTGTGGGCTGTGGATACGAAGGAGGCAAGGGGAAGACGTATGACAATTGTGGAAAGTAAATGGAAAAAGGTGAACACAATGGCGGAGAAAAATACTTAACCTAAGGATTGCATACATAGATTTATGGGGCGATGGGTCTTCAGAAGCTTAGTCTGGATGGCAAGACAATATGTTAGGGAATGTTAATATTAATACTTAGTTACTAGAGGAGCAATGCAAGGGGCGACTGGGCACGGGTTACATATATCTATACTCGTCATGGAAAATGATATACGAGGTATAGGGACAGCGTGGGTGTTTTAACTTCTAAGATATATAACATCTACTTCTCGGATGCAAGAACATACATAGATATAATTATGGCTGTCTGATGTGTTGGCATTGGCTCAACGTCGGGACAGGCATGGGTGGTTTTAATATGAATGTATATTCCTGTTCATCTTTGTAGTTAGGAGTGTAGGACACAAGGGGGTTAGTGTACGTGAGGTGTGGAAAATGGTCAGTTTTAGAAAAGGTAAATGGGTGGGTCCTGGAGCTGTTTAGCCCTGCGGGCTTGGGCCTGGCTGAAATGGCTGGCTCGGTCAGCTGGTCCTTTCGTTCTGTGGACCTTTCCTTTGGTGTTTCTGTGTGGTGTTCGTTCATGGCTTCTGTGGTGGGCTTCTCGTTCTGGGGCATTTTAGGACGGACCAGAAAGAAACAGGGACAGAGTCTGAGGAATTAGAGCCGTCAAGGAGTACTCGTTGAGTCCGTTTTGTAAGGAAATTAGTGATCCAGTGAAGAGTAGGTCCGTTATACCGTAAAAGCTAATTTATGCTGAAGTCTTTTGTGGGGTACTTTGTCAAAGGCTTTGGCGAAATCGGGATAATAGCGTCAACCTGTTAGTCTCGTCGGTCCAGTTGTTTAGTTATGTCATGATGTGTGGCAATGAGTTGTGATTCGCATGATCTTTTTGGGCCGAAATCCATGTTGTGTGTCAGTAAGGATGTTAATTTTGCGTCTAGGTGATTCATAATGTGTTTATGATAATGTTTCTAAAATTTTGCATGGGATGGAATGTGAGTGAGATGGGTCTATAATTCTTGGGTCAGTACCTGTCACCTGTCTTGAAAAGGGGAGTGATGTTCGCGCACAAAGCCAGTCAGGTGGAAGGATGCCTGTGTGAAGTGACTGAGTAAAGACCCCCCGGCTTTTGCAGGATGGGGGCAAGGATTGAAGGCACAATTTTTAAACGATGAAGGCAGGGATGTTGTCAGGACCAGTGGCTTTGTTTGTGTCAAGTGTCTCTAGTAGTTTCTGTATGCCGTTAGTCGTTATGTCTAGGTGGGGTATGGAGGGTAGGGGTTTTCTGGCATGTTAGGTATTTGGTTGTTTCTGTGTGTGTGAATACTGTTGGAAATGAATGTTGAGTGTTCTGGAGTGGTTTAGTAGCGTCGTTGTATTTAAGTGACGTGATGGTGGTGGTATCCTGCCTGTGCGATTTGAAAAAATTTGAAGAAATGTTTGGTGTTGTTTCTGACGTCTGCAAGATAAGAAGCTATATATGTGTTTGCGTTCCGCTTTTTTTTATGTTTTTGGCAAATGTTTTTTGGTGTGATGTATAATGCGGTCCAGTTTTCAGGTGTGTTGCGTGTCTGCGCGCGTTTATAAAGTCAATTTTTTGCGATGTTGTCTACGTAGATCCCTGGTGAACAGGAAGAGTATATCTACTTGATGGGGTTTTTTGTGGTATGTATTTGTGCATGGCTGTATGGATGGTGTGTTGCAAGTTGTTCCAGTTTGTTAAGAGGGGTCTTGTGTGTGGGTCTGTTATAAAAAAGTCATTTTTGAGTTTAGTCAAGTCTTGTTTGATCGCGTCTAAGTCAGCTCTAGTAGATAAAGATAGGTCTTGGTCGCTGTTTTTGTCTAGTTGGTCGGAGATCAGCGTCAACAAGTACAATGTCATGGTCGCTCAGTCCTGGAACAACTTGTGTGTTTGTTATGTGAAGAATGTTGTTGGGGAGAAATAGGTCTAAGGTGTGAGACGTGGTAGAAGGGCCGCCGTCGCCACCGGGGCGAGTTTGTGTTCGTGTTGGCTTGAGTACTGTTTGTGAAAGTGAGAATGTATTGATGGTGTCTATGAAGGTATCGCGTAGTTGGCGTCTGTTAGTGTGGGGAATGATAGGATCAGGAGTGTCAGCATCGGGAGGATCGAGGGGAGAGATGGCAGTCCAGTCAATGTCATGGAGGTTAAAATCGCCTGAGATCCATATGTGCTTGTCTGCGTTAATACGTGCTAGGGATGTGTGAAGGTTGTGTAAGTAATCAGTGTTGGAAGAAGGTGGTCTGTAGAAAGCAGCGAGGAGTGATTTACAGTTGTAAAGTTGGAGTTGGATCCAGACGATTTCACAGTCTGTGTCGAGGTCCGGTCTGTGTTTAACTGTGAGGCCAGGTTTGGTGGCAATCAGTACACCACCACCTTTTCCCGGCTTCCGGCAAGCGGTCTTTACGTATTACTGTCATGTTAAAGGGAGGTGGGAATATTTCTGTTGAGTCAATGTCCGGCGTCAACCATGTCTCTGTCCCCCACTCTTCCAGTAAAACATACTGGAAGAGTGTGGTGCTCCCGTCGGTCCTGTATGGCTCAAGCATAATAGGATTTACAAAAACAGAAATAAACAAGTTACAAAATATTGAAATAGGGTATTTAGACAAATATTAGGGGCACCGAGATATGCACAAAAAGTGACCTTGAGAGGGGAGATAGGACATCACTATGGAAGGAAGTATAAAATATTTAAAATATTTAACCGGGAACTGCAGGAAGACTCTTAAGAGTTCCCCCGGCGGACTGCGGGAAGACTCTTAAGAGTCAGGGAAAACAAAAATCCATTTAAAAACACCCACATTTGTTTTTGTTTTTATTATTTTTTTTGCCCATGGGCCTGCCAAATATCACTCCTCCACCTCCCCTCCTTCCCCACTTTCCTCCCCTCCTTCAGTTATCACCTATTTTCCCTGGTATTCCCGTATTCTGTGGTATATTTCGTGCTAATATTAGCGAGTTGCAAGCAGGGCATTGTCATCACTGTTAGCAAGCGAGTGCAAGAGAGAGAGAGAGAGTATCGATCGACAGTCTCTCTCCAGACGTGGGAGGAAAAGTGGTGGGAAGTGAGGTTGCTCTCAGCCATACATTATGTAAACTCCCGGCCTGTATCGCCGATTTTGACCATCCAAATGCTGTTTCCACTTGTTTTATTGTTGTAAACAGGTTAATACCTTTATAATCAACCTATAATAGGTGCATATGGATAAGTATTAATGCTATTTATGGTAAAATAACGATGTTAGTGATGGGAACAGGCTCAAATGCGTCAGCACAGGAGTGTGGTGTCTCATACCCCCCATGCGCACTTCAGAGGTTAAGAGAAGACAGTAATGATTTACTAATTAGGAGAATAACAGAAGAAAAATTAAACAACGAAAAAGACCCGTGGGACAATGGAAATTAGAAAATAGGCCTATATAAGAATTTTAAATTTAGGAGAAACAGATTTAGCGAGTATATTGAATGAAGAAATTAAGAAGAAAGTTAAAAATTGGGATAGGCCTACAAGGAAATGGCAGGAAGAGCTAGGGGAGAAAAGCAGTTTAGAAATATACAGGGCCTTTAAATCAGAAATAAAGGGAGAAGAACTTTATGATAATACAGAAGCTTTCAGGCATATTATATAGGTGTAGAACAAACAATTTAAATTTAAGAGACAGGAACAGGCATGTAGGAGGAGATATAAAATGCTTAGGCCTACTATGTAATGCTGAGATAGAGGACATCAAACACTTTATTTTATGGTGCCCTATATATATAGAGGAGAGAGTAAAGGAAACAGCGCTACAACAACCTTATGTTGAGGAGGAAAATCAAGTGATAGGAAATCTACTGTTCAAAGAAGAAAACCAGGAACGAGTGAAGAAGATGTTGTATGGGATGTGGAGAGCAAGAACCAAGAAATTGAAGGAGCTGGAATAAGAAAAAATAGATTATAATGCAACATATAGAAAAAAGAAAAAGAAATACAATATATATATAACAGAGCACGTCACAAAAGGAAAATTACAAGAACTTCTCAGGGAAGTGCCATTGTTAAGGCAATACTTCCCGAACCACATCTGATCTGATCTCCCTGCATCTAACGAAGTTTAGGTGTGTTGGTAAAAATGGTTGACAAGATCGGAGCTCCATAAATCCTCTTTCCGGTATGGTGTAAAACCTATTCCTACATGGGATGATGGGAAGTAGAGGACACCAACCCTACCTCTGATGAAGAGTCAGTCCACCTCAAATACAAATAACATTGAATATAATACCTATAAATGTCCTTAAATATACATAAGAACATAAGAACATAAGAACATAAGAAAATGGGAGTCTGCAGAAAGCCGATTGGCCTAAGCAAGGCAGATCCCTGTCCCACACAACCCCAATTACAAAGCCCAATTATAGGCTCAACACTCTAATACCCTGAGGATCATCTTACCAAACCGGTTAGAGATTAACGCAGGATTACGGGGGTCTGCAGAGCGCTGATTGGCCCAACCCGGCTGATCCCCCTTCACACCCAACCCTTCTCGTCCATATGCTTATCCAATTTTTTCTTAAAGCTCCCTATCGTTCTTGATCCCACTATATCACTTGGTAGCCTATTCCACCCATCTACAACTCTGTTACCAAACCAATATTTGCCTATATCTTTTCTGAAACGAAATTTATCTAATTTGAAACCATTGGTACGAGTTCTTTCGCTATCACTGAGCTTAGTACATTTGTCATGTCCCTTTGTTAATCTCACTAACCCACTTGAACACCTCTATCATTATTATCATTATTACCTTTCCATTGTATATTAAAATACACAGAATTGTGGTCACTATTTCCCTAGGTGGTCCCCTATCTCTACATTATTTACCATATGTTCATTGTTACTGAAAACTAAATCAGAATATTATTACCTCTAGTCGGCGTATCTATGAATTGAAATAAAAAACTATCTTGTACTACCTCTATAAACTCCTCACAATCACAGTCTCCTATTTGATGCTGCCAATCTATATTCGGAAAATTAAAGTCCCCCATAATGCACACATTGCTAAACCTTGATGCCATTTTAATTTCCTCCCATAATGACGTTACGTCATTTCTACTCATATTTGGCGGTCTATACATAACTCCAATAACTATGGTCTCACTACCTTCGTTAACCTCTACCCAAACACTTTCATTAGCGTTATTTAGTCTAATATCTGATTTAATACAGCTTTTTAATGTACTCCTGACAAACACTGCTATACCGCCACCCCCCTCTTACTTGTTCGGTCATATTTAAACAAACTATATCCTGGTATATCAAATTCTGCGAAAAAAATGCCTGGTTTCTGTATTAATCCACGTTTCAGTTAGCGCTATTATGTCTATATTTTCTTTGCTAACAAGGGCTCTAAGTTCGTTCATTTTGTTACATAGACTCCTACAGTTTGTGTAATTATACTCTCAATTTACTTCTTTTCTTTATACTTAATTTACCTTTATTTCTAACGACATTTCCATCTTCCGTTGCACCATCACTATTATCATTAGCAATATAGTCATAATTTTTAGCATGAGACTGAATATCCTTATCGCTTTCGCCTGACGCTAAAATTGTTACATTTAACCTCTCATTTACACTCTCAATATTTCTGTTCAAAACCCCACAACCACCCTATCTAAAGAACTAGCTAATGTGGAAACCCCTAACCGTGAAAGATGAACCCCATCCCTTGCGTACATCCCATCTCTCCCATAGAAACTATCCCAGTTATCAATGAATGGTATTGCTTTTTCTTTGCAGTATTTCTCCAACCGGCAATTGCCACCAATCGCCCTGGATGTCCATTCCTTGGGGAACTCCTCTTCTGGGTAGGATACAATGTACTACAGGGATCCCTCCCTTCATCCTAACTTTATCTAACACATCCCGATACTACTGCTGCAGCAGTTCCTCACTTCTACCCTTACCAACATCGTTACTCCCGGCACTGAGACAGATAATGGGGTTATCTCCACTATCTTCCAAGATGTGGTCCATCTTCTCTAAAACCCTCCCAACTCCATGGCCAGGCATATCTTTTTGGTAATAAGGGCACCTAGATTGAACGCAGTATTCCAGAAGAGGGCGGACTAAGGAATTGTAATTGTACAATTTAATTTCTTACCCAATTGAGAGTGAACCCATTGAAATAAGCCAGCTAAATCCAGCAAAAATCCTGGTATAACAAATGCGAAGGGAGGCTATTGTAAAAGGCTATCTCCCTGACACAACACAGTAACAGAACCGTATTCGCATTAAATTGCATGGTGGGTTTGTCGGGCTGCATGGCCTTCATTAGTCTCTGCTCCGTCTCCGTGTTCTACGAGAACAACGTGGACATCACTTCGACTGAATTGATAACAAACTCTCCGAGTCTCTATTTTCAACATGGTAGCAAAAAGTAAGAATTGATACTTTTCATTGCATTATAATATAGCCTAATTAGCCGATAATCGGTCAATATTTACGAGTCGCACCACAGCTGGGATCTCATTTCTAATGGTAGTTTTGGGTTCCTATCATTCTGGGCCCTATGCTTCATTGCTATAGCCTAGGCCGGTATATATTAAGCAAACCACCCACCAATTTTCATGACAATTTTGAAATGCATGTTGGAATCCCTATAGGCTAGGCTAGGCCTAAACTGTACTTAATTTGGTTAGGCCTATACTGATGTTTTGGACCGACAGTTAGCCCATCGATCTTTTTAGGCCTAATAGGTCCGGTAGAGCATATACATAATTGCTATATATGGCATTAAGAGCGGAAATGTATTACAAGGGAGAAAAAAAAACACGCTAAAATACATGTAGGCCTAGGCCTATAGGCCTAGGCTACTGTAAAACAATAAGTTTTTCAGCCAGTACCCAACCAGCGGGGGTGTGGGGGCGGCAGCCCCCACCCATAATACTAGGATAGGTTAGGTAAGGTTGTTAGGTTAGGCTAATGTCCTTTGAAAGGGGTATAGGCTTGTAATTACTATGCTAGCTTAACATGAGCCAAAAATCGAAATTAGGTTAGTGTAATTTGTTTACTCTTAAAACTCGCAAAATCAGAGCCAAGTTTTCCCAAAACTTTGCTCAGGTTTTCCAAAATTCGGGTTTTATGCCTTTGCAATTTCGGGAAACCTGAGCCAAATTTCTAAATGAGGTTACTGTCATTTTTTTGTTTACAAACTCGCAAAATCCGAGCCAGCTTTGGCCAAAACCTGGCTCGGGTTTTTCAAAATTCGGGTTTTATGGCTTTGCAATTTTGGGAAACCTGAGCCAAATTTTTTAAATGAAGTTACTGTCATTTGCTTGTTTACAAACTCGCAAAATCCGAGCCAAATTTGGCCAAAACCTGGCTCGGGTTTTCCAAAATTCGGGTTTTATGGCTTTGCAATTTTGGGAAACTTGAGCCAAATTTCTAAATGAAGTTACTGTCATTTTGT
The DNA here is from genome assembly GCA_032716605.1 of Paralithodes platypus. Classification (NCBI taxonomy): domain Eukaryota; kingdom Metazoa; phylum Arthropoda; class Malacostraca; order Decapoda; family Lithodidae; genus Paralithodes; species Paralithodes platypus. The sequence continues at coordinate 39,339 of JAVRFV010000152.1, read as the reverse complement.
TGTCTACAAACTCGCAAAATCCGAGCCAACTTGGCTCGGGTTTTCGAAATATTGGGTTTTAGGCCTTTGAAATACCCGAGCCAAGTTTTGCTTGAATACGTTTGTATCGCCGTTTTACGCATTTAACCCCTCATTTTCCCTGTACTTCATAGCCCTCCCCACTATCGGGCGGCGTGTCTTAAGATCGTTGTATAATGGGGAAAACGGTTTCGCCGAGGGTTCTAATTATTTCTAAACACTATATATTGATGAAAACTAACAGGGAAAAATAAAAAAATCCATGGGAAAATTGGTGACCAATAAATGGAGTTTTTCCGAACAATGGTTTCACTTACACTGTAGAATATATGGATTGATATTGACAAACTTTGTGTAATAGGACCCAATCTATACGTTAATGTTGCTATGTTTTGCCTTTGAAGCTTATATAAGTAGCTATGAGGAAGTTTTTCGCAAAATATAGGCTATAGCCTGACGGAGCCCCTGTCGTTACCTAGGCACTAAACGATCGTTTATATTGTGCTGTTTCACCAATAATTTAGAGTAATATGGATTTATATCGACAATTATATTTCAATATGACTCAATCTACAAGTTTGCGTGATTATGTTTTATATTTGGAGCATATATGCGGAAATATTTTTAACTTTGCGGAGGTTGTAGAATGCTTGGTAGGCTATAATCCTGTGTACGTGGGTAGACCTGTATTTATCTCAATAATTTGGTAATGTTACAATATATTTTTACATTTTACATTCATAAATAGTCCACTAATATACTAGGTTAGGCTAGGTTAAATATATTGTTCAATGATTCTTAGTTAATAGGCATCTGAAAAAACAGTTCCTCCTGCTACACAACCGAATGTTTTCGTTTCATACCAATCGCCGTGGCATAGGTATAGGAAGTGGTTATTTAGCTGCAAGTGGTGTAGCTATTTTAGCATTAATTCACGTAGTTTATGTCTATCCGCAGCCCTTCTCACAATCAAAACACACAATTATGTAGCAAAATATATATTTCAACGTCATATACTTGAGATATCAATGAGATTAAATGCGAGCTGTAAAGAGGCTGACAATCTACCTCCATCAAAAAATGGAGCTTCCCACCCAGTGCGGGAAGCATCCTAGCTCCATCAAATGGTGAGATTTGTGCTGGAGACTGGCGCTAGCTCCATTTTTTGCTGAAGAATGACGAGAATTGGCCCAGTGTGATACCCCCTTTACCAAAACTACTGTCCTAATTGTGTACAGTACCATGCCTCACATCATATAGCTTCCGGTACAGTATATTGCTACAGTACAGTATAGGAATACCGGTACTGTACTGCACTATGAGGTTCAGTACCGGTATGCTAATTCTGTAGAGTAGCAGACCTGAATACATTACTTAAGGTTAATGATGTGTGAAGATAATGCCTTTTCATTGGCACCCTCTTTGCCATTATTTTAATCGCCGTATTTACCTACAGTAGCCTAGAGCTTTGCGATTCACAAGTATCATATACATATGCAAATATCATTAGGCCTACAGTATATGCTTCGGACAAGACAGTAATCAATTGATTATATTTTATATATTATTCATAAAAAAAAATCTTACACGAACGTTAAATATGCAAATGAATGTGACAGTTACTTCAAGTTCTATCTTCACTCTTGTCACATATGCTGGAAATTATTTGCTTACGATGGATAAGTCTTACCCGAGTTCAGGCTTTGGAAAATAAGTGGGACACAGACAAGAAGCCTTGTCATGTGATAAATGGCGAGACATGGCGACACCGCACATGTGGTACGGGAATGCCACGGGATGTTTACAGGGATTTATACCACCGGTTGAAAAACAGAAAATTTCTATTGGATTTGCCCTGAATGCCCAGGAATAACTAAATACCTTAACTAGAGATAGAGTATCGTATTATAAATAAGACGATAATCAAATGAAATTATATAAAAACAATAACTAAAATAATATATAATACTAGTATTCATAATGAAGAAAAGAGGGGCCGTTATATAGGTTATTGGTACGAGTTGGCTCGTTCCGCCAGGTACGAGTTGTCCAGCACCCAGACAATCTGGATTGGTAAATGATTCAGGACGATTATAATTAGGATAGCTTGGATATGCAGGTATGCCAGTCTTGTTAGTGAACTAATTGGTGGGGAAAAATATAATGAAGGAAAGACTTATGTACCTTAAGCAGAATATTTATTAGTGGCCCTGGAATCATTGACGATATGCCTATTAGGCTACATAATAGTTCCCTTTCAAGCCCTTGCGTTAGCTGTTTGAAACAACCGCCGCAGGGAGAGTGAGAGGAACACATTGTAAGGGTACGCTTATTCTCTTACGGAATCGTCTTATGATTGGGTGCTCACTACGAAAAACTTTGTAAAAAATAAAATAAAATAAAATATTAGAAATACCTGTACTATAAACCAAGCTTCCCAGAACTTGTGGATGTTTTACCGTGCGGAGTATCCTCCGTGAGACGCTGCTCTGTGAAGCGTCATTCCGTCTTCCTCTCCCTGCGTCCGTGGCGAGTGGACGTGCGGGACCGTCTCTTGATTCTGCGTTCGTCCGCCTCTTAGTGAGTCTTTTGCTCATTTGTATCTATCTGAGACGTTATAGAATAGGTTTAGATTAGAGAAAACAGTCGTCCCCATTGGCACGGTCGCAGGAAGTGTTTAATATAGGGTACTATTTGTGTTGTGACGTCCATGCGGTCCGCGTCGGATCTGGGCTCCTCTGTGTTAACTTTTCCTTTTCAGCATTAGCTTTGCGTTTTAGCTAGTTAGGAGGCTGTGTTAATGCGGGGCTCCTCTGCTTGGCCATCTATCTGATGGAGTTGCTGGTGTTTTGTGCATCCAGCTGACGCTCTCGTCCACGTGTTGCCCCACGGGGTGTGGAACATTCTGGAGCCCCTGTGGTTTGAGGCGACGGGTGGTAGCTGGTTTGCTATGTCGTCGTGGGGGGTTAGGCTTCACATGTTTTTTCGTGTTGCTTGCCCTATGCCTCGTGGTAGGGGTATGTGTCTGTGATTCTTGAATTAAATAACAAGATAGCCTTTAATATTTACAGTACTTTCACTCTCATGTGGTGTTATTTTACATGTGTGGAAAGTGTCAGGTTGCGTCCTGATGTATCTGGTATGTTTTGTGTGGTTCTAGCTTACCCGGTCTAGTTCGTCCACACAATGGGTGTTTTTTCCCTCCGGCGCACTTTTGCCAGCAATTGGTGCCGGAGACTCGCCTCGGCGGGTTTGGAAACGACCCAAAACACCCAATTTGGTTATCATGCCTTCCCATCCCCCGGCGGATGGGCTAACTGCTTTGGAGGCTTTTCGGCCCAGCCGTCTAGCCTAGCCTATACGGATACCCTCACGTGGCAGGTATAGCCTGCATTCCGTCACTACGGCGGACGAGCCAAATTGAGATCCTCTAACTATCACTCTTTTAAGATCGAATAGTTACGTTACTTATTCCTAAAGGGATAAACGGTTGTATAGGTCATGGATACTGAGTATCATCGACAAACAGTCTTTTTACCTTCATGGGATGAAAGGGGGATTTTCAGCTCAGCTGATATGATTCGCCTATGCATGTGAGATCTCTCTGGCCGGGATTCCGTCATTGCGACGGAGAGGCCTAATGTTGGGGATGTAAACAATCGTCCGTAAGTAGAGTTGTGACAAGTAACATTCTTTAAGAATGAGACAATCAATCGTCGGTTAGGCGGTGGGATTGTTGACCCTTTACATTCTTAAAGAATGAGACAGTATAGGTCAGTGATACAGAGTATCATTAATGATACAGAGTATCATTGATAAGTACAGTAAACCCTCGCTATCTCGGACTAATTGGGGGGAGACCCAATCCGTGATGTCCGAAGTCCGACTTATGTCCGACTTAAGAGAGGAAAATTCCGAATTAGAAGAGGAAAGTCCGCGCCACCAGAGAAATTGATTTTTTTTTTTTTTTTTTTTTTTTTTTATGTATCTATTTGTCTGTAAACAAAGTATCTCACAAAGTTATGATCCGATTTTCACAATGGTGGGCAGATAAGATATGCGCCAAGGAAAAATTTATTAATTTTAGGAGGCGATCTGTACATAATCAGCTTCTTAGCTTGTGTCACACTGGTGTTATTGTTGTGCATTTAAGTTATCTTGTGATAAAGCCAGCATAAGCGGAGGTATGCGCTCTCTAGTTCTTAATGTTTCTACTTGCAGAACTTATGGTTTGGGCAATTTTTCTGCTTGTAAGGATGTCCCTATTGTCAATATAATTTCAAATTGAACTTAACCTTTTTAACCTTGTTCAGGTTTAGAGGCTGAAGCCTCACAGTCATGGTGGTTCACCACTGCTCAAAATCAGAGGAAAATAAAAATGAAACACGGTCTTCACTGTTTATTGAAAGGCAAGATGAAAATATTAGGATGAAAGTAGAGTAACTCAAGAGTCCGTAAAATGTATATCAATTACAATAAATATCCTCCCAAAGGCAAGAAAGCAATCTATCAATACTTTATGCCACAACAGGAACATTTACACCTATAAACCCTTTCAGTATAATTTCTGGCTATTAAAAGACGATTTTATTCAGCTTAGGAAGGATCTGTAGGAGTATAAATAGTAATGGAGATAGTAAGGTATTTTATGTTTGTTTTTTATTAATTAAGCGCAAGAGGTATTTACTAGTGCTCGGAATGCATTCCCACAGTTTATGGTCCCATATATAGGCTACCAGTTTTACCTTTTTAAATTCTAGAGGCCCTTTAGAAACTAACAAAAATCATCTAGTGTTAGAGCCAGAATGAGTGATAAAGGCGCCATGGTACAGTATACTGAAGGGGTCATAGCCCGGGGTTACAGGGAGACTCAAAAGTATATGTACAAAACCGCGAGCTTGGGTCTCCTTGTAGCGGCTGGGCTGTCATACTTGGGTAGACTGCTCAATTCATATGCTGTGCTCTAATTTGTAAGTGAAATTTATGAAAATATTATCCACAACAATTAGTACGGGGAATTGATGAAACTACCTTCCAAAATTCGTGGAGTTAGATTACTACATATAGTATCAATATGTACTGTATGGACGATAGTTAAGGTACATTTTGACACTAGACATACTACTCAGATATATTGGGTCGATATAGATTAATTAGATTAGGTACATTTTGACACATGAGTTTACTAATCTAATGCTGTTTAATTTTGATGGGCATATTTGTAATCGATATTACGTACAAATAGGACCACTCCGTACAAATTAGCTAGTCTACCATGCATCGTTTATCATTCACTCAGACATTTGTTAGGGGGATCCTTTCTTACAGCTAACGAGAGGAGGAGATATGTAAGGTAAAATAGAAAATATATATATATATCTCATTCATACTGGAAAGTCCAATACCAAGCACGATCTGGCTCAGATTAAGGGGGGTCACCGCTTTATTTATCTTTCTCTTTCCCTGACTTGTATCCATTCGGCCCCATTCAGCCAACTGTTTTAAGACGTTTATCCCCATCCAGGTGTCGATTTCTTCCAAGCCAGCATTGTATGGAGAAATCCGGCTTAGCCGGAGAAATTTTTCTGTCGAAAAATGTACAAATTTAGCTTGCTGTCAAAGCAAACATATATACTGTATATGCTGGCTTGCTACCGCTCGCCAGGAAAATATTGACACCTGGATGGAGGTAAACGTCTTAAAACAGTAAGCTGAACGGGGCCGAATAGATACAAGCCAAAGAGAGAGGGAGAGAAAGAGAAAAAAGCGAGGTGGGCTCCCTTAACCCCCTTGAGTATTGAGGACGCTGTTTCACATTCAATTCTGGTTACTAAGCAATTTGATGCAACTTAGGATGAATCTGCATGTGTCAGAGATTCATTGAGTTTTTGTTTTGTCCCATCGCTTCCTATAGTTCTTTACTAAGTTGAATATAATAGTAAATGTTAACCAGAATACTTATTGAAAAATGCATCACCTATACTGTACATGTGAGTGTGTCAGGCATTAGATAAATGTTCATTTTATTAAAAAGTGAGAGCACAATGCGTCTATATTTTTGAGTTAAAGAGCTTAGAGTGACGAACCAATATATTTCTCGGTTCGAGATTAAATTTCAACCATATCTTGTTAATATAAACAATGTATTTGTACACTAAATATAGTGAAACATATTCACAGATACACTTGTATTTTAATCATATCTTGTTTGTTATAAACATGGATACACACACTAAATGTAGACTCTAAAAACCTTGACAATAATGAAAGCACGAACATGTAAAATATGGTTAACCAGATAAAAATACAGGGATAAAAAGCTACTACAGCTAATTGATAAAAGTAAACCCAGAAAAGTTGACAGAATTAATATAAACACCATATTAGGAGGAGCACTTTAATGACATCTTTCATTGGCCTGATGTAACAATGTGCAAAACGTTGTCCATAAAGTCCTCCTCATATGGTGTATATATTCATACTACAGCTAAGCTCGAAACCACCATTATTTTGTTGGTATTGATTCGTCACTGGCACGAAGCTGCACAATTGACCAGTTGTCAAACGTGAGATAACTCCAGGATTAATTTAAAGGCAATGTCACACAATCTGTTTTTTGGGCACTTTTCCATAGCAAGTTTTTTCTTGTATTATTATCAGGGCGTATTTGCATTATTATCTGCAGCTAGACTGATGGTAGATGATATTAGCAGACTAAAATATTATAAAATATTAATTCAGAAGCTGCCAGACTACAATCGCCCGAAAAAATTGCCAGAATAATCGTACGTGTGACACTGTCTAAGTATGATAAAGGTCAATTTACATGAGTGCTTTTTCCAGCAACTTTTGATCCTCAACTTTATCCTGGCAATATTTTGAGACTTCCACAACTTCATAGTGGTAACCTTTCCAGACTTTTTTTTTTCTGTTGTAGTTATTATTATTTTTGTTGTATCACAGGTATCGGCAGCCAGGCTTGAAGGTGTGTAATATTGTAGGTGTCAGAATTATTAGGAAAGTATGTTTCAGAAGCTGTCTGGCTAGCTCAGTGGATAACGTCCCCGCCTGCTAGCTAGCAGACTCGGTTTCGCTCAGGCTGGTCAAAGTTTTTCTGAGACATATCCGGCGGTTACCCTCTCCCTTGAGCTGGGAGATGGGGTAATAGTCTCTTGTAGACTGATGTTATTGGGAGGTTTGACGTACCTCCCAACCTACCAAATAGGAAAACCTACTATTTGGTAGTAGTCTTGGAAAATCCAACGTCAAGGCTATTAACCTAATTGCAATGACGACTTGTCTATTTTGACTGCTATGTCGTCATTCCAACCGCGGTTAAAAAGAAAACGTCTAGAGTCTACTCCTTATCTTGCTCTAGGAGACGTTGTACATTAACCAAAACTACCACCGAAGGTGAAAAAAGTATAGAAGAGAAGAAAAAGGGGTTTACCTTAGTTACCGCTCAAGGCCCATCCCGTGTTCCGTCATGCGCCGATCCCTGTCGAACGTGCGCATGAGCGACCCTCTCTTGTTATCACATCTCACGTCAGCAGAAGAACGCGGATGGGCAGGGGTCCGGCGTGAGGGAGGGTATTATGTACGTTGGATTTTCCAAGACTACTACCAAATAGTAGGTTTTCCTATTTGGTAGGTTGGGAGGTACGTCAAACCTCCCAATTTGTTAGTAGTCTTGGCAAATCCAACGTCAAGGCTGCATAACAAATAGGAGGAGGACATCCAAGCCCAACCTACCAAAAAAACCAATGCATAAGACAAAATTATGAATGACAAAGAAACACAATTTAAACAAGAGAGTTTTAATAAAAGAGTGAAAAACTGAGGAGTAGCTAAAAAGAGCAGTTTTAACACGTGCCCGTCATTCATAGTAATGCAAAACCATAGACTTGTCTTAAACCAAAAAGTACTGTACACAAAATCCCTTTTCTTCCAAAATGAACAAAAACACTGATCACAAAAACAAAACACAATTAACAATGAGGCAAAAACACTTATGTACTGTATACATATAACATAACCCCAAACTTGTAATCCAGTGTTGCAAACCCGTACTTCCCTCCCCCCCTTTTCGAAAGAAAACAAAGGAAAAGAAAAAGTGACGAGGGGGGAAGACCAGGCAACTTCGCGAGAACCCTAGGAAACACGACTCCCGAGAGCTATCACAGGCCGAGGGGGTCTAACAATGGACATGGAGAGGTAGGAGGAGACGAAGGTATGGACAGAAGACCACAAACCAGCCGAGGCGACGTCAGGCAACGAACGAGTTTGCAGGAACCGTAAGGAGGCAGCAAAGGATCGCACATCGTGCGCAGAACCCCGACAAGCAGGGTTACTGGCACGAATGACCCGACAAATGTGGCGGCCTATCTGTACCTTCGAGAGCCTCCTACCAGTCCGAGGAGACACCCACACAGCAGTACCCGAAGTCGGAGCCACAGACTCAACATAGGAGTGCAAGGCCTGCACCGGGCACAACACATGGTGAGTATGCCCACGCTTTAAAGCCTGGATGGTAAAAGGCTTGAAAACGTGGGTCTCTCTCTCATTTCTTGGCAACAAAATGAGGGGAGGGGGCTAACGTGACGACATTCAAGGACGGGGAGAATCGCATGCATTCCTGGGACCGCGACATGGCAGCTAGTTCAGACACCCTATCCCCAGTGGCCAGAGCGACAAGGAAGAGTGTACGCTCGAGCAACTGAACCGGTGTAGTGTCCCGTGTATATGTGTGAGAAGCCAGAAGGTCCAGAGCACGCCCCAGATCCCACTGAGGAGGGATCTGGCGCGGAGGCGGACGCTCCCTGAAGGCAGCCTTCATGAAGGAATCCAGCTCCTTCGGTGGAACGACCAGCCCAGTGACGGACTCAAAGACCTCCCGGATGGCAGACAAGTGGTTACGTATAGTGTTGACTTGAGAGCGACGTGTACGGAAGAGGTGAAACAAGTAGTGTAGGACGAGGGAAGGAGAGCTAACAGTCTGGTGAGTGTCCTGTATCCACCTAGTAAAAGACCTCCAGTGGGACTCGTAAGTCCCCCAAGTCGAAGACGTCCATGAACGCTTCAGGAAGTCAGTCAGGTCCCGTCCGTGGACTGGGAGCCACCGTGCCTCACGAACATCCACGATGCGAAGGCCAACGAGGTCCGCAGTGTCGCCAACCTGGCTCAAGTGGAAGTTTGAGAGAGGGAGAGGGACCGGACTCGGGCACCACCGCTTCAACTGGGAGTACCAAGCCTGGGCCGGCCACAGAGGCGCTATCAGCCAGACTCTGCCGCGGTACAGCCGCAGTCGCGCGAGGACTTTGCACATCAACAGTGCGTCTGGTGGCGGAAATATGTATATCGACTGCCACCTGTTCCAGTCTTCCATGAAAGCGTCCGGACCCCCCTCCGGAGTGCGAGTCCGGAGGGACAGGTACTGAGGCAACTTGCGCGTCTCCTTCGATGCGAACAAGTCGACCTCCGGAACACCCCAGGAAGCTGCGAGGTCGTCGAATACAGTCTGTTTCATTGCCCATTCTACAAGAACGCCCCGTCCTCGCGACAGGGCGTCCGCCCACAGGTTGGCAGTTCCCGGGCAGGTAGGAGGCGTGCAGGGAGATGTTGTGTCGGTTCGCGAGGAAGAACAACTTCTCTGAGATCCCCAACAGAGTCAAAGACCTGGAGGACCCCTGCTTTTGGATACAGTGGACAGCTGTCTGATTGTCCATCCTGAAGGCCACCGACTTTCCCCGAAGGGCCAGCGCGTGGTCCCTCAGGAAGAACAAGGGAACCAACAGTTCGAGGGCATTGATGTGTAGGTGTGTGTGTCCCACCCATCTGCCGTGATGTTGATGTCCCAGGTTTGATTGGTAACCCCACCCCACCTCGCTCGACGCATCTGTATCTACCCAGATCGTCGGCGGGGGGGCGGTCCAGGGCACAGCCGCAGAGAGCGTGCCCCGAGCAACCCAGTGTCCTAAGTGTCTGTGAATGGTACGCGGGATCGGCATGAGCCGATCCATAGGGGCCAACGGAAAAACCTTGTTGCCCATGAGTATCAGGCGGCGCAGCCTGAGCCTCCCTAAGGGAATGGTCAGAGCGGCCCAATTCAGCGAACCCACTAACGAGTCCCAGATCCTCCTCGTGAGGGAGACCGAGGGCAACACGGCGAAGACCTTCCTGCGAAGTTTCACCGCGTTTGGCTGACTCTGGGTCACTGTAGCGTTGGTCAGATCCCATTCGAGACCTACCCACGTCACGACACGCGACGGGGTCAGGCGTGACTTGGGAATATTGATTTTGAACCCTAACTGTGTGATGTGTTGAACTACTGTGAGGGTGTCGTGGACGCACTGTTCTAGGGTGTCTGAAACTATCAACCAGTCGTCCAAGTAAAACAGGATCTGGAGGCCGCCCCTGAGGAGAGGATCCAGAGCCTGCTTTACCAGTTTCGAGAAGATCCGCGGCGCGATGTTGAGACCGAAGGGAAGTCTGTCGAACATGAACACACGATCGGAAGTCTGAACGGCCAAGAATCGCTGGAAACGAGGATGGACCGGAACGTGCCAATACGCATCCTTGAGGTCCAGCGACACTACCCACGACAGAGGTCGCAGGGCCAGTCGTACCTGGTGCAACCGTCAGCATCCGAAACCGTGTGTTCACGATGTGCCCGTTGAGGGCCGACAGATCCACCACCGGTCGCATCGCGTCGCAGTCCTTCTTTGGTACCAGAAAAACACGGGAGAGGAAAACCGGTAGACCGGCTTTCACCTCCTTGACGATTCCCTGCTCGTGCATGGATGTAATCACGTCGGCCACCTCCGAAGAGACAGGCCGGCTTCGTTGACAAGAGCTGAGTGGGGGTCTGGACTTCCATCTCCAGGTTAGACCCCTCCGTGCAATCTTCCGCCCCCACGTCCCTCGTGGCCACCGAAGGGCGCAAGGGCGAAAATAACCTGTGGGAGCCCCCGAGATGAGGTGAGCGACCCTTTCTGCGAGGCGAGAAGGAGAACAAGGAGGAGACCGACCTGGAGAACCTACACATTTTTTGACGTGGAGGGTCCCCCGGTACGGTCCCTGCGGTCATAAGATCCACGTTGACCACCCCTACCCCCCCCACCTCGCCGAAAAGGGCGGGTCACCCCATCCCCTGTCCGTCGTGTGTCAGACCCCGTCGAAGTGCGGCCGGAAGTGGAAGGCTGGCCAGCCCCTTCTCGGCGGGGATGAAAGGGAGCAGGAGCAGAAGTGCGAGGCGGAACCGACGCTCTGGCCGGCAACTTCCCTTTCCTGCGCCCTTTCTTGGCGGCAGCAGTGGCGGCAGCACCCCGAAGGGGACCGGCAGAAGGACGGGACTGCGAAGACCCCGGTCGCGACACAGCGCGTCTTTGCGTGTCGTAAGCAGGGTCCGCTGACAGAGAAGCGTAGCGTTCCCAAGCATCCTGCGCAAAAAGCCCCGATGTATATAGCTCAGAGTATAATAGACCCTGACGAATATCCAAAGGGGCCTTCCGGCAGAACGAGGACCTTACCGTCTGGCGTTGTCGAGTTGCCTCGCACAAAACCGCCTTCAGCTCGGGAACCAAAGACACCGCGAGCTGAAGGTGGATCCGCCGAACGTGGTCCAAGCCCTCGCGAAGATCGCCAGGTGCAGTCGCCTCGATAAGTCGCAGGTGGTGAACAGACGTCTGGAGGGAACCTAAAAGACAAGACAATAAGTTTGCCACCCTCTGCCCGCAAGGTAAAATCCCTGTCGACAGAGGACTTATCTGGGTGGGAGAAGAACGGGTTAGCAATAGCACAAATTTCAAGTTTGGGAGCGCTAATCCAGGACCAGAACTTGCCATCCAATCCGCCGACAGATACCAGAGGAGGCAAAAGCAGTGACGACTCTGGGGGAGGGACTGAAACAGATCTGTCGACGGAACGGTTGGCAAAGTCTAAGGCCTCAGCAAACCAGGCCTCCAATGGGAGAGGGTTATCGAGCACGACGGCTAAGCCAGGCTTACCGTCGTCGCACAAACCCGTCCCATAGGAGGACAGTCCCGTTAACACAGCCAGGGACTGAACATCCTGAAGGATGTCCTGGCGGCTGAAGTCTGACCAGAGCTTAGTCCGAGGAGCAGACGGGGGCTTGGGCTTCACCGAGAAGTACTGAAGGTCAGTCCTCGTCGGGTACGCCCGCACCTCCACGTCGGCCACCTGACCATCCACCCTGATCGCCCTGAACTGCATCTTGTCATTGATTTGGACCGACCAGTCCAAAGGTAGGGCCCTCTCACCTGACGGGAAGTCGGTAGCACGCTCCGGGTGGGAGGCCTGCACCCCCTTCCAAACAGCCAAGGAGCCATAGAGGAGCGGCATAGTCCGCGACGGGACCTTGGCCTTTTGGATGGGGGGCAAGCGCGGACCCTGCCCTAGCAGACGGAGGACCCCCGCATGTGAGACAGTAGGGGCAACCACCTGAGCCAGGGCAGGAGCAGTACTAGCCGACGACCGGGCAGGCGGAGAAGCAGGGCGAGAAGGAATGTGGTCCACCGCAGAGGGGAGGGGGACCAAAGCAGGGGCAGGTTGGGTGAGGCGCTGAGGTTGTGTCACCGCCAAGAAGCGCGATAAGAGGGATTCTTGCATCGCCTCCAAGCGCGCGTCGAAGTGAGACACAACCCACCCCTGCATAGCCGAAAATCGATCCGAGAGAGGCGACCCCCTCGAAGATAGTTCGGCCCGCAGGGGCGAGCGTGAGCGAGAGCGAGACCCACGACACGAAACAGCAGCGTCGCGGCCCAAAGAAGGCGAGCGACGACGGCCGTGACGGTCCTGAGGGTCTTGTTCCCGATCACTAACGCCCGAGGGGGAAACATCACCATCCCCCTCTTCCAGCGACACGTCAGCCCCCGAGAAAGGGGACCCCGAAACCTCGCTATACTCCACCGAGTCAAGCGGCGGGGTACCCTCACGGGGAGCCGGCAAGCGAAGATCAGGAATAGAAGAAGGAAGAGGAGCAGGATGACGGGAGGGGGAAGGCTGGCCGGGTGAAAGGAGGTCAGAAGGAGCCGCGGGGGGAAACAGAGCAAGGATCCCCGGGGCTGAGAGAACAGGGCGGCCCGACACCGAGGCGGAGGAGGGAGGAACCTCCACCTTGGGACGAGACCGAGAAGGAAGAAGAGGCACTGAAGCAGGAGAAGTAGGAGGAGAAGCAACTACATCCTGGCGGACCCTCCTGGACAGAGTAGAAGGAGGGAGCAGAGGGCCAGCTACAGCATGAACATCCGCGCGAGTAGTGGACAAATGACGAGCACGTCTTTTGTGCAGGGGAAGCGGGCGGAAGGTAGTAGAGCCCCTATCCGGAGAGGCCAGGGGAGGGCGTACAGGGGCAGAGACGCTAAACCCGGCCTCAGGGCGAGAACCATGACGAGGGCGAACGGCGGAGTCAAGGTGAGCAGGCGGACGAGGAGGGGCAGTAGAGAGACGAGCGGCGAGGAGAGCGAGAGCGTGGACGGAGCTGGGGATCCACCCGACGATGCGACGACCGACCACGGGACCCAGGGAGGAGGGCCCGAGCAGGGAGAGGGCCAGGTAAACGGCCCCCAGACGGGTCAGGGATGCCCAGGGCGACGCGGATCCGGTCGTCAACAAAGGCCGGGGAACGATGGCCCACAGTCCTGATGTGGTGGGAGACCACCGCCCACACAGACTGAAGGGATGCAGAGGCCACCGCCGCGTCAGAGGAACCAGGGTGATGGTCCACCACATCCACCAGGTCCATACACGGCCCACACAAAGCCGGGAGGTAGGCCGTAGAGGACACACATTGCGAATGTCGCAAGCAGGACTGTGGCAGTCCAAACACGGGGAGCCACAGCCCTGGCGAAAGCAAGGCATCCCACCTGCAAGGGAAGAACACACACCATAAGCAGCACGTAGACGGAGTAAGTGAAGATAATGTCCAATAAAAACCAGGGAATGAGCATGGGTAAACGGAACACACACGCAAACTGGAAGTCGTACTCACTCTAAACCGGGAGCACCGATGGAGGTGAGGAGGGCGGGTGAGGCGGAAGAGCACAAGCAGAAACCTGCAAAGATGGAGAAAGTGTTAACCACCACTCAACACCTCACATGCAGGGTCCATAACACAAGGCAAGTGCATACACCAATATAGTACCAGGCAACAAGATGACACAAAAAAGGGTCACCGGGAAAGCCAACTATAACCGCAAATTTGCGGGCCAATGGAGGCATAACCGTACCGACACAACCCTCCCGCCTCACCGCGAGACCCCCAGCGATCTCCGCAAATTTGCGGGGAGCCGAATCGTCCGTGGACCGAATCGAGCACTCCGCAAATTTGCGGGACCGGCCGAGATGGTCCGGCGCCGAAAAAGCGAGAGGAGCGTCTAGGTAATACCAACACAGGCCCAGAAAAAAGCGTCAACTCCTTATGACTCCAAGCGACGATGGCCATCAAGCTGAGCAGTGTCTTCCTTGAATATCCTGACTCAACCGGTCAAGGGAGAGGCAAGGAAGACACACCAGGGGAGAGGAGGCACATCCCCCAGGAACCACCCCACCCACAGAGATAGAGCAAAGCCCATGAGGAGAAGTGGCAGGAAGGGTGGTTCGGCACAAACAGGGGCCCCCGTAGGGTACCCCAGGATTGGGCAAAAGGGAATGAAAGGATGGAGGTGAAAACAGTAAGGGAACACAAAAACCAGTAAATGAAACTGGCGAGAAAAAGGGTGGCCTAGCCGTGAGGAGAGAATGTGTCAGGGGCGAAAAACCCTGTGGTGTGAGGGAGAGGCCCCCGTAGGGTACCCCTGGATATCACGAACCACCAAGCGCCCAGGCCCTGGAGACACAGTGAAGGCTCGTAAGGGGGGACTCGGGAATAACGCTAATAATGCGGCCGACACAAACCCTACAAACAGCACCGCCACCACGAAATCTCAGATTGTGAACCAACTGTACACCTAGGCTATGAAAATATGAAAACTCATAGGGCATAGCAAATCCTGAATGAGAAACAAGCTAGGCTAAAATAAGCTAAACTATGCCCAGACTAACAGGAAAAAAGAATATGAAAAGAGAAAGGAATGAAAAACACATACGAGGAACGCCAGGCGCCCCCGTACCTTCGGTAGCTATTTCCACACGCGTCTCCATTAAACACACTGAGGAGCCCATTTACGTGTGTCCTAGATCACGTAACATCTGTCACGTAACACCTTCAAAAAGAAGGCCAGAAAAGCCGAAACGAACCTAAAACAGGGTGAATTGAAGGAGCACAACAAAAGCGGACTCAACAATGGCGACGCGTGAAAAAATGATAACAAGAGAGGGTCGCTCATGCGCACGTTCGACAGGGATCGGCGCATGACGGAACACGGGATGGGCCTTGAGCGGTAACTAAGGTAAACCCCTTTTTCTTCTCTTCTATACTTTTTTCACCTTCGGTGGTAGTTTTGGTTAATGTACAACGTCTCCTAGAGCAAGATAAGGAGTAGACTCTAGACGTTTTTCTTTTTAACCGCGGTTGGAATGACGACATAGCAGTCAAAATAGACAAGTCGTCATTGCAATTAGGTTAATAGCCTTGACGTTGGATTTGCCAAGACTACTAACAAATACAAGCGCTTGCGATTATCCGAAGGAGGAGAACGGGCGCTATATAATACTGTAACCAAATTATTATAACAGTATTATGATTATTAAGCTGTCAGATCATAGTTACGGAAAAGAGTGCTTGTGTAAATCCGCTTTAAGTTAATCATACTGCTTGGGTTGATTATTTGGGTATGTGGGAGGGAAACACAGGACATAACTTAAAATCTATATTTTTCTAATGTTTTGGGCTATGCAAAACCCATCTTCAGAGAGGTTAGGTTCTGCTTTGCCTGAAGCATTAGATACATATAGAATTCAAGCTCTTTACCGTGTTTCCATCCTACCCAATTTATTAACTTGTCATAATAGATTTATCATGTTGTCTCTACAGTATATGATTCTTGACCACAGGTACATTAGCCCAAAATGATGTTAACCAATGTATGATATTACGTCCTAAAGGATTATTTGAGAAAATTAAATCTGGAAACAACAAGCAAAATATATATATATATATATATAAATAAATGTAGTGTTCATTCAATATAAGTACAAGGCATTACTTGAAGCACATCATATGGATTTTATCATAAGTAATAATGACCTCTTGAGGGGCAATAATGAATACAGTGTGTTCTGGGCAAGTATAAATCTGTATTTGTGAACAAATATTGAAATTCTAAATTAATATATAATTTGCATAACTGTAACAAAAGGACACACATAATGAGTTGTGCTCAAAGCTATTTCACCAAACATTAGACATTGGACTTTGATGAACATTTTATTTAATATAATATCTCTGTACTATATTTTTTAACAAAGTACTTACTATTGCTCAAGCAGTGAATTACTATTGCTTAAATCAGTGCATTATTGACATTATTACAAAAAGTATCCCTTAGATATTTTCTATTTGAGGGATTAAATTGCCTATTATATTACCAGTGTATTGCAACTGTGCCCTTGTAAGCATTATTATAAACTAATAAATTAGAGGTATATAGTGCACTCATGATAACAGCATATAGTAACTTGACTATCAAACTACATTATGTTTGAACCATTGCAGCTTCCTCACTCATGAAAACATATGTGAAGAAACATGAGGAGGGGTGGTGGTGGTAGAGGGAGGGAGGGGGTCAAGTTTGGTTCGCCGCAGTCTTTCAGCAAAGCCTCAAGTGTGACTTAACGCAGTCCTTGAGTTAAGGGGTGAGTTTTCGGGACCTCGTCTTCCCTCATGTTTTTCCCCACAAATATTTAGATTTTAAGATGTTCGCATCATTAGTTTGGCGATTCTATGACCTTTCGCCCCATTTCTTTGTCGACTTTAAGATGTTTCGTACCATTTATGTGTCAATTTTTTCCTGGTGAGCGATAGTGAGCCTGCAATTTAGGGGGAACCAGCCTTCAGCTGGGGCATTTTCCTACCAAGAAATGCACAAATATATCTTGAATGGTGGGTCTTGGGGGTATTTTTTAGCTTGATGGAGGTCTAGGGAGGAAGCTTTAAAAAAAAAAAATATATATATATATAGTGTATATATATATACACTATATATGAATAATATAAATCTCCCATGAAATTCAATTCACCAACTTGTGGATCTCAAACTGACAAAGCATTAATTCTGAAAGCGTTTCATTGAAGTTAATATCCATATATCCTTGACTATGAATATATTAAATTATCTGAGGCGTAATACTAAATCCTGGACAATTCAGGAATATAATTTTTTTTATATCTAAATGAGCAAGAGACCAAATTTTCCTACAAGCAATTCATTATGTTCCATAGGGTTTGTGTATTTTGTATCAAATATATCAAAGACAACAATGCATGTATGGTGTGCTACTCTCCGTATACTCTCTAACAATGGCACAACTCATAGAAACAGTAGATTTTATATGATTAAGGGCCATTTTCTCAAACATATTTCCGACTTTGTAATAAGAATAAGAATATAAAAGTTTGTTTATAGTTTATAGATGAAATTTAAAACCAAATGGTTACAATTATATTGTTTTGCTCGGATTAGTGATAGTCCGAAACATGTTGATGTTTTACAAAACAAAAATAAAGTAGATTAAATTGGAAGTGAATATCGTTTATTCACGATAAGTAAACCAGAATATTGGCCAATGACCTCTGTAAGTCAAAAAGGGCTAGAACAAATGGGCTGTAAATTTCCACACCTATTCTGTGGCTGACTTCCCAAATGGTAGAAATATTAGCTCGATTACTCTAGTCCTTTGTGAGTTATAGAAGTTAGTGGTAAAAAATTCTGGCCTACTTAAAATAAATTGACTACAGTATAGTGTGTAATTAATAATGCTATGAGAAAGTCTTATACACTGTATAAGCTAGTTGGTTCTGGAACTTCCTTTTACACCTTCAGTACGTTGATGTAATTTTCATCATATTCTGGTGAACATTAGACGATATTCTTAAGCCTATAATCTTCCTCTAGGACTCAAAGGGGATATATACGATCTCAATAAACCCTCTATATAACATAGTTCCTTCTTAAGCTTCATAAAATTGCCTAATTTTAGCAAGCATAAAAAAGGTAAAAGCGTCATACTGAAGAGGTTAACCTCCTATAATTTACAAAGATTACCATTAGACAACAGCTTCTATATCTTTTAAGGTCCACCCATCTAGTATAGAAATTGAAAAGGGTATTTAAGGTGCTGATGTATTTTCAGTAGGCTAGTGTACCATGAAGTCAAAACAAGTAAAGTAAATATGAATAAGTGAACAGAGGTAATCCTATTCATATATTTCTAGGAAAACTTAAGTATTGCTTGTGCAGTGTTGATGCTACCTGTCACTAAAAGTATAAAATAATTTTCGTCTTATTCTGGTTACCATTAGACAGTTTTCTTTAGCTTATGAAATACCTTTAGGACTCGAAAGAGTAATAGCTATCTCAATTAACCCTGAAGCATCCACTTAAATCTTCCTATACTGAGTAAAGTCATCTAATAATAACTATAAAAACATGAAAGAATGTGTCATGTCCATTAGAACTGACCCTCTACAATCAATTTTTTCACAATTTAACCCTCTCAATGTACAGTTGGCAAGATTTCCATCTGGCCCAGGGCTTATTGTATTTGTTATCTATAGACGTGTAGAGGTACTGTACTGTTAACGAGGCTCCGAATAGGTCATTCCCGTCTAACCCATGGTTACTTAATGTCCACCCCTCATGATCCGTCCCCCGAGTGCCCCACTTGTCGTACTCCCCTCACTATTCATCACATCTTTAGTAACTGCCCTGCTTATTCTCGTTATCGTACTGCTTACTTTGGTAATAAATCCCTTGCTGACATTATATCTGACTCCGATTTTTTCCTTGTTTCCTATAATCCGGTATCTCCGCCATTTTAACCTTTTAACCGCAATATGATTTAATCCTTCGGGCCAGCCCTGTGAGAGTCTTGTTCTAGACTCAGTGGTCTGGTTAAACACACTTTTAATTAATTTAATTGATTAACAAAATACTGTATACAGACTTAACCTACCCATCTGTTTGTTAATATTTACCTTTTGGGTTTCTGTTTTTTTTTTATATCTATCTATCTTTCTATTGCCGGACGCTATGATCCCCGAACGGGTGACCACGAACGAAACGCCCCCATACACCTCTGTCCCCAGTCAGTCGATGCCCCTCCTCCGATCCAGCACCACCTTCGCTCATACACTTCTTAACTCCATCCTTATCACTCGGTCTACCTCTCCCTCTCTGTCCTTCCACCTCACTCTCGTACACTCTCTTAGTCATTCTCTCACTTCCCATATGTTCCACATGGCTGAACCATCTCAACGTTTTCCTTTTCACACTTTCCAGCATATCAACATCCACACCACACCTCTTGTACTTCCTCATTTGTATGTCTATCCCTCCATGTAACTCCGCACGCGCTTATCAAGCAACTCATTTCCACCCCTCTCACTTTTGTATATACAGTACAGGTATAAATAGCTTAAATTGCATAAATAACAGTAACTCTGGTCCAGCTGGAAATCTTGCCAAATATTCAGTCGGCAAGCTTTCCAGCTGGCCCAGGGTTTCTTATATATAGGGTATTTAAGCTAATTACAAATATACAAATTAAAAGTGCAAAAGACAGAAATGAACAAACTAGTGGGTAGGTATATTTGTTTGCCATTACTCTATTTTATTACTATAAATAGTATAAATACTATTAGCACTGAGCCAGTTGGAACTCTTGCTGTACAGCTACTGACAAATGTTCGTGATTTTTTTTTACGATTTTCTTTATGCAAATATATTCACTTAAATTGATGTTCAGATCAAAGCAAGTACTGTATATATTAATAAATACATAATATAGATATTTATTCATATATAGCTGATTTGGTCTAAACATAAATCTAAATGGATATTTACATATGGAAAATCACAAGAGCTAACAAACATTTGTCAGTAGCTGTACATTGAGGCCTTTCTTACTTATATTCTGGCTATTTTACCATTATATTAAGCTTATGAGGAATTTTTAGGACTCATAGGGTTAATTAGGATATATCTTACCTTCTGGATTCTTAGAGCTTCTTCCTAAGCTCAGAATAATTGTCTACTGATAACCAGACTACAATGCAAGAGGGTGCTATAATACTGAAAGGTGATCTGCTGTTGGATAAGTTATTCAACTTTATATTATATAAGAAAAATATACCACGCATACATTATATTTAAAATGAAGCTGAAGTCACCACGTTTGTTTTTCTAATGTGAAGTTAGTTTATTTTAATACTATGGACATAACAAAACATAAACAAATACTACTGTTTTGTGTGTACCATGTTCACCTCTTTTGTAAAATATCTGCTGTATTACTTACACTTTGTAAATATTTGTGTTCTTTCTTTGTTGAAAGAGAGTAAGTTGGTGGTAGTTAGAATAAGATTTGTATTAACTTTGTCATCGGGCTCAAAGGTTTATCCCTTACAGTATACCGTGATGTATTTTAAGTTTATTCTGGCTATTAATAGACACTTATTCAATTTATTGAGAACTTATGGGACTGAAAGAGTTAATTTAGATAATTTTTACCACTTTCATTCATTGACATCCTTCCTAAGTTGCAAACAATTTCCTAATAACAACCAGAATAGAATGTGATGAAGTATCATAGGTTCTCAAGGGGTTCATTTGTATTGGCAGAGTCCTACAGGATTGATAGTACAAGCCTCAACAAAAGCAGCATCCATTTTTTGTTCCTACACTAAACCCTAGGCCATGGATAACAGTTCAGTGAATCTATTGGCCACTTGCGAGTTTCAGGCTATAAGGAAGTTGGAGCCGTAAAAATCGATATGGAACAGATATGCAATAATAATGTAGATTTCTGATGGATAGAAAGTATGATGAATTTGGTTTTGTGTATTTATAAATGTACTACAATCATATTTGATATGATCATTCTGATAAATATAGATATATGTATCTCTAACTTCCTTATAATCTGAAACTCACAAGTGGTCATTTGTGTTGCGTTTGGATGTAAACTAACATTGGCTTTAGTCAGACATGATCAAACTGTTTCCTAGAATCATTATCCATTGATAAGGTTCAGTACAGGATTAGGAGAGGAGCTTCGTGTTTGTCGGCGGCTGTAATGTACTTGTCAGTTTTATTGCACTGTAGATTGAATTTAAACTTTTAAATGTGATGCCATAGTTTAAGTTCAATTCTACCTACTACTACACAGTTTTACTCCACATGGGGGGAACCTGTCTGAGTCAAACGCGGCTGTATCAATTATTATTATTATTATTATTAAAAAGATGAACCCCCTTTCTGATGGGACAAGCCGGATGGCTCCCACCAAATAGGAGGGCCCACATGTGAAAATATATAAGGAGATTAGAGAGGACCAGACGTATATTTTGAAGTGTAACAAACAGGATTGAAAAGTATGATCTCCAGCCTCACCTCACTTAGGCCAAACACTGTATCACAGAGATGGAATCTACGCCATATATTTGAAGTGTTCCATGCGCACAGAGCCCAGGGCAGGCATATTGTTTTTGGCACAGAATTATTATGATTAACAAGCATATTATCTTATCTATGTAAACCTAGAATGATTATGATCAGGAATAAATAAACAAAAAAAAGTTACATTAATATAGGGCATGAATCGCGACATGCCATTAATCAGACCCATCCATAGGGAGCTTTACACCATTTATGTTTTATAGGCTTCATGTTGCATACCTCATTACTAGACATCATAATCAACAGGGCAAATATGCTAGCCAGTGTGTTGCAGTGGTTACCACATCACCAGTTGATCAGGAGTTCTTGTTGACTGCTTGATGTACCGTCAAAGTCAATAGTTCTTCGAAAACCTTGATAATCAATTGTGCGAAATCTAGAAAAAGGGACATTAACTTGACACTTCTACGGACATGAAACAAATAGTACTAGTCAAGGGCTATTAGCCATGGAGAGGATTCTTAAGGAAGAGTGATAGTACAATTAAAATTACACAGTTTATGAGCAAGGTTTTCGGCAGACTATTGATTATGACCCTAGAATCCCCAAAAGAGTATCGTCACTCAGGTGATTGATGTGAGTTGTGGGTTTGAGTACCAATATAGGATGCTGCTCTGGGGATTATGTAAATTGTTTCATCCAGCGTTTGAAAGTGTGTGACGTAAAATCTACTGATATTTTATTTGGAGACCTATACAATCATTGCATTGAAAAAACATCCTACCAACTCAATCTAACTGGAGAGCTTTGAGTAAGGAAGACATTTTGACCATGTTACAGAGGAAGTTTGGTCCGTGAGCATAGCCTACACTGAGGTTTTCACTACGAGGAATACAGCATGGTGGGTATTGTTAACAAATTGAAACAACTCTCCCTATGGCTGCGTCTGCCATTAATACCCTTTAATACAATGGACTGATAGGCCTTGTTACACGCTCGCTTCTAATGGCTCCACACTTCTGGGTGTCGTGGTATTATGGGACACTGACACGGCACTGGATACGGAGGTCTCACTGGACACAGAGTCACTACTACTAGAAACAGAAACGTCGGTGGATATGGACACAGTAGTCGATGTCTCCTGCGCAACGGGCACTGGTGGTTCCAGTGAGGTCATCCCCACTGATGTTTCTGTGGTGACCTCGATTGCTGGGGCTAGGGTGACTTCCTCAGGTGTGGTCTTTTTCTCCTCTGTGACTGCCTTCGTCTCTTCTATAACTTCGGAAGTTATGATGGGCCCTAGTTCGGTGGATATCTCTGGCTCGGCATCTGCATCCGTGGGGTAAGTTGCAGTACTGGTTGTAGGATCATGAGAAACTTCTGTGATCATGGGCTCTTTTACTCCAGTGTCATGCTTGGTTTCGGTTACTGCTTCAGTTATGGTGCTCTCGATCTCTGTGGTGAGCTCTGTTGACCTAGTTGCGGTGCTGTCTGGTAGATCTATTTTTCCTGTTTTGACCTTCAGGTTCAGATAATTGAGGGTCTTCTGTAACTGTTGTGGTTTCAATAATTGCCTCATCTGTGGCAATGGTAACATTCAGGATTTCATCTACAATCTCGGTACCATTGATAGTTTCATGTTCAGTTTCATTCAAGCTAATTGTATCAATAGTAACGTTGAGTTGTGATGATTCTGGTATTATCAAATGTGCTAATGACTGGTGTTACTTCTGTTGTGCCATTTCTTGATTCAGTGATATTTGTTGGCTCTGCTGGCTTCAGTAGAACAGTTGGCTCTGTTGCATTAGTGATGGTAACTTCAGATGTACTGGTTTCGCTTGGTGCTGCAGTTGGACTTTGTGCAGTAATGGTTGTGTTGGTGGGACTGTGTAGGTTCTTGTGTCGCAGGTGACACTCGCCATATCCTCACATTTTTGCGTGTTAACATCAAACATTGTTGCGACAGTACACAAAAAATTTAAGATCTAGAACTTGTTTTTTGACTAAATCCTGGTGAGCAGTAGTGAACTACTTGACAGTTAACTTCAGGATCTGGATAGAACTGTTCTAGCGCTTTATCTTTGCAGGTGAAATTGGTTTTGGGCAAGTTGTCACTGGATAAAGGTCCTGGGGATTTGGATGGGGGATTCAGTCAATGGTGTGGTAGAAATATTGCTTGAGGCTCCAATTTCATCAGGAGCTCCAGTTGTAGATACATTAATACTTCCTGAAGGCGCCGTGATGTCTTGGTAAATTTCTGTAGTCGAAGAGCTGGAGGTGGCATTGGAAGGAGTTGCAGTAGTTACATTTTGCCCTAGATCTGTTGTGTTGTTGGGCACTGTAGTGGATGTGATGGCGGAGGGGGTGGTGCCGTTATCTGAAGATGGGATCACCTCAGTTGTAGAGATGGATGCAGAGCTTGCAATATCCTTTGTGCAGTAGTTGAGGTAACTGGTTGTGGTGTGGCAGACATGGCTTTAGGCACTTCCACACCGTCATTAGGAGCCTCGGTGGCGTATTCCTCTGGAGCCTCCTGGAGTTCCCCTTCGTTGATAATTGAAGGCTGGGTGGTTGGACTCTCGGTTCTTTGTTGAGGTGAGGCAGCGGAAGGGATAGTGGTTTACTTCAGTTTCTTTAGAGTTATTGTGAGAATCACCATTAACTTTTGGACTTGAAGATGAATGCTCTGGCATGTGATGTAATTGGTGTAGGTGGTGTTGATGTAATTTTTCCCTCAGTATTTGGCATTGCAGTGGTGGATGCTATGAGAGATGTAGTCACAGGTGCTGGGCTCAGCGTGCACTAGTTGTAACGTCAGCAGTATCAGTTGGCATAATGTCTGTGGGTGTGTTTGTATCGGTATGTTTGATAATTTTGGTTGTTGTGACAGTAACTGTGATTGGGGCGGAGACAGTGACAGTTGTGGTTGGTGGTGTGGTTTGAGTTGTGGTTGATGTGGCCTTGAGTGAAGTGCTGTCACGAGTTACGGTGAATGTGGAGAGAGTTGTGGGTATGACAGGTGCAGGGGGAGGGGTAGCAGACAATGTTGAACTACCTCTGTGTCTTGATACTGTAGAAGTTGGAAGGACTTTTGTTTTTTGGCCTATGGTTTTAGTGACGATGGTAGGAAGAAGAAGAGAGCCGGTAAAGGTCTGTGTGACAATCGAATCCGGTTCCGTTTGCCCTGTGTGAGGTATATGTGCTTGTGAGGACTGGGTCATTGATTCTTCTGTTTTGTATGATTTCCAAAGATAACTTGTTCAGCAATAGTGATATTGTGTATATCGCGTTTCTTGCGATGAATTTGTTGATAACCCTGATTGACATCATACCTGTCAAGGGACTGTGTGTTGTCCATATAGGACTTTTTTGGGTAGTGGTCATTGACTCCATCTGCTTGAAGGGCATAGACTTCAATGAATGTGGAGTGACGGGCATTTTCAAGGGTCCATTTTCGTAAAGCGGCCAGATTGTACAGTGCCCGGCGGACTCTGGCATCCTCTGCACCCGGCGCAATGACAAGGTTGACAAGAGGGGGGAGGGCAGCTCGGCGGAATCTGTGGTTCTGGAGGAGAGAGTCGACGCGCCGCTTCCGACGCCTCCCCTCGCTAACTCGACCAGTCAAGGATCTCACTGAGAGTCTCCTTTGCCACAGTTCACCTGTCGGAGAAGAGGTAAATATTAGTGATCCTATGTTTACTAGGGTACCAAAAATTAATTGAACTATACTGTATTTATGATATCAATTTTAAATGTGCTTTTATATGATAATTATTAGCAACCTAAGCAAATGTTCTACAGATCTAAACAAATATTTTCTTAATCCACTGATATTTGATGTTTTTGATCAGTATCTTGCCTTATTTTGCAACAAGTTTTGCACTACAAAATCTATCTATCTATATATTGCTGGACGTCTTACTCCCCTTAACCCTCTCCGACATATGACGCGATTTTTGAGCCGATTAGGGATACTTTAAAGCCTTTGTTACCATCAGGGGTATTTAGAAACCTTTAGTTTAGTTAGTTCAACCTCTGCAGTTGTCTTTGAGTTAGCTGTGGGCAGAAAACTAATTTTGGAGAGGTAATTATAAGAGTGAGAGAACTCTATTTCTTATTGCTAATCTGGCAACCTCTGCGTCATATGAGTCTGAAGGGGTTAATGAGGGTGGCCATACACAGAATGCCCCCAATGTAAAGTCAGTGAAAATAGGTTAGCCTAAACCGACCTCGGATGCGGAAATACCTTGAGCCGACCAGGCCAAGTGGGATATCTCTATTGGTCTAACTAGTAAAGTGTTTGCCTCACAACCCAAAGGTCCCGAGTTCAAGCCCCCGCCAGGGATTGATATTTTCGGGAGGCTATCTATTCCCGCATCAAACGAAGTTTAGGTGTGTTGGTAAAATTGTCAAGATGGTTGGAAGTAAGATCGGAGCTCCATAATTCCTCTTTCTTATGGTGTAAAATCCTATTCCTACACCAATTGGACCTATCCCCTGTAAGAGGGACAACCCATGCCATTCTATCCCTCCATAAAATGTTTTGATCAACTCAAAATAGCTAACATACCTTCTTTGCTGGCACGCATCGTCTCTGTAGCTGCGAGAAGAGTTGATCCATCTTACAAGCCAGCCGGGTCTCCACCAGCACACCACCAGCGCTGGCCTGACAGACGGTATTAGTGCCGACAGCCCGTAGTGATGTCTGCCAGTGGGACTCCCAAGCGCTCGGCTGCGGCACAGGTCTACACTCTTGCCATCTATTGCCGAGATGTTATGTAGA
The DNA here is from genome assembly GCA_032716605.1 of Paralithodes platypus. Lineage (NCBI taxonomy): Eukaryota > Metazoa > Arthropoda > Malacostraca > Decapoda > Lithodidae > Paralithodes > Paralithodes platypus. Next base: position 12,963 of record JAVRFV010000152.1, on the reverse strand, counting down.
ATATTTTTCTGGATGTTGTATTAGCATTCGTTTTACTGTTTGGATGTTTGGATAAAACACCAACATTGCTATCTTGCAGCCATTATACTATCTGGATGGGTACTTAATACTGTATTTAGTAATTATTCTTTTATATGGATGGTTATGTGGACCCATTGAGTATATGCTATATATTTGTGAGTGGTTATATAGCAATTATTTTAATATCAGGGATGTAGTTTAACATCCGTTCTGTGTTATCGTGATATTTATTTAGCACACATTTTACTATTTTCAAGGCTCTTTGACACCTTTTCTACTATTTTGAAAGTTATTTATCACCCGTTTTACTATCTGAGAGGAATGTAGCACCCATTCTATTTATGGATTGTTCTATTATCTAAAAGGTTGTTTATCACCCAATTTACTATCAAAGTAGTTGTATCGCACGTTTTACTATTTGTACATATATTTAATACCCGTTCTACTATCTGACAGGGGACATAGCAGCTATTATCTTATCCGTGCAATTATATAGCATCTGTTCTACTATCACTTAGCATCCGTTTTACTATCTAGAAGGTTATTTTAACATCGGTCATCCTATTGTTGTGAACTTGACGTTGTGTTGAAATTCACACTATCTTTCCAACCCTTCACTTCAAGAAATCCTTCAATATTATGGTTTTAACCATACACACTACATTACCAAAGCGAACCACAGTAATCAATTGAGGTAAAAAACACAAGCTCAACCCTATTTAACCTACAAAAAGTCTGATTATAACGGGTCCAGGTGAGGTGGTGACGAGTCCAAGTGCCTGTCTGTGGGAGTCCTTCGTCTATATCTTGACCTGTAAGCCTACCCTTGCATCCCCGCCCAAGAGAGGGGATTGCATACAGGTAATGGATCAATATATTAAGGGGGCTGTGGATAAGTAATATATAGGTCGTTAAGGATAGGTGAACATGGATCAGTAACAACAGTTAGATATTGGTCAATAAGGTCAAGTGATTATTGTTCAGCTGGTCATTGAGGATAGGTGAACATAGATCAGTAGCAACAGGTAGATATAAGTCCGTGAGGACAAGTGATTATAGTTCAGTGGCTCATTAATATAGCTAGGTGAACATAGATCAGTAAAAACAGGTAGATATAAGTCAATAAGGACAATTGATTTAGTTCAGGTGGTCATTAAGGATACGGTGAACATGATCAGTAACAACAGGTAGATATGAGTTATTAAGGACAAGTTATTATAGTTCATCAAAAACAAGTAGATCAGTCAGTAAACAGATTTAATCTGCACAAAGTCCAAGAAGGGGATAATAGGTCCAGCTAAGATGGTGACGAGTGAATGGTTGTCTTTGGGTCTTCAGCTATTGTTGTTATCTTTATTATTACCTGTACTCCTGCGTCCCCGCCCAACTAAGAGGGTGGAGGTGGAGGTGATGGAGGGTGCAGAGGGAAGGGAGAAGGAGGAGGAGGAGGAGGAAGAAGGAGTGAAGAGATCCTGGGAAACTCAAACTGCTGTGCGGCATATTGGGGCTGCCGGCTAACGTGGACTGGAAGAGAGAATACACGATGTAGGGGAGATGTATGTACAGTACAATGTATATATACACAAACTACATCATAGGTTTATTTATTTAGTAGTAGCCTCTACGTTCCAACGTAGAGCTTATACTATGACGATGTAATCTGCTTCGCTCTAGAGCGGCAATTATCGTATACACATAGCGCGAATTAAATCGATAACATCTAGAGTAGCACCTTACTCTCTCTACTAGGTACGTTGTACATACTTTTGAGGTCTTTTTAATAGAAAATTGAAAAGAGAAACGAGAAGAAAAGAAAAAGTTGTCGACTAGGCCATTCCATCTGGCTCTTCACGCCTCTGTCCGGATTAAAGGGCATCTCTTTCGTGCTACCACTCGGGTGCACACGTGTTTCTGGTGCTCCGTATTTTGGGTGCCTTCCACTCCTATCTTCGTCACCTTTTGGTGAGTTTTGGGCCTTTATTTGGCGCCTGGATTTATAGATAGATGATCCGTGTTGTAGGCACAACGTAAAATGGGCACTCAGGTGTTTACTTCGAGTGTTTGCGTTTTGGAAAGTGGAGGTCTCTCATGTTTTCAGCCCTCTGCGCATGCGTGTCATTGGACGCCGATTTTGTTTGAAAGGCCTTTGCCTTATTTTGCTTTTATTTCCTTGCGGTGACTTTAGTTTCGGTTTTGATAGGTTCGTTCATTTAGGGCTTCTTGTCACTACCTTAGTTTCTGACTTACGCGCATTTTTTTCGGTGGCTAGGCTAACTTCGGTCTTTCGGGTGGTGATGGTGGGGGGCGCCGACCCGGGATGTCGCTTACCCCTTGTTGGTCTTTTAATGTCGCTCTCACACCTCTTTGGGTGTGCGGTAACTGGTGGCGCCCTTCTTTTTAAATTTTCCTATCACCTAGTGCCGATTAGGCTAACTTTTTGTGGGTGGCCTAGCCTACGGGGGGAATTTTGTCGTTCGGTTCTGTTGCAAGCCCCTGGGGTTGTCCTTTGACCCCCCTTTTTAATTTTTGTGGGGTTAGCACCAGTTATCTGACTATCTCTGGCTTTCCAGTACCCCAAATTGTGTTCTGCAATTTCCCTGATTTTGCCTGCTTGGGGCCTTGCGATTAGCTATGTATTCCTCTGCTCCTCCCTGTTCGTGGGTCACGTCCCACGGCCAGGTCGGTCTTTGGTTGGCGTTCCTTTTCTCGAGTCCCTGGGGGGCGTACTTGGCAGACTAAACACATTCTCCGTTCTATTAAGTGTCGTCGGTGGGTGACGCTTCGGTCCTCTATCACTTGGACCTGGCTCGCCGCTACGCCCTGGAGCGTCTGTATTAACGCTCCAGGGCGAGCGTCTGGCACTCATCACCTGTTTTCTTTCACTTGGACCTGGTTCGCCGCTCCGCCCGGGAGCGTCGGTATTGCCGCTCCGGGGCGAGCGTCTGTCATTTCTTCCCTAGCCCTCAGACTTTTAATAAGGAGATCGCCGCTCAGCCCTGGAGCGTCGGTATTACCGCTCCAGGGCGTGCGTCTGTCGCTTCGGCGCTGTCTTCTCCTTCTTTGGTGCCTGCTTCTGGTCTGTCCCCCATCAGCTCCGCTCTAGGTCAGGCTTCGCGCCGCCCTGGAGAGTGTGTATCGCCGCTCTAGACCGGGCGTGAGACCGCAATATCGTGGTCCCTCTCAAGCATGACGCTCCGCCCTGGAGCGCTGGTTTTTCACGCTCCAGGTCGGTTCGTTTGGTTTTTTGCTCCCTCTCTTCTTGGTGTCTTCACCCGCCCTAGGGCGCGGTTTCTTCCCCCACTCTGGGTCGGTCCTACTTGTCTCTGAGGTGCTTTGGTAAGGTTCTAGTGGCTGTGGCCCGTTCTGGAGCGTCTCGGTGTCCACTCCAGGGCGTGTTCATCCGCCCTACGGCGGCGATGTTTCACGCTTTTTTGGCTGTCCTGTTGTCCCGCCCCCGACCGGAGGGTACCTTGATGATTCGCTCCTCTCTGGGTTTGGGTTGGAGAGTGCATTGCTTTTGTCCATGCCTGTTGATGCATCGGTTCTGGTGTTGCATGCTCTTCTCCCCTGTTTCCCAGGCTGTGATCCGCTCCACTTTGGATGCTCTCCTGTGCCTCCCTCGCCTCCGCCTAGGCCTACAGGTACTGTCGCCTTATTTGTTTATCTGCTTGGGGTTTACATTGGGGGGGGGAAACTCGTTTCGCGAAGTGCTGTCACAATATCGGAGTTTCCTAGGCTAGGCTACCTAAATGCTTGAAGGGGGGGCACAGTCCTCTTATTTCTCTTTAATTTAGCCTCCTCATAGGGTTCCCTTCCCTATTGAGGTCTCTTCCTGGCCATAGTGGCCTACTGATGAGCCCTGGTTTACCTCCGTTAGTGGGTCGCTATTCCTACTGTTGGTGGGGGGCGTTTGTGGCCTAGCCTTAGTCGATGGGGGGCTGTTGCTAACTCTTCACACTGTTACCAGTTCGGTCCGGCATGTCATGCACGGCTCCTGCAAAATCTCAGAAATGTGAAACTATTTTCTTGGTATTTTTTTGGGTTGGCAACAGTGTCAGAGTTCCTTCTCTGGTTCGTCTGCTGCATACCCCAGGATCCCCACACATGCGGTCTTCGTTGATCCTCTGATTGTTTGGCCGCTCTCTGCCGTCCGACATACTGGTTTGTGCTAACATTCCTGCAAAACCGCGGTTTTGCAGTGGGCTCTAAGTTCCGCCGTCGAGCTTCTTTTTTCCTTGCCACTCTTTCGGCTAGGCCGACTTTTCGCTTAGCCTAACTTTTGGTGGGGGAGGGGGGGCGTTTTGGATGTCGGACACTGTTGCCTCCTAGGCTTGCTCTTGCTTGCCTGTCTACGGTTTTTCTAACCCGTCTTGGGGGCACCAGTTTTTGTATGATTCGGCTCCTGAGACTCAGTCTTATCCTCCATTGCACTCACCAATACCTTGAGTTTCCTGAGATACTGTCTTCACCTATTTTGGACTCACTAATACCTTGGAGTTACTGAGACCCAGTCTTCCCCTACATTGGGCTCTCCACTCCCTTGAGGTTCCTGCGACACAGTCTTAACCTACTTTGAGCTCGCCCATACCCTTGCGTTCCTGAGACACGGTCTTCACCTACTTTGAACTCACTTATGCCTTGAGGTTCCTGAGCCACAGTCTTCACCTACATTGTGCTCACCAGTACCTTAAGAGGTTTTTTCCTTCCACCCTCACGGTGCCGCGGGTCTCTAGGACGGGCTGCAATCGGCTCGCTCCGCCCTGGTGCGTGAATGACTCCCGCGTGAATGACTCTTACAGGACCGCTCTATTGCGAGCCCCTGGCATCTGGGTTAGGGCCTCCCGGGGCCCAGTTCCAGCCCTAGGGTGGGTTCTCTCATACTCTAGGTCGGGCCTATGCTGTTTGCCTCTCTTCTCTTTTCCCACAGACGCTCCTCCGTCAGCTGTGATGCTAGACAATTCGGTTGGGACGCTTGGATGTAGATATCTGATGATTTTACTGGCCTTTCCCCATTTAACGTAAGGTCACCGTGGGGCGGATATGTTAATCTGATTGTTGCACTACTCTTTGGTTGTCGTTTGGGGAGGGGTGCTTGAGGTTTGGTTTGGGGATGAGGTGGGTGGGGGGTTGGGGGTGTTTTGGTTGTTCTGGGTGTTTGGATGTGAGGTGGTGGGATGTTGTGGGAAGGTGGGGTAGGGTGGGATGTGTCTGGGGGGGGGGCGCCCCACCAGCAACACCCTGTGGTGGCATGGCTTTCCCCCCGCCGTGATCTGCCTGCGCCATAGCACCTACTCCGGCTCCCCTTCACCGTCTGTGCGTCCGCTGTCTGCACTGTGAGGCCGTGCATGGGGGGCCCCCATGGTTGGCCAGTCCCAGTTTAGTGTTCTCTCCCATCACTGCCCTTATTAGCTTTAATGTATTCACCAAACGTGGTCCTCCCTTCTTTGTATGGCGAGCCGATGCGTCCTTGGCCTCAGAATGTGGTTGGCTACTCAGCCCGGAACGTGCCGCCAACTCATGCACGGGGGGGGAAACGGCCGGTTGCTGAGCAATTGGAAGATACAGATTAGTGCTCCGGGTATCCTTTCACGCTTGGCACTGACTCCGGACTTTGGCCTAGTTCCCAGAGGTGGATATCCGGCACTCACCCCAGTAGAAGTCGGATACTTTGACCCCAGTTTTTTTACATAACGTTCCTAGGGTATCTCCCTCTGGTTCTTTACACGTTTCTGGTCGGATCCTACACCCGCCACGATCGTCTTAGCTGATGCGCCCGACTTCTGTCCAGGCCATTGCCGCGTCATTCCTCTGCCGTGAAGAGTGACTCACGATGCTGAAGGCAACGTCATAGCTCTTTCTTGAGCTCATCCCAATCTTGAGGACGGGCCTTTAGGGGATCGCGTAGGCTGGCTGGAGGAGGGGGTTGCGGTTTTTGGCGTCAGGTCTGCTGAGGCGCTTTGCTTTCTCTCCCGCCACCTGACAACCACTTTTGTGTCGGGCTAGTACCTGTCATCTTCCTTGGAAGGGTCCTCTCCCACATATTGGTCATGGCTTCTGAATGCCCTCTAACATTGTGTTCCTCGACCAGTTGCCCCCACGTCTTTTCTTCGTCTGCCATCTTTTTTTTCTGGCGAGAAGAGTGCCCTAGATCGCGGATCACCGGCCTCCCGGCAACGCGCCGCTCGCTTGCCTACTCCACCCTCTTCCTTGGCTAGTTCCAAAATGGCGAGGATTCACCTCCGGCTTCTTGAAGCCGAGCCTGCACTTGGTGACCTCAACAGAAAGGTTGGGGAGACCTTGCGGCGCGCTGCAGCCTGCAGCTCGCCTCTGACCATAGTGGGTGACCTTCTGGGTGCCGTGCCATGAGGCTGCTAAGTGTAGACAGTCGCTCGAGGGTCGGCCGTTCTGTATAGACAGGCGCTCTCGCGGAGTGATCGAGACGAAGCCTACTCCTCTCTGAGCTCGCAACTGAGTGGTCTCTTTCTCGGATGGTGCGTGGCAAAGAGACTTCCCTCTTTGCGACCTCTGCGGACGACACTGGCACCCCGTGTTTTCTGCAGGGCGTCGCGGCCTCCCGCAGCCGACTTCCTACCCAAGGGTCGATGGGAAGGAAGGCCGGTTCCGCCGAGGGGTCGAGTAGCCATCGTATGGGCGCCAACGCCAAGGGGGTAGGGGACGGGCCATGGCCCCCCTTTGTGTCCGCCCGCTCCCCAACCCCCACCCACCCCCCAGCCTCTTCGCCCCATCTCGTCATGCTAGCCATTGATGGCGCTCCTCGCCGGCCAGTACCGACCAGAGTCAGGGTACATCCGCCGCCCTGCGCCAGGATCCTCCGAGACAGGTTTTCAGAGACGGCGGTCGACTATGGGTGTGGAAAGGGGGTGCCCGTGGAGGTCAGTCTCGCCGCGGCCAAGACTGCTCCCCCGTACTATTCGTGGTTCTCAGCAACCAACTAGTTCCTCCCTGGGTTTTTTCCCCCCTTCTCCTCTCCGACTGCCTCCCTGCACGAGTGCTTGAGGCTCGCACACAAGGGGCCCCTCCCCGACTCTCTTTTACCTTCCCACTATCGGCAATAGCCTTGTCCTGTGATTCGCTGTGTCGGGTTGTGGTGTGGGTATCTGCTTTGGAGGGGGCGGTCCTAGGCCCTCCTCTCCAGTACGGTCCTCCCCAAACATCGGCACGTCTCTCCAGACTTGTGGCACACGGTTATCATGTCAATGCTCGAGCAATGGGAGGAATTGTTCGACGGATATTCTCGTCCACTCCAAGCGTGGTCTTTCCTCTCAACATGTGTTTTTTCTCTGACGTCCCGAAGAAGGACTGCGATGCCGATGATTGACCCGGTGGTCGACCTGTCGTGCCTCAAATTCTGCATATCGTGAACGAACCCAGCTTTTCAGAGATGCTCACCATCAGTCCAGGTTTGCGGTTGGCGGCTCCGTCCCGGACCTGCATGGAGTGATATCCCTGGATCTCCAGGACTGCTTAAATATTGGCTATGTGCCAGATTGCACCTCGGTTCTCTAAAGCTTACTATCTGGCCTGCTCCTGCTGCACGCAAGAAAGGGTGTTCACAGTTCGACCAGGCTGCCCTTTCGAGCTCTCCATATCGCACCACGAGTCTTTACGAAACTCGCATCCAGCAGGCCTCTGCACTCCCCTGCTCCGTCAGGGGATTCAGATCCTGTTTTTTACTTGGACGATTGGCTTCATCTCCGGGCAGACTCTCCAAACACTCAATGTGCTACAACACATCTGTCCTTGTCATCCAACACATCACACGTTTTAGGTTTCAAGATAAAACGTTCTCAAGTCCGTGCCTCACCCCGTCGAAAGACGTGACGTGTGGTAGGCCTGGACTGCTGACATGGCCGATTATGCGTCGACAGAGTCGGTCTCTTTGGCGTGACACGCCTCGCAGATTTCGAAGGGAAACTTTTCGCTTCTGCCGTTGCCACGTCAGTCTCCCATTACCAGGACAAATCTGGGACTCGTCTTGATCGGGTTTCGACCATTGGGCGTGTCTCTCGGCCTCTGACCATTCCCCTGAGGAGGATCGGGATCATAATCTACGCTTGCTGATTCAACTGGCGGCAACAAAGCATGCCACACTGTTGCCTCCACATTGGCTTTTGTGACGATTCCGCCGCTTCTGTTGGTCCATTTGATTTTGACACCCTGGGTTGTTCGGGGCCAAGCTTCGCGAGAAGCTGCCCTTCCTTGTAATTCGCCAACGCTGAACCATCTGCGATTAGACACCGCATGCGGTTCGACCCACTCGGTGGGATGGAAGCTAACAGTCACAACCATGGAGCGTCACCAACCCCAAGGAAAAGTGATCAGGTCTCCATCCGCTTACACTTCAACGTCTCCCTGGAAACTGCTTGGTCACGTTTGTTATTACTGCGGGGTCATGGGCAAGCCCTTCCCGGCAGGTCGTTGGCTTTCCGGACTGGGACACACATGACCTGCCAGTTCATTGCACTCACGGAAACAGGGCTCCTCCCCGATCCGTGGTGCTTCAGGGTCTGGCGGAGAGAAATGTTTTTTCAGGACAGATCGTTACAAAAATTACGCCTGCCATGCAGCCTACCTGCCCGGGTTTCTGCCAACCTGTGGGAAGAGATGCTCTGTCTTCGGGGACCGGAGAACCCATGCCCCCACGTTAGCACTGGTTATTAAAACAAACCGCTATGCGACCACGAACTGGACTAGGCAGCACTCCTGGGCGTGTTCCACGGGCATCGACCTTGTTCGTTTCTCTACGAGCCCTACCGACCAAGTTGCCTGTGTTCCTGACCCGCTGGCTCTTCGCAAACTCCAGCGGGGGGACCACCCGGACGCTTTCAGCGAGGCACTTAGACAAGGTGGCAGTTAACTGTACGTGTTTTACTGCACACCCGACGCCACGTTTGTTGATTGCAAGGTACTCCACAGGCTGAGAGAGCTACCAGAGGCATCATAGTTTGGTTGTTCGCCGACGCTATGGCCGTGCCCAATGGTTTTCTTTGGTTGACGAATTTCGGCCGATACGATCGGTGCCTGGCGGCCTGTGCCCCTGCCGCGTCTCGTAGCTTCCACTTGGGGAGATATGTGATGGCCTCGCGGACCTCGTTGCCCTCCCATTCGCCCATTGTGGATGTTTGTTGAGGAAGGGTGGTCTACCCTTGTTTGGACGATCATTACCCTACCAACTTCACTCTACTTTGGAGCGCCATCTACATGGAAGAGTATATGAATCTCCCTGCCCCCGTCTGCTTTACTTGGGGGCGCTAAAACAACCTCCTTCACAGGCAAATCCGTCAGTGTGGCTGCTTGCTGTTTCAATCCCTCAATTGCTTTATTTGAGGTAAGCGTAACTACATGCCACTACAAACAACACAATTAGGACCCACCTATCTGCCGATTCGCCGTGCCCCTTTTGCGACCCTCCACGAGCGATTTGGTCGTTCCTCGGAATGAACTGGAGTTCTTCAGACAAGCTCTGCTTTCGGCTTCGGACCAACCCCGCCCCCGGTCAGATTCCCCCTCCGTGGTCTATCACAGTGGCGGCGGCCTCTCCAAATGGCCTCTAGTCTGAGGCACCTACACTCTTCACCCCACTACTTTGTACTCCTTTGTACTTTGTAATCCTTTGCCTACTTTGCTATCTCCTTCTTTGTAATACTTTGCTACCTGACAGAAATTTCTCTTGACAAGCCACTGTTTCTTCTAGCCTTTAGCTAACGGCGTGAGAGGCGTATCGGATTGGGCTTGACATGTCTAGCAGGCCAGAACCTGCTTGAACGGTTTGCTCCCATCCTCGCAGGTCGGATCCTAACTTTGGATACGTCTGTTCCTTTTCTTGCTTAAAGAAACGATACGAGAGGCACACAAGGTTAAGCATTTCACGAGTCCACAAGCACTCTTAAGGATTCTGGCCGTCGTCATCACACGTTGTGATCCTGCTTCTTTTGCTTCATTCATTTTGTTCATTCCACTTTGCCGAGAGTCAGGTGGTTGGCGAATCGTGGGTGGCGACCTAAGCCAGGTAGGACGGTTGTGACCACAACGTGCTGTGGGACAACGCCTATTGTGTAGCGTCATTAAGGATAGCAATCCTATGCGTTGCGGTTCGTGCGCCGATCATTGGGTCTTATGCTGGCCGCGCTCCGCTTCCTTCAAAATCACTCCCATCAGGGATATTGCTGACACAGGGGCTGTGGTTTTCTCCCAACACGCTTTGTCGCTCTAGTATCTGTCCATGTCCAAAGAGAGGCCCCAGGGGCGTCCTTGTTTTTTTTTTTTTCTTTGCTCTTCCTTTTTTTGGGCCCAAAGCGTCGCTTACTTAGGGGCTATTCCTCTATGCTTGTCCTTCCCTCTACTGTCTTTCTAATATACGTTTCTCGCTCCACTTTTGGGGGGATGGGGGGAGGAGGCGGACTATGGGTCTTGCACGTATATGTATGTAATTGGCATCTAGGGTTAAGGACCTTACATCCTAGGCTTAAGGATCTTGGTTTTCATTTCCTTCATTAACTACAATTATATGTTTGAAAGGTAGATGTTACTGTGTATGTTTAATTACTTTCTTACCCTCATAACACTTTGTTCGTTATGCCATCACGCGCTTGTGTCATGCTCATGCCCCATTTGTTATTTGGGGGGTTGTCCTACTGTTTATAGTAGTCCACAGAATTAAGTGATTCAGTCCCCTTATCTACTGTGGTGTCACTTATCACCTCCGGCACTTTTTTCATTGTGCGAGCGTGCTGTTAGCCCGAGGTTTACACTTGGTCTTATCGAGTGTAGTACTTCCTACTTTAATCCATATAAAGGGGGGGGGGGGAATCCTGTCTTCCATATTAACCCATTATGATATGTTAAAATTCATACGCATTAGGTTAAGATCTAAAAAGAACCTGACATGGGAATATGCTACGTGGCCTCTCTTTAATCTATGACACCTGTCCGCACTACACTCTGTATATAAATCTCTTGCTTTAAGTCTGTCTTTTCTTTCTCATGAATCCCTTCTAAATAATTGCTGATGTTTGAGTTTTCTAAGCATTGGATGTCCGCACTCTCCAATTTTGGTACTCTAAGCCTTACGTTGGAACTGTAGAGGCCCTTTACTACTAAATGGGGGAGGACATTTAACGACCCTAGTTGCGTTGTAGCACGGAGAGTATAAACGTAGACGCCTTATACTTATGACGCTGTAATCTGATTCGCTCTAGAGCGGCCCATAGTATTCGTTATTACAACATAGCGCGAATTAAATCGTATAACATCTAGAGTAGCACTTATTTACTCTCTCTACTAGGTCCGTTGTACATACTTTTGAGTTCTTTGTAATAGAAATTGAATAAAGAGAGAGAAACGAGGGCTTGAAGGGAAGGAGCTTTGTTACTCCTTTTTGGAAAAGAGAAAGAAAGTTGTCGACCTATGGCCATTCCATATGGTCTCTTCTTACGACCCGATGTCAGGGCGCTCTCATACCTTCTAACCCGGTTTACGGATTAAAGGGCTACTTCGCTATCAAGCCTACAAAAGAGACAAGATTGGATGGGCACGGGGTACGGTCTGTGGGAGGGTTGGATACTATGACGTTGGATACTCTGGAGGCTACATACCAAATAGGAGGTTTACTACTCATTTGGTTAGTGGGAGGGTCGTTCTTTGTTTCAACCTCCTCAAAACTGCACCAGCTATACTTATATGTGCGTTTGCTTTGATTGCCGTACGGACAGATGCAGACAGGCACGGGTTTTTACTTAGGAAGGCGAGCGAACTTGAGAGCACAGAAGTCACACCAAACAGAGGCACAGGATAGATGAAGTGAGGAAAGTCAATGTTTTTTAAGTGAATGAGGCCCTACTGGATGGTCAAGCATTAGTAATTATTGTGATGGACGCCTATAATCGCTTGGGCCCGTCTCACACACAGAAAGATTTTGATCATACTGGGTTTTGGCATAATGTAAACATTTACCTGTGATCTGTCATTTCTCCTATGGTATTTTTTGTAAAGACATTAGGTTGCCCTGCCCCCCCAAAAATATAAAAAGTTCAAACAACAAGTCGCGCTGCTCTCGCCTTTCCAGTCATCCTTTGCAACTACACATAACGGATTATTGCATATTAGCCTGGAATGAGCTGCCAACTTGTGAAAATAATTATTAAAGTGCTCCCTTCTACTATTTTAGCCAATAGTGATCAAGAACGTTGAAAAGTGACAAAATGCTTGTATTGCTTGGCTTCAAACAGAGCAGTGTGCCCCACTACAGAAAGGTCATTGCCTCTAACTATTAAGGCTGAACTGAAATAAGCGCCTTTTTTCGATGGTTTAATTTTTATGCAGATTTTGTTTTACTTCACCTCTTGATTAGTTACAAACTAGGACTTCAGAGGGGCCTATCAACCTCTATTGCGAATTATGAAGCCAGCACACACTGTAAAGTCAAGAATAACGTCAGGACTGGAAGTCTCTCTGCGGAAAACCTCTCAGTACCTTGCTTTGCATTCATTGGACTTTCTTGTACTAGAATATAAATGCAATTATCAGTACACCGACTACACTGACTCTATAATTATTTTAGGATGGTCGATGTCATATATATTGTGATGATCTGTTTAAGGGAGACCACTTCGCGGTTTTGTATCATTCTCTACCTATCTCTTTGGCATTGTATCCATTCCCGGCACCCATGCAGAATAGGTTGTAAATGAAGTTTACCAACTCAGCCAGGTCGTCAATATCTTTACTGGAGAGAGGTTAGCGCATGCCAGCCATATATATCTTTTTGTTTTGACAGCAAGCTAAATTTGTAAATGTTTTCGCATATTTTAGGAAAAATGGACCTAGCCGGATGTTTCACTATACATTGCTGGTTATCCTGAATATGATGAAAATTACGTCATGGTGCCGAAGGGGGTTAAGGTTCGTTGGTAGTTGGACTAT
>JAVRFV010000151.1:0-24586 GCA_032716605.1 Paralithodes platypus | reverse complement strand
CTCCATGGCATTACTAGGTATTCTATATATTACCACTAGAGTGTGAGTGAAATGTATATAATGATTATTGAACCATTGCCTCAATAACAGTGAACGATGAACTAAGTATAAATAGATTAATTTAGAATGTGGATGTATGAAGATGTTCCAAGAGTGCGAGAGACGAGGGTGCTGACTGACGAACTGAGGATGAAGAAGTGATTATGACAATGCATAGTTAACACAGGAGGAGGGGATAATATAAGCTGTAGCAAGAAAGGTAACTATTACTAATACGTTCTACAGCACGGCCAATGTGGTACAAGTATGGTGATGACAATGTTTAAGATTATATCAAAATACCAAGTGGCAAAATACTTGCAGCATAGTAAACACAACCATAGGTGCCTGTAGGGTGGAAACAGAGTGAGTGTGTGTGTGTATATGTGTGTGTGAAGTAAAAGGCAAATGGGAGCGTTTTCAGTGTACCAGTATTTGATATTGATAATATTTTAAACGAAATTATTTCCTGATCGCTGCTTCAGTTTCGTTCTAAAAACACACAAATATGTTGTCCAGCAAACAAATAGATAGTTTCGTTTTGACTACCCTCATGACCATTGCCATACCTGCATATGACTCATGTAATTGTTTGTTATGTATATCCGCCATTTCCTTAAACAAATACACCTACAAATTATTAACTATTATGTTCCTAACCAGTCCACTTCTACACTATATGCCATTCAGTCTGAGTGTCACAATCAATAGCACTCTTAGGTGGAGGAAAACGTATCCTAACTTGTTTACTATATTCGTTATTCTGATGACTCATTATTATAACAAATGTTTCCACCTTCACATTTTCACTGTTATAAGCATTTCCTGTAACTTAGCAAATTAAAATTAACTCTCTCTCTCTCTCTCCACAGCTGTACCATCAACTTTATGAAGCTCTGCCACAGGTGAGCCAGAAGGCGTGATATTAATGGTCAAACTTCACCCAAGGTAGTCCAGAACGATATATTGTATGTTTGAAATATTTACAAAGTAAGGACATAGGAGGAGAGAACGGTAAAACTGAAAACTCAAACGTTTTATGGATACTACTAAATGTTGGCATGGACAAATGAAGGATATTTATGAAGGAAAAGGGGAAAATTATCAAAGGTCCACATCATATCTAACGACATAATAATAGTTACATCTATGCATATAACAACGGAATCAGTTTCAGTATTCACTGTTTGCAACAGGAAATACCGATATATGACTTGTATTTAACTGTATTTATCCCTTCAGTTACTAAGGGATATGTCTACTTGTGGTATTCGCTTGTCTGTTATCATAATTATTGTACAGTCCGCGAATTCGGATAATAAAACAAATGTTACCAGTCCCTTTTTATTGTACTAGTAATTCAGTAATTAAATTATTATACTCGGTAGTCATGTACAGTTGGTCAAGGATGAAAGTATACAGTTTTTCGTCTGCTATAGCCACACATGGTTTGTTATGTTGGCAGCCATGACAGCCTTTCCACTAGCCCAAACCATCCCAACACACATGGGGTTTATTATATTGATACATTAATTAATATACGGAGTGCTTCGAAAAAGCGTTTCCATAAATATCAAAAGTTAGAGAATTATTCATAAACCTTCAGGGTGACTAAATACTGTTATGGAGATAGCAAAACAAAGCTGGGGGCATACGCTGGAACAGCGCGTAGCCGCGGCGCTGCCTCCGTTTCATTGCCCTTTGGATCACATATAATCCAGTCTTGGGGATGAAAGTGAAATATCAATATTTACCTACTTATTAATTAACAAGTATTATTAGATTCCTCTTTCTACTCATTATTTATTATGAATGTTATAATGTTAAGTGTATATCGTAATATCTTTTATAGCCACTCCATATTCGTCTACTTTAGATACACAAAAATCTAATTCCTAAACGTGGACGTAAGGAAGCCTGTGTGTTCAATAGGGTAATGACCCAGCAATTTTACTCATCTTGCGAGCGCCATTGCTTTATGAGTCAGTCCTCGAAGCATAATGAGGCTTTACTTGTGATTTTTATTTATTTATTTATTTATTATTGTTATTTTTATTTTTATTAGCAGAACACCTGCAAACCAACTGCAACATTGATATCACCATACCCTACATTATTAGCCACATATTACCACGTGTGAAAATGGACCTGTATTCCACTGAAATATCGTATATAGGTAGACGTTTTGATTTTCGTTTTCACTCTCGCATTTCTTGTATATCTATCAATAACATTAAGTGTTTAATATCTCCGAAGTGATATTCACGTCAAAGATTATAGAGCAATATATTCATATTTCTGTCTGACAATTAAGTCCAGGAACACGTTTTTAAACACCCTGTATAAGGTGGGCGGGCTCTGAGATATGGCAACCAGGGTTGCCAACATGACAAACTATGTGTGGCTATAGCAGACGAAAAACTGTATACTTTCATCCTTGACCAACTGTACAATACAATGTCATACTTCAATAGTATGTCTGCGGTATACGCCCTAGTCAAATTAATTAGTGTTATTATGTATACCTTTCCCCCAGATATTGTTTCTGGTCGACATTACTTCCCATCCCTACCCCGATCATTAGTCTTACACACAATAGCATTAGGGGCTAATGGATCTATTGATTTAGCCCCTACTATCACTCATCTTCTTATCTATCTATCTATTGCTTGACGCCGTGATTCCCGAAGGGGTGGCCACGAAAAACGCCCCCATACACCACTGTCCCCAGTCAGTCGTCGCCCCTCCTCCCAACCAGTACCGCCTTCATCCACATACTTCTTCACTCCATCCTTCCACCTCTCTCTCGGTTTACCTCTCCCTCTCTGTCCTTCCACCTCGATCTCGTACACCCTCTTAGTCATTCTCTCGCTTCCCATACGTTCCATATGGCCGAACCATTCTCAAGTTGTTCCTTTTCACTTTTCAGCACATCTACCTCCACACCACACCTCCCTCTTACTTCCTCATTCGTCTGTCTATCCCTCCATTTAGCTCTGCACGCACTTCTCAAGTAACTCATCTCCACCCCTCTCACTCTTGGTCTAAGTCTCTCCATCTATGTCCATGCTTCGCTTCCGTAAGTCAGTGTCTGGATTACCACACTGTCATGCAAGGACTTCTTCACTTCCATACTGATCACCCTATTTCTTGTTACTGCTGTCAGCGTTCCTACAACCTTCTTCCCCTGTTGCACCCTCTCCTGCAATTCTTCATCCATACTCTCATCTTTACTCAGCACACTGCCCAGATACTTAAATGAGCTGACAATCTCCATAGCCTGACCGTTCAGTTTCACCTCACACTCTGTGGTTTCACCCCTTTCGAAGACCATAACCTTGCTCTTCCCTGCATTTACCTTCAGATTCCGTTTTTCGTACACTGTTCTAAACATATTTACCAGACCCTGTAATTCCCAGTCATTATCGCTCATCAGAATTGTATCATCAGCAAACAGCAGTACAGGTAACTTCCACTTGTTTCCCTCCCTTATCAGAGATACACCAACATCCACTGATCTTCCTTGTATTTCTTTCATGACTCCATCCATATATACAGTGAACAACCATGGGGACATCACACACCACTGTTTTAACCCAACATTCAGATAAAAAAACTCGCTCTGCTCATTCTCCACACGTACTGCCGCCTTTGTACCCTCATACATGCTCTTCACTGCTTTCAGCAACTTGCCATCTACTCCGTTTATTCTAAGTACTTACCACATACCTTCTCTATCCACTCTGTCATAGGCCTTCTCCAAGTCCATAAAGGCAACACACAGCATTTGTTGCTCCTCCAGATAATTCTCTACAACACATTCAAGGTAAAAATCTGATCTACACATCCTCTTCCCTTCCTAAACCTGCCCTGCTCGTCACATATCCATTTCTTCATTCTCGCTCTCTCTCTCAATTACTACCCTACTGTACACCTTCCCTACTACGCTTAGAAAACATATTCCTTGGTGGTTACCACACACTCCTCTTTCCCCTTATGTAGGGGGATTATTATACCTGTCTTCCAGCCATCAGGTGCATTCCCCTTCTCCCATGCTAGTTTGCAAATTTTCCATACCCATTCGATCACTATCTCACCACCATACCTCAGCATTTCCCCACACACTCCATCTACTCCTGGTGCTTTCCCCACTTCACTCTTTTCATGGCTTCAAACACTTCTGACCTCCTGATCCCCACCTCCTCCTCCACTACTTCTCTTCTTCTCCCTCCCATATCCCATCCAACTATGTTTGCTGGTGCTTCATTCCTTACATTCAGCAATTCGTTGAAGAAATCCTACCATCTTTCGACTCTCTCTTGCTTCTAGGCTAGACCTCACCCATTCTTATCTTTCACACCTTTACTGTTTCCCTTGCTACCTCAATCTTTCTTGACTTCTTTCCAGAACAGTTGCTTACACTCTCTCCATTTTACACTCAGATTCCTTCCAAATTCCTCATCTACTCTTCTATTACTTTCCTTCCCTACTCCCTTCACCACTCTCTTTCTCTCCACGTACCTCGCTCGTTTCTGTCACTCCAAATCTTCATTCCCTCTACTACCCAACCACTCTCTATACGCTTTCTTCTTGTCTTCCACAGCTACTTTTACGTCTTCTGTCCACTATGCTGTACCTTTCACTCCCCTCCCTCTTCTCCTTACTCCACACATTTCCTCACATGCTGCACATATCTCTTCCTTAAACACCTTGCTTATCTCCTCCCTCGCTACCGCCAGACGCTGCAGACGCTCTGTCAACGCTCTCACGATATCGATCATAATTTGAGTATTAACTACTCATCCTCTTCATTCTTGTGCATGAAAGGTGGTTAAGAGCACGTTTAACCTGTAGCTTAGTAAGTAACACTGCACGATATTTCGCTGTGTATTGACTGATAAACTTTGTGTTTATCACAAGACTCCTGCTCGGACAGGGCGCCAATAGCGCCATCTATTGTTTTGTTTTGTTTTGTAAACAAACGCTCTCTTACTATTTTATATCAAATCGTAGCCCCTAATTTTACCCATTACCTACTGTAGTAAGTATCTATGTAACTGCCTTTTATGTAAGTAAAGCTTTGCATATTAATTTGCTAATAAACGATATTGTTTACTAACTAACCTGCCTACAGGGACTAACGCCGACGCCATTTTGTAAACAAAGTTTTTGGTGGGATTATACATATTAAATTCCAGCCAATTTTGTACCAAATCTAAGTGCATTCATTTATCTTTTCCCCCTTGATATATTCTTGACTTTTTCTCCTCAGACTGATTTTACTTTAAGCTAAGGGTGGTATTTGTACAAACTAACCTAGCCTAACCCAACCTGCCAAGCTTTTAACCTAACCCAAGCTTAGCCTAGCCTATAGCCAGCTAATCTGTTTTTTATTATTAACTCTTGCAGATATTGTATTTAGTATCCTACTGTAGCTACTGTATATATCTGTAATTTTAGTTGTTGCTTGCACGATCTTGTAGTAACCTTTGACTGATACATTTTGTTTTGTTTTATCTAAAAAGAGTAGGCTACTGCTTTACTAGGCTACAGCGACACCAGGTCCATCTGTTGACACAGTATATTAACCCCTTGTGTGCAGTCACACTTTATTTTTATATAATCTCTATTTGGTGAATTCTATATTTAGTTACATAGTCGGTTATATATATATTTGTTTAAGGTTAGGTTATTTTTGTTTTCGGTTAGTCTAGGCTATCATCCCTGGTGGCCTATTTCTGCGTACTTAAATTTTTAAATTTTCAGTTAGGCTATCACCACTGGTGGCCTATTTCTGCGTACCGGTATTTCATAATTTTTGTTTTTGGTTATTTTTGTTTTCGGTTAGGATAGGCTATCACCCCTGGTGGCCTATTTCTGTTTAAATAAAAATTAAATTGTTTTCGGTTCGGTTATCACTGCGTATTTAAATTTAATTTTGTTTTGTTTTAATTTTCGGTTAGGCTATCACCGCTGATAACCTATTTGTGCGTATTTCAAATTTTGTGTTTTCGGTTAGGCCTATTTATGTAAGTGAAGTGACCTGAAGTGAGTTAAGTGTTTTTAAAGTGAGATAAGTGTTTTTTAAAGTGAGTTTAGTGTTTTTAAAGTGAGTTAAGTGTTTTTAAGTGAGTGAAGTGATCTGAAGAAAGTGATCGTCACCATGCCTCATGCCTGTACCAACTGCGCCGGTAGGTTTGGTGCTTCCATGTGAAAGGTACAGCATGGTGGACAGAAGAGGTAAGAATAGCTGTGGAAGAGGAGAAGAAAGCATATAGAGAGTGGTTGGGTAGTAGAGGGAATGAAGATTCCGAGAGACAGAAACGAGCGAGGTACGTGGAGAGTAAGAGGGTGGTGAAGAGAGTAGTGAAGGAAAGTAAGAGAAGATTAGATGAGGAATTTGGAAGGAATCTGAGTGTAAAATGGAGGGAGAGTAAGAAACTGTTCTGGAAAGAAGTCAAGAAAGTTAGGGAAGGTAGCAAGGGAAACAGTAAGGGTGTGAAAGATAAGAATGAGAGAATGCTAGCCGAGAAGCAAGAGAGAGTCGAAGATGGAGGGAGTACTTCAGTGAGTTGCTAAATGTAAGGAATGAAGAGCCAGCAAACATAGCTGGATATGGTATGGGAGGGAGAAGAAGAGAAGTAGTGGAGGAGGAGGTGGGGATCAGGAGGTCAGAAGTGTGGGAAGCCATGAAAAGAGTGAAGTTGGGGAAAGCACCAGGAACAGATGGAGTGTGTGGGGAAATGTTGAGGTATGGTGGTGAGATAGTGATAGAATGGGTATGGAAAATGAGCAAACTAGCATGGGAGAAGGGGAGTGCACCCGATGACTGGAAGACTGGCATAATAGTCCCCCTATATAAGGGCAAAGGGGAAAGAGGAGTGTGTGGTAACCACCGAGGAATATGTCTTCTAAGCGTAGTAGGGAAGGTATACAGTAGGGTAGTGATTGAGAGAGTGAGAGTGAGAACGGAGAAATGGATAGGCGACGAGCAGGGAGGTTTTAGGAAGAAAAGAGAATGTGTAGATCAGATTTTTACCCTGAATTGTGTTGTGGAGAAGTATCTGGAGAAGAAACAAAATGTGTATGTTGCCTTTATGGACTTGGAGAAGGCCTATGACAGAGTGGATAGAGAAGGTTTGTGGAAAGTACTTAGAATATACGGAGTAGAGGAAGTTTGCTCACATTCAACCTGTCCCAAAGAAGGGTGACCGCTCTCAACCCTCCAACTATCGTCCAATTGCTCTTATCTCTTGTCTTTCTAAATTTTTTGAAACTATTCTTGCTTCCAAATTTCTTCAGCATTTCTCTTCTCATAATCTGCTCTCAGATCGCCAGTATGGCTTCCTTAAGGGTCGACCCGCTCTACTGGTGATCTTCTTTCATATCTTACTAACTCTTGGTCATCCTCCTTTCGGGACTTCGGTGAGACTTTTTCTATTGCACTAAACATATCGAAAGCCTTCGATAGAGTCTGGCATAAATCTTTAATTTCTAAACTACCCTCCTTCGGTTTCTATCCCTCCATATGTGCCTTTGTCTCTAATTTCCTTTCCGGCCGTTCCATAGCCGCGGTTGTGGACGGCCATTGTTCACTTCCTCACCCTATAAACTCCGGTGTTCCTCAGGGCTCTGCCCTATCTCCTATTCTCTTTCTAATTTTTATAAATGATCTCCTTAACTGTACCTTAATTCCCATCCATTCATACGCAGACGACTCAACCTTACACTACTCCATTAGTTTTTCAGAACGCCCCAGCCAGCAATCCCTCAACGACAAACGTAATGAAGCCATAGAACTCTTAAATTCTGATCTAAATACTATTTCCAATTGGGGCAGAGAAAACCTTGTTAACTTTAATGCTTCCAAAACCCAATTTCTCCATCTATCTACCCATCAGGATCTCCTAGCGGACTATCCCTTATTCTTCAACAATACAAAAATCAACCCTTCATCTTCTCTCAATATTCTTGGTGTCTCTTTTTCTTCTGCTCTCATTTGGAAGGACCAAATTACAAGTCTTGCTAAGGCAGCCTCCCAGAAGCTGGGTGTGCTCAACCGCCTTAGGGGGTTCTTTTCCCCTGCACAGCTTCTTGCTCTGTACAGGGGCATAGTGCACCCTTGTATTGAGTATTGTTCACATGTATGGGAGGTTCCTCTCACACCGCTCTCCTAGACAAAGTTGAAAGGAAGGCCTTTCGTATCATTAACTCCCGTCCACTCACCAACTCTCTGCAATCTCTCTCTCTCCGCCGCAATGTTGCATCTCTCTCGCTATTCTATCGCTACTATAATAATCAGTGTTCCTCAGAGCTATCCCAGTGCATACCACCTCCTTTACGTAGGGCACGTGGTACCCGTCTTGCAACTCAATCCCACCCCTACTCTGTGCAACTCTCCAACCCAAGAGTGAAACTTTACTCTCAAACTTTCTTCTACTCAACAGCTGAGCTCTGGAACTCTCTCCCAGAATCAGTCTTTCCCTCTTCCTATGACTTAAATTGCTTCAAACTCCGTGTGTCCAGGCATTTTGGCTCGAACGTCCCTTGATTTTGGCCCTGTCACTCTTTCAACTATGGGGAGGCACTCGCTATAGGCAGTTATGCCTTTTGCCTCCCTCAATCACATAGGAAAAAAAAAAAAAAAAAAAAAAGGGCAAGTTGCTGAAAGCAGTGAAGAGCATGTATGAGGGTGCAAAGGCGGCAGTACGTGTGGAGAGTGAGCAGAGCGAGTTCTTTGACCTGATGTTGGTTTGAAACAGGGGTGTGTGATGTCCGTGGTTGTTTACTGTATATATGGATGGAGTCATGAAAGAAATACTATCAAGAGCAGTGGATGTTGGTGTATTCCTGAAAAGGGAGGTAATTGAGTGGAAGCTACCTATACTGCTGTTTGCGGATGATACAGTTCTGATGAGTGATAATGAATGGGAGTTGCAGGGTCTGGTAATGAGTTTGGAACAGTGTGCGAACAGAATTTGAAGGTAAATGCGGGGAAGAGCAAGGTTATGGTCTTCGAAAGGGGTGAAGTCACAGAGTGTGAGGTGAAGCTGAACGGTCAGGCTATGGAGATCGTCAACTCTTTTAAGTATCTGGGCAGTGTGTTGAGTAAATGGGACTATGGATGAAGAAGTGCGGGAGAGGTACAACAGGGGAAGAGGGTTGTAGGAACGCTAAAAGCAGTAACAAGAAATAGGGTGGTCAGTATGGAATTGAAGAAGTCCTTGCATGACAGTGTGGTAATCCTGACACTGACTTACGGAAGCAAAGCATGGACGTTGGTTGTGAGACTCAGACCAAGAGTGAGAGCAGTGGAAATGAATTCTTAAGGAGTGCGTGCAGAGTTACATGGAGGGATAGACAGACTAATGAGGAAGTAAGAAGGAGGTGTGGTGTGGAGGTAGATGCTGGAAGTGTGAAAAGGAACAACTTGAGATGGTTCGGCCATATGGAACGTATGGAAAGCGAGAGAATGACTAAGAGGGTGTATGAGAGCGAGGTGAGAGGGAGATGTAGACCGAATTGAGAGGTGGAAGGATGGAGTGAGGAAGTACATGAACGAAGGCGGTGCTGGTTGGGGGGAGGGGCGTCGACTGACTGGGGACAGAGGTGCATGGGGGCGGTTCATTCGTGGCCACCCCTTCGGGGGTCACGGCGTCAGGCAATAGATAGATAGATAGATAGATTTTGCTCCTGCCGATCCACAAGTTTGCCGACTCTGCCAGCAACGAGAGGATTTGACAGCAAAATTTGATGAAGCCCACAACAAGATCAACGCCCTCACCAGGAAGCTGGAATCACTCCAAGAATTTGAAACACTCAACGTTGGAGTATCACTAACTCCAATTGTTTCAACTCCAGCATCCACCACCGCCCCAACGTCATCTGCCAACAATCCAACACCTGCAGTAGCCACTGCAACAGATGCTTCTGATGAACCTGAGCCGACATCAAACCACGACAGCCGCCCTGTTCACCTTATAATTAGTCTCTCCCCCACTCCTCGTGCAAGAAGCCTGCTAGTACAAACAGTACCAACCCCTCGCCCCTGTTCTAACCACTCCTCTCCCCGACATGTACACAGAGTCTCGCCACCACAGATTTCCGGATTTACACCAGTGAGGAACAGTACACGACCAACGCAGAAATGGTCTCATCTACCAGTCACAATGTCAAACAGATTTGAGATCTTGGTAGAGATGGAAGACGAACCAGAAGAGACCAGGCTCGTTGGGGATTCCATTCTACGAGGACAGGTCGAAGAGTTCTGCGACAGAGTCCCAAATCGACGAAAAAGATTTTGCATCCCAGGAGCTGGACTGGACGACATTGTGGAAGCCTTCGAAAATACCACAAAGGATGCAAACGAAAATACCCTTTTTGTCATCCATGCTGGTTCAAATGACATCATGCGTACCAGATCCGAAGAGTTGATGGAGAAATATCGCAAGATGATCCAGCACTACAAAAACAAGTTAAGGAATATCATCATCTCAGGCATTCTCCCCAAGATCGAAGCACCTGACAAATTCTACGACAAGGCCTTCAGCACAAATAGCCGACTAAAATATTTGTGTCTGAAGGAAGAAGTTGAATTCATCAACCTCTGGGATAATTTCTATAACCAGCCTACTCTGTTCCGCAAGGATGGCACTCATCTAAACCCTGTGGGTTCAGCACGCATGGGTCGTCTCCTACACGAAGCAGTCCGCAGCCATGGATCAAAAAACGCCATCCGAGAAGAAGCAGCAGTGACATAAATCATCCAACGCCAAGCAAAAAACAGAGGCAACCGAGGACCACCAGCGATAAGGACCGAAGACAGCGAGGACCGAGGACAGCCATGAACATACATGTAGATCCGACAAAAACCAACAATATTATTAAAGAGCGTTCCGTGAGTTCTAAAATAACACATTTAAAGGTTTTCTATGCAAACGCTCGTAGCATACGCAATACATTTTCAGATTTAGAGGAGCTAGTGTTTACAGAAAATTATGATGTGATTGGCATAACAGAATCTTGGCTCAATACAGAAGATAGAGACTTTTTAGCAGAGTATTCACTTCCCGGTTATGTAATGTTTGAGAAAAGCCGAATAAATCAAAATGGAGGTGGCGTTTTACTTTATATCAAAGAAAGTCTTAACCCTGCCCTCTTGTCAAAACCTCAAATTGTGAACGGTGACACATCTTTTGTGCTAATAAAGAATAATAAAGGTACCAAAATAATACTTGCATTAATATACAGACCTCCAGCTCAATCAGTGCAAACTGACCGAGAAATTTACGAACAAATTGCAGATGTAAGTAACTCACAAGATACGGTAATTTTTGGCGACTTTAATTTACCTGTGACCAAGTGGGGCGATACTCTTATTTCACACTCCGGACATGACTTTTATACGAACTTGCAAGAGAGTTCGCTTTATCAATTTGTTCGAACACCGACCCGTGGTAATAACGTTCTTGACATTGTACTTGCAACAAAAGAAGAATTAATAGAGAATTTGAATGTTGGTGATGAATTCAGTAACAGCGACCATCGTACGATAACTTTCACTTTAAAGTTTACTAGTAACGAACCAAATAGTAGCATCGAAAAAGTCCCTAATTTCAAGAAAGCAAACTTTCATAAACTTAGAGCTATGTTTAAAGAAACTGACTGGAGCTTTTTAATTAACAATAACGACATAAATACATCTTGGAAGTTATTCGAACCACTTACCTAAAAGCAGTGCAAGACTGCATACCATCGAAAATACGGCGTCCAGGCCATAATAATAAGCCCAAATGGTGGAATAAAGATATTTCAAACTGCCTACTTGCTAAAAATTTGCTAATGATAGATTAAAATCCTCACAAAATGACGAAGAACGGGTGAAATTTGTAGAGCTACGACGCAAAGCCAAAAAGTTAATTAAGCAAAGTAAAAAGACCCTAGAGTTACATATTGCGAATCAAAGTAAAACAAACCCGAAAGAATTCTATAGTTATATCAGAAAGAAAAAAGTAGTTACTTCAACTGTTGGACCGTTAGTCGATGAAAATGGAGAATACACCAAAGACGAAGTACAAATGAGTAATGCCCTCAATACCTTCCTTGCATCAGTTTTTACAACAGAAGACCTCAGTGATATCCCTACACCATCGCCGATTCAGATTGATAATTCAGATGTTCTAAGCAATATCACCGTTACAAAGAGAGAAGTATTGAATTGTTTAGATAAACTCAAGGTAAATAAAACGCCTGGACCTGATACAATCTCGCCTAGAGTTCTAAAGGAAGATAAGGATGAGCTCTCCAAACCACTGACATTACTATTCAATAAATCCTTGCCGTCTGGAACTATGCCTGATCAGTGGAAGATAGCCAACGTAACACCGATATTAAAAAAGGCAGCAAATCCCTACCCAGTAACTATCGTCCAATTAGCTTAACCTCAGTTGTATGTAAAATGCTAGAAACGGTCATAAGAGACAGACTCGTAAATCACTTAGAGGAAAATAACATACTTAAAGATACTCAACACGGCTTTCGTAAAAAACGTTCCTGTTTAACAAACCTCTTAGACTTCTTTCACTATATCCTCAACCTCTACGATGAGAGTAAAGCTGTAGATATTATATACCTTGATTTTCAAAAGGCCTTTGACAAAGTTCCCCACAAACGTTTACTGCTAAAACTAAAAGCGCATGGAATACAAGACGGTGTGTTGAAATGGATAGAAAATTGGCTCAGCGACAGAAAGCAAAGAGTAGTCATAAACGGTAAGGCATCTAAATGGACCAATGTAAGTAGTGGGGTACCCCAGGGATTGGTACTAGGACCAATTCTCTTTCTAATTTACATCAACGACATAGATGAGGGTCTCACCTGCACAATCTCAAAATTTGCTGACGATACAAAAATTGCAAATAGCATACTCTCAAAAGAACAAGATGACGATATGCAACACAATCTAGATCAATTGTCACATTTGGCCCAAATTTGGCATTTGAGTTTCAATGCGGATAAATGTAAAGTACTACATATCGGATACCTAAATGAGAAAGCAAACTATTCGATAAATGGCACTCAGCTTAAGAATGTAAACAGAGAAACCGATCTGGGAGTAACAATATCGAGGAACCTAAAACCGAGTCAACAATGTTTAGAAGTTGTTAAGAAGGCAAACAAAATAATTGGCTTTATAGGCAGGTCATTTGAGCATAAATCCAAAGACGTTATCCTAACCCTTTACAATTCCTTAGTCCGCCCTCTTCTGGAATACTGCGTTCAATGCTGGTTCCCTTTTTTTTTAATTTTTTTTTTTTTTTTTATTTTTTTTTTTTTTTTTTTTTGTTTTTTTTTTTATTACCACAAAGACATAAACAAGCTAGAACGAGTTCACGTAGAGTTACCAAAATGATACCTAGCCTAAAGAACAAACCATACGAAGAGCATCTTAGAGAATTAAATCTATTTCCTTTAACCCAGCGCAGATTAAGAGGTGACTTAATTCAAGTGTTCAAAATCATCAAAGGCATCGACAATATGAACTGTAGTAAGTACTTCACTATCGACCAATCTAATTACACGCGGGGAAACGGTTGCAAAATTTTTGGTAAATCTTTTAACTCACACGAATCTAAGAATTTCTTCTTCAATCGAGTTGTCAACTTGTGGAATGGGCTTCCCCGAGACGTTATAGACTGCAGAACCGTTGATTCATTTAAACTCCGCCTAGACAAATATCTCTCATCAAACCCGCGACTGACTGCGTTTGTAAATGAATAACTTTATTTTATCCTCCCCTCAGTTACTAACCCATATGTACCCTACTAACTTCCTAGTCCTGCCACGGACATTAGTTCCAGGGCAGTAGTTCCCTTTCCAATGTTCCCTTACCCACTCTAAACCACTGTTTGGACACTTGATCCTCAGTGTTTTGGAGGACAAGCAGCCTAGAAGGGTCACTAGATCTGTTGTTGCTTGATTTCCTTTGTACTTTTTCCATCATCCAAGTCGAACCCACCTTGTCGTCTTTCTACTGCTCTCCTGTACTATTCCCTGATTTCCTCCTCCTGTAACCTCTCCACCCTCCTCGCCATTCCACCTTCCTCTCGCCTCCCTCCAGCTCTATTCAGCCACTTCTTTTGTATCCTAACTTTAGCTACTACTACATAATGATCAGACAGACCCCTCCAATACCCCTATACCCTAGCATCCAGCACAAATTTCTTCATTCGTTCATCCACATATATAATCAATCAGTGCCTTTCGTTCCACCACTGTCTTATCCTTATCCTTCATCTTCCACACCACTCTCCATGTGTACCTGTGTATCATGCTGTGTCAGAGAAGGTGTTGGCTATCCACATCCTCCTCCCAACACATACGTCCACAAGTGCACTACCATTCCCATTCACCTCTGACGGTACCCCCCACCCTCCCACCACTCCATCAAGTTTCCTATCACCTACCTTCCCATTCATATCCCCAATCAGAAATATTCTTTCGTTCTTGTCAAACTTATCCAGGCACGCCTCCATTCACCCAGAAGTTCTTACACGTTTATCCTCTGTCCGAGCATGCACACACACAATCACCCACATTTGTATTCCTACTTTCATTCTCACACACAATCCTTGAACCCACAGACCCATAGTCTCTTACATGCTCCTTCCATTTGTTACTTACAAACAAACACCCACCTTCTCTCGCTGCTCCCTCATTCACTCCAGTACACACACCCATTCCACACTCCCACTCTCTCACAGCTGTACTCCTCAATTTGGTCTCCATCATTCCACACATCCAGCCTGGCATTCACTAATACTTCCAGGACCTCTCTCTCTGTTGTGTCATCATTCATGCCTCTCACATTCCTTGTTGCTATTCTAAGATTGTCCGTAAGATTGTCCATAGTCAGTCGGGGTTCATCAACACAGGGTCCGTCCGCATCCGAGGCCGTTCGTTCGTTTTTCGTGCTTAAGGGACCGCCCGGTATTTACTAGGGGGTGACACTGAACTTCATACGATTTCAATGAAATTCCCCACACTTATAGAGGATGATGTAAGGAGGAAATTTTGTTTCTATTTTCTCTCTAGGTCAGTTAGTTCCTGCTTTAGGGTGGAAATTAGTTCGAAAATACAATAAGAATTTGACGTCGATAGGCTTGAAACCCAAGCACTGTATATCTTTCAGAGTGATCAGACAACTCAGGACAGGTGGTTTTACAACTCTCTCGGTTTATTTATTTTTTTTCATTAATTGCGGAATTAGGTGACTCGGAAATTAGGTAATTAGTATTTACTCCGTGGTCAGCTACCTATGCCAAGGGGCTCTGTCGCAATAAATCGGAAATGCAAAAAAACGCCGCAAGAGATTTATAGAGCATTTCATGCGTTTTCCAATAGTGTTAAGTACCATCCTTATATGATAAGTAGTTACCAAGTTATTGTCGATCAAAGGTCGAAAACTTACATTTCTAGAAAAAGGCTTGTAAAGTTCAGTGATGTCTTCACTCCAATCTAAGTACATAATATAAAGTAGTATAAAGGTTCTTTATTTCGGTTTTAGGCATTTATGCGTAAGTTTAATATAATTATATTAATTTATTCATATTTATGTGACGCACCCCAGTGCTGTGTAACGCAACCTGATTGTACTCCTTGGTACTCGACTGTACCGCCCGTGATCTGGCTACCGTCAGCCGCAATGTATATTGAGTGTGACAACTTATAACTATGTTCTTTGTATCTCTGCAAAGGTTTCGTCATGTGCTAACCAGTGGTGGGTTTTGTTTTAAGCCATGTCGAGACCTTCCATTTAATATGTAGTATCAATAGAGAAGTTGATAGATAAGACATGGGAGTTCAGAGAGAGAGAGTGAGTTAGGCTTCAGAGCAAGAGGGTAGCAACGCGCCGCGCTGCCGGCCGGGTGGTTGCCAGACGTATGGACTGGTTGGCAGCCTTGCCCTTATAGCTAGGCGCGATAGGGTTGGTAGTCCATTGTTGCCTGCCTGGGCTGGGCCCATGTTGTCGTACAGCACATTGCCTGGAGGCTGGCTGCGTGTTCTATGACCAGGTTGCCTAGAACCTTTGAGATTCTAACATCCCTTGCTCTCTCTCCCCACTTCTCACGGTTGCACTCTTTCTCTCTGACGACATTACTCTCATTTCATTCTTCTCTCTATTTAAATGCATAACCTTCCCTTGAGGTCCTAAAGGAGTTTCAGCACTCACCTCTCGTATTACTCTTAGGACAAGCATATATTTACATGTATTAGATTTAAGGGGTTAATGTGAACAGCGATCTTCTTGATGAGGATAGTTGGTGAACGTTCTACATGTTCACGAGTTATATGCCCTGCTCATCATCCCATTTGTGACTAGACTGGTGCCATGTGTAAGAGCCCGACCATGCCCAGGAGTTGTCTGTAGAGGGACGAGGACTTAGCCTTGATTTGCATACCGAGCCAGGAGCGAGTGTAGCACCCGAGACTACAGCTCGCTCGTAGTGCCGGTATAGTAGAGTAACGTAATTTATCTGTCCTTGTGTTCTCTACAGTCTTCTCCTGGGTTCTCGCTTTCGGTGCTGGGACTCGTTGTTCCTGTGACTTGGCCTGCTAGCTAGAACACATGGGGATGATGAGTGGGATATATCTTTATTTTACTATGCATTGCAGCTCTCTTTAAGTATATATCTATAACACTTTACAATACACATTACTCACACACAAGACAACACTATTAATACTTTCATGTATCAATTAACTGCACTGTCGTTTTGCTGCTGTGTCCGGAGTTCTGTTGCGTAGGGCGCATACGGACTCGGAGGGGAGACAGAGTGAGAGAAGCGAAGTAGCCTATGCGGTAGTAGGCTACCGGCGCAGTACTGTTGCCTGCAACCTTTTAGTTATTCCAAGTATAGATTCATTATTATAATAAGTGACTACTGTTTATGTTCCTCCCATGTGTATTATTAGGTATCTACTGGATCATGAACATCTTGTATGCTACATGCTAGTGCATGTTAGTAGGGGACAGTTAGTGTAGTGCACGCGCTTTCAAGTAGGCGTGTACATTTGTCATTTAGCATTTCACTGTCATACCTTTAGCCTGCTTCTATTCTACATTATTAGAGGCTTAATATTAACGTAGTTTCTTGAGTATTGCATTTCTTTAGTAATAACGTAACCTATAAATGTCTGAGGGAGTTTAGCCTCATAGCCTACCCCTGTTGTACACTTTCGCCGAGTTAAGGTACCTCGTTACCGTAGACGATAACTCTGTAGGGCGTTGGTGCTTTTGTTGTCTGGAGCATATAGTATTTGGGACTGGAATCGAGCGTGTCGTTGTCACTTAAGCCATTTCTGTCCTACGATCAAGAATCCCGAATATGTATTGCCGATCCAGCCGTAACAAAATGGCGACCTTGCACAAGATTCAGTAGTATCCTATCACATGTTTTTTGGAGAACTATTCTATGCTACCTAGTAGAGCTGGCTAGAATTTTCTTGCATATTGGAGGAATTTTTATTGTGTCATTATTGTATTGGTGGACTTGCAGATTGTTTCGTTAGGTGTCTAGAGTAGAGTCATTCAAGCATCTTTAACATTTTGTGAGTCGAGACTGCAATTAGTAATAAGCACTTTTTTTTATGAACAGCAATTGTATAACCAGCACTATGTCTAATGACTCATCATTTACGGGGGAGGATAACACGGTACAGCCTAGTGACCAGCAAGTACAGCAGATATTTAGGGAGGGGAGTGTTATAAGTGGAGAGAGGGATGCCCGGGCATTTTTGCAGACACCTTTGACCGAACAGCGCCTGCAGGCTATTGATTGTTACGGTCTTCGCTGTTTAGCCACGGTTTTGGGGCGGGACTGTCCTGACAGTTGGCCCAAGAAGAATTTGGTGGCATGTTTGTTGGGTGATGGCGATGGGGCGGTGGGTGGAGTGGGGTCTTGGGGGGTTCCCTCCAAGCCTCCATTCCACTCTACCCCTGAGCTGGGCCCTCAGCCAGCGAGTCTTAGCACGATGCAGCAGGAGGGTTCTCAATGGCAAGCTGGCTTACCCGTAAACACGTCTCGGTGTGGATCCCCCATTTTGTGCTCTCCCCCCCCAGGCCTGTCTCCTGAGATGTTATTTCAGCTAGAACTAGCTAAGCTTAAGTTGCGAGAGAGTCAACAGGCTAGTATAGAACGGATTAAGCTGCAGGAGACTCAGATACAACAGGCTAGTATAGAACGGATTAAGCTGCAGGAGACTCAGATACAACAGGCTAGTATAGAACGCATAGAGGTTGCTAGAATCCAAGCCAATCAGGATGCAACCAGGTACCAGGCTGAAATGGATGTCGAGAAGTCTAGAGTAGAGACCACGGGGCGTCATCTCGGTGGTGGGCACCGGGTTACAGACTCACTTTCGCATTTAATTAAGTTAGTACCCGCATTTGATGAGACAGCAGTGACTGAGTTTTTTGCTCGTTTCGAAAAGAAGTGTCGTGAGTATGACTGGCCGGAGGTTAAATGGGCAGCATTAGTTTCATCACGTCTAGTGGGTAAGGGGTTGAAAGCCTACGATGCACTGTCACTGGACGAGAGTGTCGTGTATGGACTGGTGAAGGAGGCTGTGCTCCGGGCCTACGAACTGCAACCCGAAACTTATAGATTGAAGTTCCGTGGCGTGAATAAGAAGAGCGACGTCAGTTTTATGGAGCACGCACGGGACTTAACAGATGCATGTAATAACTGGTTTCGGTCCGAGCACGCAGAGTCGGCTGAGGAAATTAAGCAACTTTTCTATCTGGAACAGTTTTACAAATGTACTGGAACCGATCTAACGCTGAACATTAAGGAAAAATGTCCCAAGACAGTAGAGGAGGCTGCCAAGATGGCAGACCTCAGATTATCATTGATTCGTGGTTGCGGTGCCGCTCAGAGGGCTGAGTCAGGGCAGAAGGGGCGCTATACCCCACCCACCAGAGTTTTCGATAATAACAAATCCTATGACACACATAACCACACTAAAAGCATTGCACCTAATAACACCTACAAACACAAGCCTCTCCCGTTTACTAAAGGTCAGGCCCCTTCTTCGCCCGCACAAGGGAAGAAGCCCATTGGGGATGTGAAATGTTACAAATGTCAGAAGCTAGGCCATTATTCACGTGAGTGCCCTAGTAACACTCCCGCTAAGCCGGTGTCATTGGTTCACAGTATCGGTGTGTCTCTGAAGGCTGCAGCAACTGCCCGGGGTAGGTTGTCAGCAGCTGAGGCACACGCGGTAAAGAAGCGTACGGAAGGCTCGACACCTGTCCGGGACACTTTCTGTAGCCATCGGGGACACGGGTTTGTGAGCTGGGGGAGTGAACTACGGAGGGTTGACTTGTTGAGGGATACGGGGGCTTCGCAAACTTTGTTGAGGAACTTCACAGGGAAACCGATAAATGCGGCCAGAGTTGTTGTGGTGCAGGGTATAAATGCTACGAGGTCATACCCACTTGTGAGGTTGGAGTTGAGAGTGGGAGAGGTGTGCAGGGAGCTGGATGTAGGGATCGTTGAGTGTTTGCCAGTTGAGGGCGTCGACCTTCTTCTCGGCAACGACTTTGCGGTGCCCACTTCCGGGACTCCACCCTTAGTCGTTGCCGAGAGGGCGGCCGACGTGGATGGTGAGAATCGGGAATGGGTTGGGAGGTGCCAACAGGATGAGATGGCCTGTGTGGTAACCCGATCTCGCTCTGCGGCTCCTGCACAGCCTAGCACTCAACCTCGGGGACAGTGGAGGAAGGATCAGGAGAAGGTTGCTAAGGGCAGGAAAAGGGACATTGATTCTGCTGCACTTCTCGGTGATTCGGTACTTGGACCTATAATAAACACGGGAGTTGACTCTGGCCCAGAGATGGTGTGTAACAAGGCAGAGTTGGGTAAGACTTCGCGTGAGGCAAGAGCTGTAGCGAGAGCCACTAAGGCAGTAGAGCCTACTAGCCGGGGTAATGTCTTATTACAAAACCATCTTGATGCATTGACGCCCGGGGACATGAGCAGCAGCTGCAAGACGCTAGCCTAGCTCGTTATAGCAATGGTGCCATAGAGTTGGAGGAAGATGGGGATGCGAAGCCGGGAGATTTCTTTAGGCTCAACAGGATATTGTACCGCAGATTTTTAGACCCCAAATCGAAGTGGGAGGGCGGTGCGAGGGTAGTAGACCAGGTGGTTGTTCCAAATAAGTATAGAGAGTCCTTATTGTGTCTGGCGCATGATGTGCCGGTGGCGGGTCATTTGGGGGTAACAAAAACATTGGCGGCATTGGGCAGGTTTTTCTGGTGGCCTGGGGTCAAGGCTGATGTCTGTGCATGGGTGGCTGGGTGTGCGACCTGCCAGACAACGGGGAAGCCTAACCAGACAATCCCGAAGGCACCTTTGTTTCCCATACCTGTCACCGGGCCTCCGTTCAGCAAAGTTGTAGTAGATTTGGTTGGCCCTTTCCCGCCTACTAGTAGTGGCAATAAATTCCTGTTGACAATCATGGATGTGGCTACGAGATACCCGGACGCATACCCCATGAGAAACGGCTCGGCAAAGGCAGTTGTTAAAAACTTATTATTGTTCTGTTCCCGTTATGGATTTCCACGTGAGGTGCAGTCAGACCAGGGGAGCAATTTTACATCCAAATTGTTCAAGCAAACCCTTCAGTTGCACGGTATATGTTCTGTAGTGTCGTCAGCCTACCATCCCGAGAGTCAGGGAGTCTTGGAGCGGTGGCACTCGACCCTGAAGAGTATGCTACGCTGTTACTGTGCAGAACATGACACTGATTGGGATTTGGGTCTGCCGTATGTTCTGTTCGCTGCACGTGAAGTCCCAGGAGAGAGCCTGGGGTTCAGTCCAAATCAGCTAGTCTTTGGCCATAATGTGAGAGGACCTTTAAGTATGGTGAAAGAGATCTGGGAGGGCGAAGAGAAGCCGGGGTCTGTACTTAAATATGTCCTTGAGAGCCGGGAGAGACTTATAGGTTGCATGGCAGCGGCAGGTAATAACTTGGTTAATGCACAGGCGGTCATGAAGCACCAGTATGACGCCAAGGTGAAGCTTCGGGAGTTTTCGGTGGGTCAGGAGGTAATGTTGCTTTTACCTTTGCCTGGACACCCCCTTTCTGCCAAGTTCATTGGGCCGTATGTGGTGGCTAAGAAACTGTCCGACCTTGATTATCTCGTTGCAACACCTGACCGTAGGAAAAAACATCAGTTTCATGTTAACCTCATGAAAGAGTATGTGAGACGCCCCTCAGAGCCTCTCACTGTCCCTGTGCTGGCCTGCAGCGGCCAGGGTGGAGAAGGAGGTGGGGACAGTCATGCTGCTGAGGAGGATAGCTGGGACTGTGTCATTTCCGCGGAACAGTGGGCGGGGAATACTGAACAAGAGGCTAGGCAAGCTGTAAGTCACCTGCCTGAGCACCAGGGTGCTGCTGTCCTAGGCCTGTTCAGGTCATACCCCTCTGTTTTCGCCGAACACCCAGGTCTCACTACTCAGGTAACGCACGACGTGGACGTCGGTGATAATGTGCCCTTCAAGTCAGTGCCCTACCGTGTGCCCCCGGTAAAGTTGCCAGCTTTACGGGAGGAGTTAAAGTACATGGTTGAGAGAGGGATGATCACTGAAGGTTATGTGAAGTGGACATCACCCGTCACGTTGCAGCCAAAACCTGACGGCAAGGTGCGGTTCTGCATAGATTTTCGTAGGCTAAATGGCTTGACCACTACCAACCCTTACCCTTTGCCTCGAGTTGACGACAGCGTGGACAAGATAGGGAATGCAAAGTACCTTACTAAAATTGATCTTGTAAAAGGCTACTGGCAAGTACCCCTGTCGGACCGAGCTAAGCAAGTTTGTGGTTTTGTGGTAGATGGCAAGACCTACCAATGTAACGTAATGCCTTATGGGCTTAAGAACGCACCTGCCACGTTTCAGAACCTGATGAACGATATTTGTGACGAAATCCCTAACTGCACGGTCTACCTTGATGACGTGATAGTATATGATGACGATTTTGAAAATCACCTAAGGCACTTAGAGACCCTGTTTAGGAAGTTGCACGATGCTGGGCTGGTGGTGAACCTGAGGAAGTGCGAGTTTGTAAAGGCTACTGTGCAGTATCTTGGCTTTGTGGTCGGGTTAGGCCGGGTGTGCCCCCCCTGAGCAAGATACAGGCTATCAATATGTTTCCCAGGCCCACCACTAAGCGCCAGGTCATGCGGTTCCTAGGTATGATAGGCTATTATAGGCGCTTCATCCGGGGATACTCTACTGTCTTAGCACCGTTAACTGATCTACTGTCGAAGTCAGTGAAGTTCTGTTGGGCTGCGGAGTGTCAGAGGGCTTTCGACCTAGTCAAGCACCTGCTGTGTACACATCCGATTTTGAGGGCCCCAGACTTCTCCAGGAGTTTTCAGCTGGCGACTGATGCCAGCGGTGTGGGTGCCGGGGCAGTGTTACTGCAGACTGATTCCGAGGGCTTGGAACACCCAGTGAGCTTCTTTTCTCGCAAGTTTAATTCGGCACAAAGGAATTACTCGACTATAGAGAAGGAGCTTCTGGCTATCGTTTTGTCGCTCAAACATTTCGAAGTTTATGTTCCAGCCTACGGCCCGGTAGTGACGATTTATACGGACCATCATCCCTTGAAATTCCTAAATCAGTTTCACAATCGGAATATGCGGTTGACCAGGTGGTCCCTAATGCTCCAAGAGTATAATCTCAACATTCAGCATATTGCCGGGAGTGAGAACGTGATAGCAGATTGTCTATCAAGGGTTGATGATCCAAGATAGTCGTGCACGGTGTGTGGGTTGAGCAGGAGTAAAATTAGGCTATCATAACGCCGTCCAAAAAGATTATAAAACAATAAAATAAACGAGAAAACTCTTTTTTTTTTAGTTTTGTAACTCTTTATTGTTGTAGCATGATGCATGCGATATTGTGTTTTATGTATAATTCACACTTCAGTTGTTGTGCACCTTTTGCAATTAGTGGCAGCTAAGGGTAGCAGGTCGGTTGGTTGCCTGTCAGATTTTGATAATGCTTCTAAGGTCGATTATCTAAAATCTTGGGGGGGCTGTGACGCACCCCAGTGCTGGGCAACGCAACCTGATTGTACTCCTTGGTACTCCACTGTACCGCCCGTGATCTGGCTACCGTCAGCCGCTATGTATATTGAGTGTGACAACTTATAACTATGTTCTTTGTATCTCTGCAAAGGTCTCGTCATGTGCTAACCAGTGGTGGGTTTTGTTTTAAGCCATGTCGAGACCTTCCATTTAATATGTAGTATCAATAGAGAAGTTGATAGATAGGACAATGGGAGTTCAGAGAGAGAGAGTGAGTTGGGCTTCAGAGCAAGAGGGTAGCAACGCGCCGCGCTGCCGGCCGGGTGGTTGCCAGACGTATGGACTGGTTGGCAGCCTTGCCCTTATAGCTAGGCGCGATAGGGTTGGTAGTCCATTGTTGCCTGCCTGGGCTGGGCCCATGTTGTCGTACAGCACACTGCCTGGAGGCTGGCTGCGTGTTCTATGACCAGGTTGCCTAGAACCTTTGAGATTCTAACATCCCTTGCTCTCTCTCCCCACTTCTCACGGTTGCACTCTTTCTCTCTGACGACATTACTCTCATTTCATTCTTCTCTCTATTTAAATGCATAACCTTCCCTTGAGGTCCTAAAGGAGTTTCAGCACTCACCTCTCGTATTACTCTTAGGACAAGCATATATTTACATGTATTAGATTTAAGGGGTTAATGTGAACAGCGATCTTCTTGATGAGGATAGTTGGTGAACGTTCTACATGTTCACGAGTTATATGCCCTGCTCATCATCCCATTTGTGACTAGACTGGTGCCATGTGTAAGAGCCCGACCATGCCCAGGAGTTGTCTGTAGAGGGACGAGGACTTAGCCTTGATTTGCATACCGAGCCAGGAGCGAGTGTAGCACCCGAGACTACAGCTCGCTCGTAGTGCCGGTATAGTAGAGTAACGTAATTTATCTGTCCTTGTGTTCTCTACAGTCTTCTCCTGGGTTCTCGCTTTCGGTGCTGGGACTCGTTGTTCCTGTGACTTGGCCTGCTAGCTAGAACACATGGGGATGATGAGTGGGATATATCTTTATTTTACTATGCATTGCAGCTCTCTTTAAGTATATATCTATAACACTTTACAATACACATTACTCACACACAAGACAACACTATTAATACTTTCATGTATCAATTAACTGCACTGTCGTTTTGCTGCTGTGTCCGGAGTTCTGTTGCGTAGGGCGCATACGGACTCGGAGGGGAGACAGAGTGAGAGAAGCGAAGTAGCCTATGCGGTAGTAGGCTACCGGCGCAGTACTGTTGCCTGCAACCTTTTAGTTATTCCAAGTATAGATTCATTATTATAATAAGTGACTACTGTTTATGTTCCTCCCATGTGTATTATTAGGTATCTACTGGATCATGAACATCTTGTATGCTACATGCTAGTGCATGTTAGTAGGGGACAGTTAGTGTAGTGCAC
>JAVRFV010000150.1:0-21152 GCA_032716605.1 Paralithodes platypus | reverse complement strand
ACAACAGACTAATAAAGAGACAGGAATTCTCTAGTCTGGTCAACAATCAAACAAAGAAGTAAGAAACAACAACACCAAAGAATAGTGTTGGCCGAAGCCGAAGTAATCCACCCTTGACTAAGAACTTAAGAAGTCCTCCACCCTCTACTTCGGATCGGCACTATTACGTTACGTTAATTAATAGTCCTTAAGCATCGAGCAAGGAATCTTCTGAAAAAAGTTAGATGCTTCTCGGATGCTCGTAAGAAGTACGTATCGGATTTTGAACAGTAATTCAATAAGAAAAACACTGGCAATTAAATACTATTACAGGTTTAAATTGGCATAAGAATAATTAAAAGAATATGCAATAGTAAATGGCAAACATTAAAAAGAAGTACTCCGCAAATGCAACGGCAATAGCCTACTCGGATTGTGCTCGTGGGCCACTAATCACTAAAGTAGCCAAGCTTGCAACACATGAAATCAATAGTGCATAAACAATATCATACATAAGGAAAGCTTCAATACTATTCTGTATCTACTAATCGAGTAAAGTCTAGCTGGGGTACTGTGGGCAAAAGGTAGCAGTGACTGAGCAAAAACGGCTCGTAGCCTAGCGAAGTCCTCACAACTGTTTAAAGTATTACGTTAACACTAACAAGTGCACTTTGAGAAATCCAGATCCCTTGTATCTGGTTTTCTCCCGGCTCCTTGACAAAGTAAAAACAAGCTGTTAATAAAATACAGGGTGGTTAGGCTCTTGCCCTCACGCACTGTAAATTATTAACTCAACACAGTCAGCCGCGAAGACAACCTAGGCTTCACTGAACCGAAACGAGTATGCAGGTTTATCGCTTAACCACTGCATCAAACAACAACTCGTAACACAGAAAAGCCTTACCCCAGTCTAGCATTACCTAGACTAGCAGAAACCAGGAATAATAATAATAACACACAGGGAAATGCATAGACAAGTGCAACAAACATAAATCAATCCTATTCTAAGTTAACCCTTCCAAAATAGGCTATCTAATAGGCATGTATCTCATGAGAACTCAAGCGATAATACGTTGGCTGACTAGCTCTGCACCAACGGGACCATGGAAGTTAAAAAGGGTAGGGAAAAGAGGAGATAAGAATGTAAGGTAGTAGAGAAAGTTCACATCAGTCAGAAGAATATATATAGTTAGCAAGGGAAATGAGAAGTCGCTCTGCCTAATGAGTTCTGATCAAAAAATGGCTAGACTTCCCTTTTTATACTCGGCCCTCTAGTGAGCCCAACGTGAACTACTAAGGACCGCCCACTGACAATCATTACGTAATTTCTCTCTCTCCTCTGGGATAGACAAAGGCTTTCCTAGCACTGAGGGGAGGGGGGAGGGGGGGGGGAGTGCTAGTGAGTTAGGCCCACCTCCCGCATGGCGCACCCACTGACCCCCAACTGTGGCTGCCGCTTCTCCCATCATTACAAATAAGTTTTACACACAATACTTATAACTAATGATATAAAATAGAACTCGTTGACTCAGATGAAAACAAAATACATATTCATATTACTTATAGTACAACGGCTCACATGAACTAAGTTAGGAAACTCTACATAGACTACAGCCAAAGTTCCTGCCCTGACGATCCTAGCGAGAGTGGGGCATGACTAGGCGTTCTGTACAGCATGCTCACACTGGACATGCGTCACACCTCCCCCAAGATTTTACTTGCTCAACCCTGAGCTAAAATCTGACAAACACAGAACCCCATCAAGCCCCTCACACCCAGCGACCCAGCGACCGCATGGCACTAAAACAAAGCTGAGTTTATCACCAAAACGCATCTTATTATTAACCAAAAATTCACATTTTATAACTCCTCCCAACAATAGCAAAAAGACACAATATCATGCTCCCAGAGCGAGCTTACAGCAGCTCAGCCGTTTGATAGTTTGTGGACTACTCAAACTCTATAGGCTATGACAAACTTATACGATTACCTATATCAAAAGAAAGAGTTTTTTATATGATTTTTATATTTTAATATGTTTTTCCCGGCTGCACTATAAGGGCAGCCTATTTTCCTCCACTCAAACCCACACACCTGTGATAGCCTACGACTGATCATCCACCCTTGATAAACAATCCGCGATCACATTGTCACATCCAGCAATATGACGGATGTCCAGGTTATACTCCTGCAACATCAAAGACCACCTGGTCAGTCTCATATTGTGATTGTGAAATTGATTCAGGAATCTCAAAGGGTGATGATCAGTGTAGATAACCACGACTGGGCCATAGGCTGGAACATACACCTCGAAGTGCCTGAGCGACAGCACAATCGCCAGTAATTCCTTTTCTATTGTAGAATAGTTCTTTTGTGCAGCATTGAACTTCTTAGAAAAGAAACTTACTGGGTGTTCCACACCTTCATTGTCTGTCTGTAGCAAGACGGCACCAGCCCCTACACCACTAGCATCTGTTGCCAGCTGAAAAGGCCTGTTAAAGTCTGGGGCCCTGAGTATCGGGTGAGTACATAGCAAATGTTTCACCAAAGTGAAAGCCTTTTCACACTCAGGTGCCCACAAAAACTTTTTGTCTTTAGATAACAAATCTGTGAGAGGTGCCAACACCGTTGAGTAACCTTTTATGAAGCGTCTGTAGTAGCCTATCATACCCAAGAATCTCATAATCTGCTTCTTGGTTGTTGGGTGCGGAAATTTATTGATAGCCTGTACCTTGTTCTGAGGAGGGCACACCTGTCCCCTTCCCACTACAAACCCAAGGTACTGCACAGTGGCTTTTACGAAGTCACACTTTGCCAAATTTACTACCAGACCTGCTTCACTAAGTTTCCGGAACAAGGTCTCAAGGTGCTCACAATGGCTCTCAAAGTCGTCATCATAAATGATTACATCGTCCAAATATACGGTGCAATTTGGAATGTCCTTTACAATTTCATTCATCAGGTTCTGAAACGTTGCTGGTGCATTCTTAAGCCCGTAAGGCATAACATTGCACCGGTAGGTACTCCCGTCCACAACAAAACCACATACCTCTTTAGCACGCTCGGACAAAGGTACTTGCCAGTAACCTTTTACTAAATCTACTTTAGACAAAAAACGAGCATTACCAATTTTGTCAACACTATCATCAACCCGAGGAAGAGGATATGGGTTAGTTGGAGTCAAACCGTTTAACCTACGGAAATCAATACAAAAGCGTACCTTGCCATCTGGCTTAGGCTGCAGTGTTACAGGGGAAGTCCACTTAACTGTGCCTTTCTCTATCAACCCTCTACCGAGCATATACTCCAACTCATCCCTCAGAGCTGGTAGTTTTATGGGGGGCACACGGTACGGGATTGACTTAAAGGGTAGATGGTCCCCCACGTCAACATCATGCATAGCCTGAGTAGTGAGGCCTGGGTGTTCAGCAAATACAGTGGGGTATGAACCGAACAACTGACGGATAGCATCAAACTGCGGCTCAGGCAAATGAGCTATAGCCTCGTCAGCCCTTAGGCTCGAGTTCCCCGCCCACTGATCCGCTGAAACATGTTGATCCCAGCTATCCTCCTCTGAAGCTTGACTGTCCCCCTCTCCTTCTCCACCACGGCCGCAACAAGCCAACACAGGGACAGTGAGAGGCTCAGAGGGGCGCCTCACATACTCTTTAATAAGGTTCACGTGACATAACTGGTTCTTTTTCCTCCTGTCTGGAGTGGCAACAAGGTAATCTAAGTCTGAAATTTTTTCTACAATTTTATAAGGTCCAGTGTACTTCGCAGAGAGGGGGTTACCAACCAAAGGCAACAAAATTAATACCTCTTGTCCTACAGTGAACTTCCGGAGCCTCACTTTGCGATCATACCTGTCCTTCATCAAAGCTTGTGATTCTGTCAAATTTCTACCTGCCATCTCCAGACTCTTAAGCATGCGCTCACGGCTTTCAAGCACATACTTTAATAATGGACAAGGCTGCACAGTCCCCTCCCAAATTTCTTTCAGCATGTTAAGGGGGCCCCTGACACGGTGTCCAAAAATCAGCTCGTTTGGACTAAATCCCAGGCTCTCACCAGGTACCTCCCGAGCAGCAAACAGCACATAAGGCAATCCAAGATCCCAATCCATACCGTTGTCAGCACAATAACACCTGAGCATGCTTTTAAGTGTAGCATGCCACCGCTCAAGCACCCCTTGACTCTCAGGGTGATACGCTGACGATACTACTGCTCGTATCCCATGCTGTTGCATTGTTTGCTTGAACATGTTGGAGGTGAAATTAGATCCCTGATCAGACTGAATCTCCTCCGGGTACCCGTACCTTGAGAAGTACCACAACAAGTTACTGACTACCGTCTTAGCCATTCCATTTTTCATAGGGTATGCATCGGGGTATCTAGTGGCAACATCCATTATGGTTAACAAAAATTTATTTCCCGCCTTAGTGGGAGGGAGTGGACCAACCATGTCAACAATAATTTTACTAAAGGGTGGCCCAATCACAGGAATAGGGTGTAACGGAGCCTTAGGAATAACTTGGTTCGGTTTCCCGACACGTTGACAAATATCACAGGAGTTTATCCATGACTGCACATGAGACTTCATCCCCGGCCACCAAAACAATTTCCCCAAAGCCGCCACCGTTTTTCTCACCCCTAGATGTCCTGCCAGTGGTGTGTCATGCGCCAACCTCAGTAGGCTATCCCTGCACTCCCGTGGCACCACCAACTGGTCCACTACTCCGGACCCCTTTTGCCAACTACGTTTAGGGTCTTGAAAACGCCTATAAAGGATGCCTTCTAAATAAAAAAAATCTCCTGGCTGTGCATCGCCGTCCTCGTCGAGCTCTACAGCTCCATTAGCACACGTTTGGAGCTCAGGGTCCTCTAGTTGCAACCGACTTATATCTGAGGGTGCCAAGCGATCTAACTGCTCCCGGAGCAATGCATGACCTTCCCCGATACTGGGCTGCTCCCTCTGTCTCTCTCGATGTACATAACGTTGCTGTCGTGGAGACTCGTCATGCCCAGCCTCGTCACTCTCGATGACAGGCCCAGGGGCTACTCCAGAATTAAGTAATGGTGCTAATACTGAATCACCCAGGAGAGCCGCCGAGTCAAAACTCTTAAAACCAACTCCAGCTTTAGCCTCCTCCTGTTGATCGTTCCTCCGCTGGTCTGAAGGCGGAGGACTAGGCTGTGACACTTTAGCTGCCCGAGCTCGGGTGACAACACACGCCATGGGTTGTGTCTGGCACCGCTCGACCCACTCTTGCTCTTCCCTACTCACGTCGCGGCCGGCCTCTCGGCAACGACTAAGGGTAGAACCTCGGAAGCGGGCATTGCAAAGTCGTTGCCGAGAAGAAGGTCGACGCCCTCCACTGGCAGTTTCTCCACAATCCCGACATCCAATTCACGTGCCACACCATCCACCTCCAACTCCAACCGCACCAGCGGGTATGACCGAGTTGCATTAATACCCTGCACCACTACCACCCGAGCCGCGTTTATAGGGTAGCCAGTCAAGTTTTTCATCAGAGTCTGGGAAGCACCTGTATCACGCAAGACCTCTACTCCATGCTTGCGCCCCGCCCACATCACGCAACCCCGCCCTCTATGGTCGCAAAAAACATCCTGAGCAGGGTTCGAGCCTCCCAGGTGCTTCTGCATTGGCTGTGCCTCAGCCTCTGACGAACTGCCCCAGGCAAACTCAGATGACTTCGGAGACACACCAATGTTGCAGGCCAAAGACACAGCTGCTGTAGGTGGTTTGCTAGGACAGACTCTTGCAAAGTGCCCCTTTTTATGACAATGATAACACTCCACCTCCCCTTTGGGCTTCCCTTGGTACTGGGAAGGGCCCGGCCCCTTCTTAAATGGGACGGTGCTAGTCTTGTGGTCAGTCTTGGTATCATGGCTCTTGTACTTGTTTGCATAAGGTATATCACTAACTCGGGGGGGTGGGGCGTCACGCCCCTTGTTACCTGCCTCACTACGCTGGGCAGACCCGCACCCACGAATTAGTGATAGCCGGAGGTCAGCCATCTCAGCTGCCTCCTGTAGAGTTTTTGGGTTCTTTTCTTTAATAGTTAAAGTCATTTCTGCACCAGTACACTTATAAAACTGCTCGAGCAGAAACAGCTCAGTCAACTGTTCGGCCGTCTCAGCTTTCTCAGAACGTGTCCAGTTTTTAAGTGCATCTTTTAAGTCCCGGGCATGTTCAAGAAAGGTCACCTCCCTAGTCTTTGTAACACCCCGAAACTTCAATCGATATGTTTCCGGTTGCAACTCGTATGCCCGTAGGACAGCTCTCTTCAATTCTGGGTAGTCAATGCAAGACTCTAAAGGCAGTGCATCATAAGCCTTCAGACCCTTACCCGTAAGTCTTGAGGAGACTAGAGCTGCCCACTTCTCTTCAGGCCAATTATGCTCCCTACATTTCTTCTCAAAACGATTAAAAAATTCTGTGACTTCAGTTTCACTAAATACCGGCACCAATTTGACTAATTGGGCCAAGGACTGTTCTCTTACTTGGCCCTCACGGCCCATCCAAGTCCCTGTCGACTCTGCACGAGACTTATCTAAATCTAATTTAGCACAATATTTCTCCGAGTCGTACTTAAGCTCAGCCTCATGCCTCCTAACCTCAATCTCATGCCTCCTCGTCTCATCCTCCTGCCTCCTGGTCTCATTTTCATGCCTCCTGGTCTCATCCTCCTGCTTCCTAGCCTCAATCTTAGCAAGCTCAAGTCTAAATACCATATCTGGAGACAGACAGGAAGAGGGAGCTGCCACTACTGAAGGAGGGGGGGCAAAAACTGGGGAACCACCATGTGCACCACCCGAGGGCACTCCAATCTGCCAATTCTCATCCCTCTGTGGGAGAGTGCTAACCTCCGGTAACTGAGTGGACGGCAC
The DNA here is from genome assembly GCA_032716605.1 of Paralithodes platypus. Classification (NCBI taxonomy): domain Eukaryota; kingdom Metazoa; phylum Arthropoda; class Malacostraca; order Decapoda; family Lithodidae; genus Paralithodes; species Paralithodes platypus. The sequence continues at coordinate 14,258 of JAVRFV010000150.1, read as the reverse complement.
TGTGGGAGTCGAGTGAGAGGGGATCTGGGGAGGAACCCCCCCAAACGCCCTCTCCTCCGAAACCCCATGTCGCCCACGCAACACCCAGGAAATCAGCTCCCCCTTGGACATCCCTACTACATTGGAAATTCCCAAAACCTTGGCTATCAGGTGCAAGCCACAAACATCCACCCCAGTCAGCCTCTCCTCCGTCACGTGGTACCGCTTACTCACAAAAACTCTAGCATCCTCCTCACTGGTTACTAACGGCACACCTTCAAATGGCATCTCTCGCTCATCGTCAGTGCTAATGCACGACATACTGAAGTCCACAAAAAAATTCTCGAGACAAAAGTGTTTAACTTCCTATGCAAGCACTAATTACTAAATTAACTGGAGTCTCTTAAATGCTTTACTAATTGCCATACAAAAACAAATATTCTTCAATATGCACGCTAAAATACAAACAAACAAATGTTGTACAACTCTGCAAAAATTTATACTGTTCACAAAATCCTAAGCAAGGTCGCCATTTGTTACGACCTGGCACTCGGGTACACAAGGGCTCTCAATCAGGACTCTAATACGGCTCGCTGCCACAACGGAAACACACGATCCCAACCCCTGAGTACTGCCAGCCGAACAAAAAACACCAATACCCTCCAGAGTTCAATCTGCTATAACGGGGTATACAAGAACTCGGTACTAGTGTTCAACAACAGACTAATAAAGAGACAGGAATTCTCTAGTCTGGTCAACAATCAAACAAAGAAGTAAGAAACAACAACACCAAAGAATAGTGTTGGCCGAAGCCGAAGTAATCCACCCTTGACTAAGAACTTAAGAAGTCCTCCACCCTCTACTTCGGATCGGCACTATTACGTTACGTTAATTAATAGTCCTTAAGCATCGAGCAAGGAATCTTCTGAAAAAAGTTAGATGCTTCTCGGATGCTCGTAAGAAGTACGTATCGGATTTTGAACAGTAATTCAATAAGAAAAACACTGGCAATTAAATACTATTACAGGTTTAAATTGGCATAAGAATAATTAAAAGAATATGCAATAGTAAATGGCAAACATTAAAAAGAAGTACTCCGCAAATGCAACGGCAATAGCCTACTCGGATTGTGCTCGTGGGCCACTAATCACTAAAGTAGCCAAGCTTGCAACACATGAAATCAATAGTGCATAAACAATATCATACATAAGGAAAGCTTCAATACTATTCTGTATCTACTAATCGAGTAAAGTCTAGCTGGGGTACTGTGGGCAAAAGGTAGCAGTGACTGAGCAAAAACGGCTCGTAGCCTAGCGAAGTCCTCACAACTGTTTAAAGTATTACGTTAACACTAACAAGTGCACTTTGAGAAATCCAGATCCCTTGTATCTGGTTTTCTCCCGGCTCCTTGACAAAGTAAAAACAAGCTGTTAATAAAATACAGGGTGGTTAGGCTCTTGCCCTCACGCACTGTAAATTATTAACTCAACACAGTCAGCCGCGAAGACAACCTAGGCTTCACTGAACCGAAACGAGTATGCAGGTTTATCGCTTAACCACTGCATCAAACAACAACTCGTAACACAGAAAAGCCTTACCCCAGTCTAGCATTACCTAGACTAGCAGAAACCAGGAATAATAATAATAACACACAGGGAAATGCATAGACAAGTGCAACAAACATAAATCAATCCTATTCTAAGTTAACCCTTCCAAAATAGGCTATCTAATAGGCATGTATCTCATGAGAACTCAAGCGATAATACGTTGGCTGACTAGCTCTGCACCAACGGGACCATGGAAGTTAAAAAGGGTAGGGAAAAGAGGAGATAAGAATGTAAGGTAGTAGAGAAAGTTCACATCAGTCAGAAGAATATATATAGTTAGCAAGGGAAATGAGAAGTCGCTCTGCCTAATGAGTTCTGATCAAAAAATGGCTAGACTTCCCTTTTTATACTCGGCCCTCTAGTGAGCCCAACGTGAACTACTAAGGACCGCCCACTGACAATCATTACGTAATTTCTCTCTCTCCTCTGGGATAGACAAAGGCTTTCCTAGCACTGAGGGGAGGGGGGAGGGGGGGGGGAGTGCTAGTGAGTTAGGCCCACCTCCCGCATGGCGCACCCACTGACCCCCAACTGTGGCTGCCGCTTCTCCCATCATTACAAATAAGTTTTACACACAATACTTATAACTAATGATATAAAATAGAACTCGTTGACTCAGATGAAAACAAAATACATATTCATATTACTTATAGTACAACGGCTCACATGAACTAAGTTAGGAAACTCTACATAGACTACAGCCAAAGTTCCTGCCCTGACGATCCTAGCGAGAGTGGGGCATGACTAGGCGTTCTGTACAGCATGCTCACACTGGACATGCGTCACAATGTCTAGAAGCAGCTCGCTGAGAAAAAATCGAATGGCACCAAGTAGAATTCCCTAGGATTTATAGTTTGGGCTACAGAGGACTTTTAATGTCCAAAAAACGAAACCCAAGGTTTTTGAGACACATATTTTCGATTCTGGGCGAATGGCTGGGCGAAAATAAAATCTAAGACCATATCTAGAAGCAGCTCGCCGAGAAAAATCGAATGGCACCAAGTAGAATTCCCTAGGACTTATAGTTTGGGCTACAGAGGACTTTTAATGTCCAAAAAACGAAACCCAAGGTTTTTGAGACACATATTTTCGATTCTGGGCGAATGGCTGGGCGAAAATAAAATCTAAGACCATGTCTAGAAGCAGCTCGCCGAGAAAAATCGAATGGCACCAAGTAGAATTCCCTAGGATTTATAGTTTGGGCTACAGAGGACTTTTAATGTCCAAAAAACGAAACCCAAGGTTTTTGAGACACATATTTTCGATTCTGGGCGAATGGCTGGGCGAAAATAAAATCTAAGACCATGTCTAGAAGCAGCTCGCCGAGAAAAATCGAATGGCACCAAGTAGAATTCCCTAGGATTTATAGTTTGGGCTACAGAGGACTTTTAATGTCCAAAAAACGAAACCCAAGGTTTTTGAGACACATATTTTCGATTCTGGGCGAATGGCTGGGCGAAAATAAAATCTAAGACCATGTCTAGAAGCAGCTCGCCGAGAAAAATCGAATGGCACCAAGTAGAATTCCCTAGGATTTATAGTTTGGGCTACAGAGGACTTTTAATGTCCAAAAAACGAAACCCAAGGTTTTTGAGACACATATTTTCGATTCTGGGCGAATGGCTGGGCGAAAATAAAATCTAAGACCATGTCTAGAAGCAGCTCGCCGAGAAAAATCGAATGGCACCAAGTAGAATTCCCTAGGACTTATAGTTTGGGCTACAGAGGACTTTTAATGTCCAAAAAACGAAACCCAAGGTTTTTGAGACACATATTTTCGATTCTGGGCGAATGGCTGGGCGAAAATAAAATCTAAGACCATGTCTAGAAGCAGCTCGCCGAGAAAAATCGAATGGCACCAAGTAGAATTCCCTAGGACTTATAGTTTGGGCTACAGAGGACTTTTAATGTCCAAAAAACGAAACCCAAGGTTTTTGAGACACATATTTTCGATTCTGGGCGAATGGCTGGGCGAAAATAAAATCTAAGACCATATCTAGAAGCAGCTCGCCGAGAAAAATCGAATGGCACCAAGTAGAATTCCCTAGGACTTATAGTTTGGGCTACAGAGGACTTTTAATGTCCAAAAAACGAAACCCAAGGTTTTTGAGACACATATTTTCGATTCTGGGCGAATGGCTGGGCGAAAATAAAATCTAAGACCATGTCTAGAAGCAGCTCGCCGAGAAAAATCGAATGGCACCAAGTAGAATTCCCTAGGACTTATAGTTTGGGCTACAGAGGACTTTTAATGTCCAAAAAACGAAACCCAAGGTTTTTGAGACACATATTTTCGATTCTGGGCGAATGGCTGGGCGAAAATAAAATCTAAGACCATATCTAGAAGCAGCTCGCCGAGAAAAATCGAATGGCACCAAGTAGAATTCCCTAGGATTTATAGTTTGGGCTACAGAGGACTTTTAATGTCCAAAAAACGAAACCCAAGGTTTTTGAGACACATATTTTCGATTCTGGGCGAATGGCTGGGCGAAAATAAAATCTAAGACCATGTCTAGAAGCAGCTCGCCGAGAAAAATCGAATGGCACCAAGTAGAATTCCCTAGGATTTATAGTTTGGGCTACAGAGGACTTTTAATGTCCAAAAAACGAAACCCAAGGTTTTTGAGACACATATTTTCGATTCTGGGCGAATGGCTGGGCGAAAATAAAATCTAAGACCATGTCTAGAAGCAGCTCGCCGAGAAAAATCGAATGGCACCAAGTAGAATTCCCTAGGATTTATAGTTTGGGCTACAGAGGACTTTTAATGTCCAAAAAACGAAACCCAAGGTTTTTGAGACACATATTTTCGATTCTGGGCGAATGGCTGGGCGAAAATAAAATCTAAGACCATGTCTAGAAGCAGCTCGCCGAGAAAAATCGAATGGCACCAAGTAGAATTCCCTAGGATTTATAGTTTGGGCTACAGAGGACTTTTAATGTCCAAAAAACGAAACCCAAGGTTTTTGAGACACATATTTTCGATTCTGGGCGAATGGCTGGGCGAAAATAAAATCTAAGACCATGTCTAGAAGCAGCTCGCCGAGAAAAATCGAATGGCACCAAGTAGAATTCCCTAGGACTTATAGTTTGGGCTACAGAGGACTTTTAATGTCCAAAAAACGAAACCCAAGGTTTTTGAGACACATATTTTCGATTCTGGGCGAATGGCTGGGCGAAAATAAAATCTAAGACCATGTCTAGAAGCAGCTCGCCGAGAAAAATCGAATGGCACCAAGTAGAATTCCCTAGGACTTATAGTTTGGGCTACAGAGGACTTTTAATGTCCAAAAAACGAAACCCAAGGTTTTTGAGACACATATTTTCGATTCTGGGCGAATGGCTGGGCGAAAATAAAATCTAAGACCATATCTAGAAGCAGCTCGCCGAGAAAAATCGAATGGCACCAAGTAGAATTCCCTAGGACTTATAGTTTGGGCTACAGAGGACTTTTAATGTCCAAAAAACGAAACCCAAGGTTTTTGAGACACATATTTTCGATTCTGGGCGAATGGCTGGGCGAAAATAAAATCTAAGACCATATCTAGAAGCAGCTCGCCGAGAAAAATCGAATGGCACCAAGTAGAATTCCCTAGGACTTATAGTTTGGGCTACAGAGGACTTTTAATGTCCAAAAAACGAAACCCAAGGTTTTTGAGACACATATTTTCGATTCTGGGCGAATGGCTGGGCGAAAATAAAATCTAAGACCATATCTAGAAGCAGCTCGCCGAGAAAAATCGAATGGCACCAAGTAGAATTCCCTAGGACTTATAGTTTGGGCTACAGAGGACTTTTAATGTCCAAAAAACGAAACCCAAGGTTTTTGAGACACATATTTTCGATTCTGGGCGAATGGCTGGGCGAAAATAAAATCTAAGACCATGTCTAGAAGCAGCTCGCCGAGAAAAATCGAATGGCACCAAGTAGAATTCCCTAGGATTTATAGTTTGGGCTACAGAGGACTTTTAATGTCCAAAAAACGAAACCCAAGGTTTTTGAGACACATATTTTCGATTCTGGGCGAATGGCTGGGCGAAAATAAAATCTAAGACCATATCTAGAAGCAGCTCGCCGAGAAAAATCGAATGGCACCAAGTAGAATTCCCTAGGACTTATAGTTTGGGCTACAGAGGACTTTTAATGTCCAAAAAACGAAACCCAAGGTTTTTGAGACACATATTTTCGATTCTGGGCGAATGGCTGGGCGAAAATAAAATCTAAGACCATGTCTAGAAGCAGCTCGCCGAGAAAAATCGAATGGCACCAAGTAGAATTCCCTAGGATTTATAGTTTGGGCTACAGAGGACTTTTAATGTCCAAAAAACGAAACCCAAGGTTTTTGAGACACATATTTTCGATTCTGGGCGAATGGCTGGGCGAAAATAAAATCTAAGACCATGTCTAGAAGCAGCTCGCCGAGAAAAATCGAATGGCACCAAGTAGAATTCCCTAGGATTTATAGTTTGGGCTACAGAGGACTTTTAATGTCCAAAAAACGAAACCCAAGGTTTTTGAGACACATATTTTCGATTCTGGGCGAATGGCTGGGCGAAAATAAAATCTAAGACCATATCTAGAAGCAGCTCGCCGAGAAAAATCGAATGGCACCAAGTAGAATTCCCTAGGACTTATAGTTTGGGCTACAGAGGACTTTTAATGTCCAAAAAACGAAACCCAAGGTTTTTGAGACACATATTTTCGATTCTGGGCGAATGGCTGGGCGAAAATAAAATCTAAGACCATGTCTAGAAGCAGCTCGCCGAGAAAAATCGAATGGCACCAAGTAGAATTCCCTAGGATTTATAGTTTGGGCTACAGAGGACTTTTAATGTCCAAAAAACGAAACCCAAGGTTTTTGAGACACATATTTTCGATTCTGGGCGAATGGCTGGGCGAAAATAAAATCTAAGACCATATCTAGAAGCAGCTCGCCGAGAAAAATCGAATGGCACCAAGTAGAATTCCCTAGGACTTATAGTTTGGGCTACAGAGGACTTTTAATGTCCAAAAAACGAAACCCAAGGTTTTTGAGACACATATTTTCGATTCTGGGCGAATGGCTGGGCGAAAATAAAATCTAAGACCATGTCTAGAAGCAGCTCGCCGAGAAAAATCGAATGGCACCAAGTAGAATTCCCTAGGACTTATAGTTTGGGCTACAGAGGACTTTTAATGTCCAAAAAACGAAACCCAAGGTTTTTGAGACACATATTTTCGATTCTGGGCGAATGGCTGGGCGAAAATAAAATCTAAGACCATATCTAGAAGCAGCTCGCCGAGAAAAATCGAATGGCACCAAGTAGAATTCCCTAGGACTTATAGTTTGGGCTACAGAGGACTTTTAATGTCCAAAAAACGAAACCCAAGGTTTTTGAGACACATATTTTCGATTCTGGGCGAATGGCTGGGCGAAAATAAAATCTAAGACTTATCTAGAAGCAGCTCGCCGAGAAAAATCGAATGGCACCAAGTAGAATTCCCTAGGATTTATAGTTTGGGCTACAGAGGACTTTTAATGTCCAAAAAACGAAACCCAAGGTTTTTGAGACACATATTTTCGATTCTGGGCGAATGGCTGGGCGAAAATAAAATCTAAGACCATATCTAGAAGCAGCTCGCCGAGAAAAATCGAATGGCACCAAGTAGAATTCCCTAGGACTTATAGTTTGGGCTACAGAGGACTTTTAATGTCCAAAAAACGAAACCCAAGGTTTTTGAGACACATATTTTCGATTCTGGGCGAATGGCTGGGCGAAAATAAAATCTAAGACCATATCTAGAAGCAGCTCGCCGAGAAAAATCGAATGGCACCAAGTAGAATTCCCTAGGACTTATAGTTTGGGCTACAGAGGACTTTTAATGTCCAAAAAACGAAACCCAAGGTTTTTGAGACACATATTTTCGATTCTGGGCGAATGGCTGGGCGAAAATAAAATCTAAGACCATGTCTAGAAGCAGCTCGCCGAGAAAAATCGAATGGCACCAAGTAGAATTCCCTAGGACTTATAGTTTGGGCTACAGAGGACTTTTAATGTCCAAAAAACGAAACCCAAGGTTTTTGAGACACATATTTTCGATTCTGGGCGAATGGCTGGGCGAAAATAAAATCTAAGACCATGTCTAGAAGCAGCTCGCCGAGAAAAATCGAATGGCACCAAGTAGAATTCCCTAGGATTTATAGTTTGGGCTACAGAGGACTTTTAATGTCCAAAAAACGAAACCCAAGGTTTTTGAGACACATATTTTCGATTCTGGGCGAATGGCTGGGCGAAAATAAAATCTAAGACCATGTCTAGAAGCAGCTCGCCGAGAAAAATCGAATGGCACCAAGTAGAATTCCCTAGGATTTATAGTTTGGGCTACAGAGGACTTTTAATGTCCAAAAAACGAAACCCAAGGTTTTTGAGACACATATTTTCGATTCTGGGCGAATGGCTGGGCGAAAATAAAATCTAAGACCATATCTAGAAGCAGCTCGCCGAGAAAAATCGAATGGCACCAAGTAGAATTCCCTAGGACTTATAGTTTGGGCTACAGAGGACTTTTAATGTCCAAAAAACGAAACCCAAGGTTTTTGAGACACATATTTTCGATTCTGGGCGAATGGCTGGGCGAAAATAAAATCTAAGACCATGTCTAGAAGCAGCTCGCCGAGAAAAATCGAATGGCACCAAGTAGAATTCCCTAGGATTTATAGTTTGGGCTACAGAGGACTTTTAATGTCCAAAAAACGAAACCCAAGGTTTTTGAGACACATATTTTCGATTCTGGGCGAATGGCTGGGCGAAAATAAAATCTAAGACCATATCTAGAAGCAGCTCGCCGAGAAAAATCGAATGGCACCAAGTAGAATTCCCTAGGACTTATAGTTTGGGCTACAGAGGACTTTTAATGTCCAAAAAACGAAACCCAAGGTTTTTGAGACACATATTTTCGATTCTGGGCGAATGGCTGGGCGAAAATAAAATCTAAGACCATATCTAGAAGCAGCTCGCCGAGAAAAATCGAATGGCACCAAGTAGAATTCCCTAGGACTTATAGTTTGGGCTACAGAGGACTTTTAATGTCCAAAAAACGAAACCCAAGGTTTTTGAGACACATATTTTCGATTCTGGGCGAATGGCTGGGCGAAAATAAAATCTAAGACCATATCTAGAAGCAGCTCGCCGAGAAAAATCGAATGGCACCAAGTAGAATTCCCTAGGACTTATAGTTTGGGCTACAGAGGACTTTTAATGTCCAAAAAACGAAACCCAAGGTTTTTGAGACACATATTTTCGATTCTGGGCGAATGGCTGGGCGAAAATAAAATCTAAGACCATGTCTAGAAGCAGCTCGCCGAGAAAAATCGAATGGCACCAAGTAGAATTCCCTAGGACTTATAGTTTGGGCTACAGAGGACTTTTAATGTCCAAAAAACGAAACCCAAGGTTTTTGAGACACATATTTTCGATTCTGGGCGAATGGCTGGGCGAAAATAAAATCTAAGACCATGTCTAGAAGCAGCTCGCCGAGAAAAATCGAATGGCACCAAGTAGAATTCCCTAGGATTTATAGTTTGGGCTACAGAGGACTTTTAATGTCCAAAAAACGAAACCCAAGGTTTTTGAGACACATATTTTCGATTCTGGGCGAATGGCTGGGCGAAAATAAAATCTAAGACCATATCTAGAAGCAGCTCGCCGAGAAAAATCGAATGGCACCAAGTAGAATTCCCTAGGACTTATAGTTTGGGCTACAGAGGACTTTTAATGTCCAAAAAACGAAACCCAAGGTTTTTGAGACACATATTTTCGATTCTGGGCGAATGGCTGGGCGAAAATAAAATCTAAGACCATGTCTAGAAGCAGCTCGCCGAGAAAAATCGAATGGCACCAAGTAGAATTCCCTAGGATTTATAGTTTGGGCTACAGAGGACTTTTAATGTCCAAAAAACGAAACCCAAGGTTTTTGAGACACATATTTTCGATTCTGGGCGAATGGCTGGGCGAAAATAAAATCTAAGACCATGTCTAGAAGCAGCTCGCCGAGAAAAATCGAATGGCACCAAGTAGAATTCCCTAGGATTTATAGTTTGGGCTACAGAGGACTTTTAATGTCCAAAAAACGAAACCCAAGGTTTTTGAGACACATATTTTCGATTCTGGGCGAATGGCTGGGCGAAAATAAAATCTAAGACCATGTCTAGAAGCAGCTCGCCGAGAAAAATCGAATGGCACCAAGTAGAATTCCCTAGGATTTATAGTTTGGGCTACAGAGGACTTTTAATGTCCAAAAAACGAAACCCAAGGTTTTTGAGACACATATTTTCGATTCTGGGCGAATGGCTGGGCGAAAATAAAATCTAAGACCATGTCTAGAAGCAGCTCGCCGAGAAAAATCGAATGGCACCAAGTAGAATTCCCTAGGACTTATAGTTTGGGCTACAGAGGACTTTTAATGTCCAAAAAACGAAACCCAAGGTTTTTGAGACACATATTTTCGATTCTGGGCGAATGGCTGGGCGAAAATAAAATCTAAGACCATGTCTAGAAGCAGCTCGCCGAGAAAAATCGAATGGCACCAAGTAGAATTCCCTAGGATTTATAGTTTGGGCTACAGAGGACTTTTAATGTCCAAAAAACGAAACCCAAGGTTTTTGAGACACATATTTTCGATTCTGGGCGAATGGCTGGGCGAAAATAAAATCTAAGACCATGTCTAGAAGCAGCTCGCCGAGAAAAATCGAATGGCACCAAGTAGAATTCCCTAGGACTTATAGTTTGGGCTACAGAGGACTTTTAATGTCCAAAAAACGAAACCCAAGGTTTTTGAGACACATATTTTCGATTCTGGGCGAATGGCTGGGCGAAAATAAAATCTAAGACCATATCTAGAAGCAGCTCGCCGAGAAAAATCGAATGGCACCAAGTAGAATTCCCTAGGACTTATAGTTTGGGCTACAGAGGACTTTTAATGTCCAAAAAACGAAACCCAAGGTTTTTGAGACACATATTTTCGATTCTGGGCGAATGGCTGGGCGAAAATAAAATCTAAGACCATGTCTAGAAGCAGCTCGCCGAGAAAAATCGAATGGCACCAAGTAGAATTCCCTAGGACTTATAGTTTGGGCTACAGAGGACTTTTAATGTCCAAAAAACGAAACCCAAGGTTTTTGAGACACATATTTTCGATTCTGGGCGAATGGCTGGGCGAAAATAAAATCTAAGACCATATCTAGAAGCAGCTCGCCGAGAAAAATCGAATGGCACCAAGTAGAATTCCCTAGGATTTATAGTTTGGGCTACAGAGGACTTTTAATGTCCAAAAAACGAAACCCAAGGTTTTTGAGACACATATTTTCGATTCTGGGCGAATGGCTGGGCGAAAATAAAATCTAAGACCATATCTAGAAGCAGCTCGCCGAGAAAAATCGAATGGCACCAAGTAGAATTCCCTAGGACTTATAGTTTGGGCTACAGAGGACTTTTAATGTCCAAAAAACGAAACCCAAGGTTTTTGAGACACATATTTTCGATTCTGGGCGAATGGCTGGGCGAAAATAAAATCTAAGACCATGTCTAGAAGCAGCTCGCCGAGAAAAATCGAATGGCACCAAGTAGAATTCCCTAGGATTTATAGTTTGGGCTACAGAGGACTTTTAATGTCCAAAAAACGAAACCCAAGGTTTTTGAGACACATATTTTCGATTCTGGGCGAATGGCTGGGCGAAAATAAAATCTAAGACCATGTCTAGAAGCAGCTCGCCGAGAAAAATCGAATGGCACCAAGTAGAATTCCCTAGGATTTATAGTTTGGGCTACAGAGGACTTTTAATGTCCAAAAAACGAAACCCAAGGTTTTTGAGACACATATTTTCGATTCTGGGCGAATGGCTGGGCGAAAATAAAATCTAAGACCATGTCTAGAAGCAGCTCGCCGAGAAAAATCGAATGGCACCAAGTAGAATTCCCTAGGATTTATAGTTTGGGCTACAGAGGACTTTTAATGTCCAAAAAACGAAACCCAAGGTTTTTGAGACACATATTTTCGATTCTGGGCGAATGGCTGGGCGAAAATAAAATCTAAGACCATGTCTAGAAGCAGCTCGCCGAGAAAAATCGAATGGCACCAAGTAGAATTCCCTAGGACTTATAGTTTGGGCTACAGAGGACTTTTAATGTCCAAAAAACGAAACCCAAGGTTTTTGAGACACATATTTTCGATTCTGGGCGAATGGCTGGGCGAAAATAAAATCTAAGACCATGTCTAGAAGCAGCTCGCCGAGAAAAATCGAATGGCACCAAGTAGAATTCCCTAGGACTTATAGTTTGGGCTACAGAGGACTTTTAATGTCCAAAAAACGAAACCCAAGGTTTTTGAGACACATATTTTCGATTCTGGGCGAATGGCTGGGCGAAAATAAAATCTAAGACCATGTCTAGAAGCAGCTCGCCGAGAAAAATCGAATGGCACCAAGTAGAATTCCCTAGGATTTATAGTTTGGGCTACAGAGGACTTTTAATGTCCAAAAAACGAAACCCAAGGTTTTTGAGAACCATATTTTCGATTCTGGGCGAATGGCTGGGCGAAAATAAAATCTAAGACCATATCTAGAAGCAGCTCGCCGAGAAAAATCGAATGGCACCAAGTAGAATTCCCTAGGACTTATAGTTTGGGCTACAGAGGACTTTTAATGTCCAAAAAACGAAACCCAAGGTTTTTGAGACACATATTTTCGATTCTGGGCGAATGGCTGGGCGAAAATAAAATCTAAGACCATATCTAGAAGCAGCTCGCCGAGAAAAATCGAATGGCACCAAGTAGAATTCCCTAGGACTTATAGTTTGGGCTACAGAGGACTTTTAATGTCCAAAAAACGAAACCCAAGGTTTTTGAGAAACATATTTTCGATTCTGGGCGAATGGCTGGGCGAAAATAAAATCTAAGACCATATCTAGAAGCAGCTCGCCGAGAAAAATCGAATGGCACCAAGTAGAATTCCCTAGGACTTATAGTTTGGGCTACAGAGGACTTTTAATGTCCAAAAAACGAAACCCAAGGTTTTTGAGACACATATTTTCGATTCTGGGCGAATGGCTGGGCGAAAATAAAATCTAAGACCATGTCTAGAAGCAGCTCGCCGAGAAAAATCGAATGGCACCAAGTAGAATTCCCTAGGATTTATAGTTTGGGCTACAGAGGACTTTTAATGTCCAAAAAACGAAACCCAAGGTTTTTGAGACACATATTTTCGATTCTGGGCGAATGGCTGGGCGAAAATAAAATCTAAGACCATATCTAGAAGCAGCTCGCCGAGAAAAATCGAATGGCACCAAGTAGAATTCCCTAGGACTTATAGTTTGGGCTACAGAGGACTTTTAATGTCCAAAAAACGAAACCCAAGGTTTTTGAGACACATATTTTCGATTCTGGGCGAATGGCTGGGCGAAAATAAAATCTAAGACCATGTCTAGAAGCAGCTCGCCGAGAAAAATCGAATGGCACCAAGTAGAATTCCCTAGGATTTATAGTTTGGGCTACAGAGGACTTTTAATGTCCAAAAAACGAAACCCAAGGTTTTTGAGACACATATTTTCGATTCTGGGCGAATGGCTGGGCGAAAATAAAATCTAAGACCATGTCTAGAAGCAGCTCGCCGAGAAAAATCGAATGGCACCAAGTAGAATTCCCTACGATTTATAGTTTGGGCTACAGAGGACTTTTAATGTCCAAAAAACGGAACCCAAGGTTTTTGAGAAACATATTTTCGATTCTGGGCGAATGGCTGGGCGAAAATAAAATCTAAGACCATGTCTAGAAGCAGCTCGCCGAGAAAAATCGAATGGCACCAAGTAGAATTCCCTAGGATTTATAGTTTGGGCTACAGAGGACTTTTAATGTCCAAAAAACGAAACCCAAGGTTTTTGAGACATATTTTCGATTCTGGGCGAATGGCTGGGCGAAAATAAAATCTAAGACCATATCTAGAAGCAGCTCGCCGAGAAAAATCGAATGGCACCAAGTAGAATTCCCTAGGACTTATAGTTTGGGCTACAGAGGACTTTTAATGTCCAAAAAACGAAACCCAAGGTTTTTGAGACACATATTTTCGATTCTGGGCGAATGGCTGGGCGAAAATAAAATCTAAGACCATATCTAGAAGCAGCTCGCCGAGAAAAATCGAATGGCACCAAGTAGAATTCCCTAGGACTTATAGTTTGGGCTACAGAGGACTTTTAATGTCCAAAAAACGAAACCCAAGGTTTTTGAGACACATATTTTCGATTCTGGGCGAATGGCTGGGCGAAAATAAAATCTAAGACCATATCTAGAAGCAGCTCGCCGAGAAAAATCGAATGGCACCAAGTAGAATTCCCTAGGACTTATAGTTTGGGCTACAGAGGACTTTTAATGTCCAAAAAACGAAACCCAAGGTTTTTGAGACACATATTTTCGATTCTGGGCGAATGGCTGGGCGAAAATAAAATCTAAGACCATGTCTAGAAGCAGCTCGCCGAGAAAAATCGAATGGCACCAAGTAGAATTCCCTAGGACTTATAGTTTGGGCTACAGAGGACTTTTAATGTCCAAAAAACGAAACCCAAGGTTTTTGAGACACATATTTTCGATTCTGGGCGAATGGCTGGGCGAAAATAAAATCTAAGACCATATCTAGAAGCAGATAGC
>JAVRFV010000149.1:332037-398157 GCA_032716605.1 Paralithodes platypus | reverse complement strand
ACGTAACACCGATATTCAAAAAGTCAGCAAATCCCTACCCCCGTAACTATCGTCCAATTAGCTTAACCTCGGTTGTATTTAAAAATGCTAGAAACGGTCATACGAGACAGACTCGTAAATCACTTAGAGGAAAATAACATACTTAAAGATACTCAACGCGGCTTTCATAAAAAACGTTCATGTTTAACAAACCTCTTAGACTTATTCCACGATATCCTCAACCTCTATGATGAGAGTAAAGCTGTAGCTATTATATACCTTGATTTTCAAAAGGCCTTTGACAAAGTTCCCCACAAACGTTTACTGCTAAAACTAAAAGCGCATGGAATACAAGACGGTGTGTTGAAATGGATAGAAAATTGGCTCAGCAACAGAAAGCAAAGAGTAGTCATAAACGGTAAGGCATCTAAATGGACCAATGTAAAGTAGCGGGGTACCCCAGGGATCGGTACTAGGACCAATTCTCTTTCTAATTTACCTCAACGACATAGATGAGGGTCTCACCTGTACAATCTCAAAATTTGCTGACGATACAAAAATTGCAAATAGCGTACTCTCAAAAGAACATGTTGACGATATGCAACACAATTTAGATAAATTGTCATGTTGGGCCCAAATTTGGCAAATGAGTTTCAATGCAGATAAATGTAAAGTACTACACATCGGATACCTAAATGAGAAAGCAAACTATTCGATGAATGGCACTCAGCTTAAGAATGTAAACAGAGAAACCGATCTGGGAGAACAATATCGAGTAACCTAAAACCGAGTCAACAATGTTCAGAAGTTGTTAAGAAGGCAAACAAAATATTTGGCTTTATAGGCAGGTCAGTTGAGCATAAATCCAAAGAAGTTATCCTAACCTTTTACAATTCCTTAGTCCGCCCTCTTCTGGAATACTGCGTTCAATCCTGGTGCCCTTATTACCAAAAAGATATAAACAAGCTAGAACGAGTTCAACGTACAGTTACCAAAATGATACCTAGCCTAAAGAACAAGCCATACGAAGAGCGTCTTAGAGAATTAAATCTATTTCCTTTAACCCAGCGCAAATTAAGAGGTGACTTAATTCAAGTGTTCAAAATCATCAAAGGCATCGACAATATGAACTGCAGTAAGTACTTCACTATCGACCAATCTAATTACACGCGGGGAAACGGTTGCAAAATTATTGGTAAATCTTTTAACTCACACGAATCTAAGAATTTCTTCTTCAATCGAGTTGTCAACTTGTGGAATGGGCTTCCCCGAAACGTTATAGACTGCATCACCGTTGATTAATTTAAACTCCGCCTAGACAAATATCTCGCATCAAACCCGCGACTGACTGCGTTTGTAAATGAATAACTTTATTTTTTCCCCTCCTCAGTTACTAACCCATCTGTCCCCTACTAACTTCCTAATCCTGCCACGGACATTAGTTCCAGTGCAGTATTTCCCTTTCCAATGTTCCCTTACCCACTCTAAACCACTGTTTGGACACTTGATCCTCAGTGTTTTGGAGGACAAGCAACCTAGAAGGGTCACTATATCTGTTGTTGCTAGATTTCCTTTGTACTCCTTTGTACATACATACATACACACACACACACACACACACACACACACACAAGTACACGGCTTCACACCCCATCACACACGCACACGCACACACACATACAAACACACAAACACACACACACACACACACAAAACCGTCAAGAGTCCTTTGGTGTAAAATTGTATAATCCTGTGACCGGTATTGTGGGTGCAGAATCTCTCCTAATCTCTTCTAAAGATGTACTTTCTACCCTCTCTGGGCTTAACACTAATAAGGCGTACGGTCCGGACGGTGTTCCTCCTGTTGTTCTCAAAAACTGTGCTTCCGTGCTGACTCCCTGCCTAGGCAAACTCTTTCGTCTCTGTCTATCCTCTAACGTCTTCCCTTCATGCTGGAAGTTTGCTCACATTCAACCTGTCCCAAAGAAGGGTGACCGCTCTCACCCCTCCAACTATCGTCCAATTGCTCTTATCTCTTGTCTTTCTAAAGTTTTTGAAACTATTCTTGCTTCCAAATTTCTTAAGCATTTCTCTTCTCATAATCTGCTTTCAGATCGCCAGTATGGCTTCCTTAAGGGTCGCTCTACTGGTGATCTTCTTTCATATCTTACTAACTCTTAGTCATCCTCCTTTCGGAACTTCGGTGAGACATTTTCTATTCCACTATATATATCGAAAGCCTTCGATAGAGTCTGGCATAAATCTTTAATTTCTAAACTACCCTCCTTCGGTTTCTATCCCTCCATCTGTGCCTTTGTCTTTAATTTCCTTTCCGGCCGTTCCATAGCCGCGGTTGTGGATGGCCATTGTTCACTTCCTCACTCTATAAACTCCGGTGTTCCTCAGGGCTCTGTCCTATCTCCTATTCTCTTTCTAATTTTTATAAATGATCTCCTTAACTGTACCTTAATTCCCCTCCTTTCATACACAGACGACTCAACCTTACACTACTCCATTAGTTTTTCAGAACGCCCCAGCCAGCAACCCCTCAACGACAAACGTAATGAAGCCATAGAACTCTTAAATTCTGATCTAAATACTATTTCCAATTGGGGCAGAGAAAACCTTGTTAACTTTAATGCTTCCAAAACCCAATTTCTCCATCTATCTCCCTGTCAGGATCTCCCAGCGGACTATCCCTTATTCTTCAACAATACAAAAATCAACCCTTCATCTTCTCTCAATATTCTTGGTGTCTCTTATTCTTCTGCTCTCATTTGGAAGGACCATATTACCAGTCTTGCTAAGGCAGCCTCCCAGAAGCTGGGTATGCTCAACCGCCTTAGGGGGTTCTTTTCCCCTGCACAGCTTCCTGCTCTGGACAGGGGCCTAGTGCCCCCGTGTATTGAGTATTCTTCACATGTGTGGGGAGGTTCCTCTCAGACCGCTCTCCTGGACAAGGTTTAAAGGAAGGCCTTTCGTATCATTAACTCCCGTCCACTCACCAACTCTCTGCAATCTCTCTCTCTCCGCTGCAATGTTGCATCTCTCTCGCTATTCTATCGCTACTATAATAATCAGTGTTCCTCAGAGCTATCCCAGTGCATACCACCTCCTTTACGTAGGGCACGTGGTACCCGTCTTGCCACTCAATCCCACCCCTACTCTGTGCAACTCTCCATCCCAAGAGTGAAACGTTACTCTCAAACTTTCTTCTACTCAACAGCTGAGCTCTGGAACTCTCTCCCAGAATCAGTCTTTCCCTCTTCCTATGATTAAATTGCTTCAAACTCCGTGTGTCCAGGCATTTTGGCTCGAACGTCCCTTGATTTTGGCCCTGTCACTCTTTCAACTATGGGGGAGGCACTCGCTATAGGCAGTTATGCCTTTTGCCTCCCTCAATCACATAGAAAAAAAAAAAAAAAAAAAAAAAAAAGGTCCGGACCGTCGGGTGATGGCCAACGGTGCGGAACTGTGTACAACCAGGCGTTATGGGTGTGTGATGGTTGGGGACATGGATAGGTGTACACACTTCTACACACAATACTGTTCACATAATTATATACATACATAGAAACATAGGTAAAATGACGTTTATACATATTATATATATACTGTATACATAAGTATAATATATATATATATAATTATATATATATATATATATATTTTTTTTTTCTTTAATACATACGAGGTTGAAAGAAATGGCAATTTCTGCATTGGAAATGTTATTATTCAAAGTTTCCAGGTCTCTGATGAGTTTTCGCTGGGTGGCAGGAAGTAGATGAAGGAGATGAGCAAAATTCATGGTGGTACAGGGTTACATTACAGTACATGAAGATACAGGATATACGACGCGTTTCACTGGACAACCAGCATTATCAAGTAAGGGTAGAATGATATAAAAGGAATACAGGAAGGGTATATATAGAGGGTGGAGGATCAGAGGAGGCGAAAATCAGGGGGCAAAAGTCTCCTATTGGTGGAGGGGTATTCTAGGAGTGCAAAAGGGGGAACCGCTTCACGCAGAGATGCTCTCCTACGGATTTGGGAAGACGAAACCCCTCCAGACCACCTCAAAGCCGAAATCAACACAGCCACACGCTACACGGACCACACAACTTAGGCCACGCCCCTCGACACGCAGCCAATCAGCTTTGACCCCGCCACCCGACCAACACCATCCCGCATCCAGTGCGCCTGCGTGAAGCGGTTCCCCCTTTTGCACTCCTAGAATACCCCTCCACCAATAGGAGACTTTTGCCCCTGATTTTCGCCTCCTCTGATCCTCCACCCTCTATATATACCCTTCCTGTTTACCTTTTATATCATTCTACCCCTACTTGATAATGCTGGTTGTCCAGTGAAACGCGTCGTATATCCTGTATCATCATGTACATTAATGCAACCCTGTACCACCATGAATTTTGCTCATCTCATTCATCTACTTCCTGCCACCCAGCGAAAACTCATCAGAGACCTGGAAACTTTGAATAATAAAATTTTCAACGCAGAAATTGCCATTTCTTTCAACCTCGTATGTATTAATGAAAATGAATTACCTGGCTTTACTAACATATATATATATATATATATATATATATATATATATATATATATATATATATATATATATATTTATATATATATGTATATATATATATAGATATATATATATATAGATAAATAGATAGATAGATAGATAGATAGATATAGATATAGATAGTATGTTTATGGTAAGATCTCCAACCCAAGAATTACCAAATGTTCTCAATCTGTCTTCTACTCAACAAGTGAAGTCTGGAACTCTCTCCCTCAATCAAACTGTCATTTACCCTATGTATAAAACTGCTTTAAACTTAGCGTGTCCAGATATTTTGAACCGAACGTCCCTTGAATTTGGCTCTTTGTCACTCTTTTGGCTTTGGGGGAGACACTCGTTACAGGCAGCCTGCCTTATGTATCTTCCATACACATAACACAAATCATATAGGCTACACAAGCTTTAACACACACACATTCCACTCATAAACATACCCACACCCACAACCAATCACATATACAAACTCAAACATACATAATATACAATAAGTTACATACACAAACACTCATTGGCTCTTACCTTTATTCTTTAACACTCTATATTCTCTCTCTCTCTCTCTCTCTCTCTCTCTCTCTCTCTCTCTCTCTCTCTCTCTCTCTCTCTCTCTTGTATGTTTGTA
Organism: Paralithodes platypus; assembly: GCA_032716605.1. NCBI lineage: Eukaryota > Metazoa > Arthropoda > Malacostraca > Decapoda > Lithodidae > Paralithodes > Paralithodes platypus. Next base: position 392,956 of record JAVRFV010000149.1, on the reverse strand, counting down.
TGTATGTATGTGTATATGTGTATATGTGTGTATATATATGTACCGGTGTATATATATATATATATATATATATATATATATATATATATATATATATAGCTTGTAAGGCCAGACTGCCTAGTAAGGACCTTGAGGTCTGTGTGGTCTGTGTATCTATGTAGCTCTATGTAGCTCGCTCTCTCTCTCTCTCTCCAATATGAAAATTGTATGGCATATCTTGGCAACCCTCCCATTAGCGGCCAGTGTGGTGATAACGGTGTGTGTGTTACTCAGTTACTCCGTTACTTGTTCGTCAAGGGGAATCCACGCAATGCGAGCTAAGCTCATTATTATCGCGCCTCCTTAACTGGGAATGTATTGCGTGAAATGCATGTTAAGTGTTTTATGTAATGTTGGTATGGCTGTGGATGTGTGTGTAGTCTGTATTTTAGCCAATTGGCGACATAGGAAACGAAGGCTTAGGGTGGATCTGTATGGTACCATTCTCACTATAGACGGTACCGTCTCGCCCGAAGGCTTAGGCAGCCATCAGCTTAGGTGAACCATATGATACCCATCTCGCCTTGTACCATTTTTGCCAACCCCAGATGGGACGTCACAACGTCGTCCACTTATTCCAGGTACCTATTTACAGCTAGGTGAACTGAGGCTAACACATGAAAGGAGACAAGCCCAATTTGTCTCCGCCCGGCCGGGGATTAAACCCCCGACCCCTCGTGTGTGAGACGAGAGCTCTACCTACTAGGCTACGGGCTGTGTGTGTGTGTGTGTGTGTGTGTGTGTGTGTGTGTGTGTGTGTGTGTGGAGCATGTTGAAGAGAGTGTGTGTGGTTATGTGTTTGTGTGCTTCAATAGAAACTTGTATTCATTTGAGGGGAGTGGGTGTGGTCTGAAGCCCCTTTAGCCCCAATTGTTTAGAAATATTCAGATTTTCGCCCAATTAGCAGGACGATTTTTAGTCCTTTAGTGCCATTTAGGTATCATATTTGTTTCCTGGCGAGCAATAGGGAGCTTGAATAATCTGGAGTAAACGGCCATCGGCCGGGATATTATTTTACCCCACAAAATGCACAACATTGTCTTGAAGGAGGGCCTTGAGGCTATTTTGTTTAAGTTTGTTGGAGGTCTAGGGAGCACTCTTTCAAAATATCATATAAAATACCATTGAAAATAAATGAATAAATAAATATATAAATAGGAATCTCCCCTTATGCCAAATGGCCATAAACAGCGAACGATAAAATTAATAATAACCCACAAAATATGCAACAGCCCGAGCAACAAAAGGAACCTGCAGTAAATAAATTTATATAGGCCTACCCTTAAAACTTACGCCTATATTTATCACCATTAATATCACCCGCCCAATATATCACCTAAAAAAAAAATATAATAATAATAATTATACAGTATATCTCTCTCTCTCTCGTCAAACTTTAAAGCAGCCCAACTTGTGTATTCATATATGCGAGGTGGTGATCACAAAGGTGATATATGAATGCAACAAAATACATTGACGAGGCGCCTCTATCACGGTGAGCTTTAACGCCCGGCCACCATCATAGAGACATATCACAATTATGAAAGCTAATAACATGGAAGGTAAATTTGAAAAGTTGGCATTGGTGTTGCCTGGTTTCTTTTAGGTGATGGTAAATTACCATGTCATGATTACATATTATTTACGATAATTTTTATAGCAAAATAGGTGATTAATTATGAAAATTTGGCATTAATAGGATGCAAGCCCATAGTCAATATATATTCCCTTAAGTATCGATACAAAGATTACATTTTCCCCTTTTTGAATATATTATTAGAAATTAGTTAAACATGATTTGCTACATGTGGCATAGCCTATGTGTGTCCTCATTTTCATAAAATTATTGCTATTGTTTTATTTTTGTTATCTTGCATTACAATTATATCTTTCTAACTTACATTTCAACAGAATATATATTTAAGCAACTCAACTTCCCAAACAATAACAGCCGGAGCAAAAGTTTGAGCTTCCAGGACGGTATGAACTCCAAACGACCGAATCAACTGGAAAACTAATGCCATAAACCAGCGAAAGTATCAAAATACATTAAATATTATCGGGTTTACTCGAAATTCAGGGAAATGTATCCCATTTGGTTTCAGATTGTCCTGGAAGAAAACGGAAAAGTTGTCGCTGAAGATCAAAGACTGAATACTTGGGAACTTATTCAGGGTAAGTGTAAAAATCTTATCTTAGAGTGAAAATATCAAAATATGCATTAGCCTGTTATGCGACGCTGTAATCCAGCACGCTTTATATGTGTTCTTATAATCCCTATTTAGGAAGACTCAGAACTTAATATTGCTCAACAGGAACATAGCTAACTGTGACATATATACTTCTTAATTCAATCAATCTCCACCAATAACATAGAATACACAAGCTCGGTACAAAAGTTTTATTTTGTATTATGCTAAGGTACAGGGCACAGAATCAATCCGGAGCTTAGTTATAGTAACGTAATTCCGATTGGTAAAATAGTGAAGAATAACACGTTGATAGTTATACACTTATGTAGAATATTTCCTGTCACAAGAATAAAATAAATAGTTGAATGGTAACACTACATAAACATAGAATATATATATGATGACAATATAAATATATCATACAAACATTCACAGAGAGTTACAATCTGGTGAATATGGACAATCAATATCGCGACCTCAGCTAAGGCGAGGTAGCGCAGCTGAGGTACCTACCAGGTAGCGTGTCAGTGAGGTGTATACCTAGTATCAGTGCATTACCAGAAAAGCCCACCGAAACGCCAAAAAAATACACTCGTTGTTCCCTGATTAAATAGCACTGTATGAATATTCCCACATTGAAAACATGCTACAGGGGGGCAATGCCTAGTGAGTTAATTGCTCAATAGGTGGCGTTCTGAGAGTGAGGGTCCGAGTCTATAGGTGGCGAGACGGTGAAGCACGAAGGCGAAAGCATGTGATCCTACCGGGATTCGAACCTGGGTTACAAGGTTTACCAGTTACTTGTGGAGACTATTATACTTATTCCTGATCTTCAGCCTCTTTTCTTCACACACACAGGTCTGGTGAAGGTATTGAGGGATAAGCCTTTACAACGGCACCTCGTATCTACATTCTACTTTTCCTATTGTTCTGAAGAGTGTAGAGAGGGGAGACGGGGTTTTGGAGAGAGAGGAAGCTGTTGAATGGCTTTGTTATGTGTGTTATTAGTCTGTATACGTCGTCGAGGTGTTCTCCAACTGGGTGCATGCATGTGAAACATGCTAGGACATACTATAACACCCACTAAATGTCCGCCTGGGCTGGGATCAAATCCAGATCAAGCAGATGCACACATGAGCGTGCTAGCCACTCGACCGCCTTCTCTAGAGATCCTGTTGTGAGAGAGATCTGCCAACCTCCGCCATATTGGTGTCACTGGCGTCAAATATTACCCTCTCTTTACACCCCAATACTTCCTTACCCATCATAAAAAAAAAAACATTTGACAGAACAGGTAAGAAATATGTGAATATTTCTTCTACATGATCAAAATAACAGCATCAGCAATGCTTATTTGATAATTAGGGCACACAAATGGCGTCCAAAGAAAAGGTGAACGATCTCCGTTATTACAGGATCTCTACTTCCCTCTTTACATCCAACATCCTCCACCTATCCTTCATTCACCAAGAGCTCCCCCACACATACCTCATGATTGAGGCGGAGGCAAGAAAGGCTTTAGAAGAGTCTGGTTAATCTTCCGGATTATATGACCCTGCGTACTATTCTGTGTTCTTTGACACGAGAGAGAGAGAGAGAGAGAGAGAGAGAGAGAGAGAGAGAGAGAGAGAGAGAGAGAGAGAGAGAGAGAGAGAGAGAGAGAGAGAGAGGTTGATAATACGATAGTACTCAAGAAGAAAACTACGTTTTTAACGGAAGAGCATACACTAAATAGAGGGAGGCGATTAGAAGAAGAATTATAAAGTTGGAACAGAATAAACAATAGGGGAAAGGAGAAAGAAAGAAAACAATTCTTATGAAACAACTAGAAGCAGAATCGTGTAGGAAAGGGATAATTTAAAACATTATTAATAGCTAGGAACGAGTAAAAATATAGAGTACATAGAAAACTGGACCACAATAAATAAACTGGTATTGTGGAGTGGATTAAGAAGGTTCGTAAGCAGGTACAGTCGAGTTCAAAAGTCGTGTCCTACTTGCATTTTTTGTATCTTGCTATCAATTTACCATATAATTATAAAATCAAATATAATTCCTTAAACACAAAAAACGCCCTACATATTCCACCTCGAATACTTTTGCTAGAGTACGCATTTTCAATAGCAAGTCAGGAAAATAAAGAGTGGGTTTGGAAAGTGGGACGAAACTATTGCACGTGACTGTACACTGCCTCGAATTACTTTCTGCTTTGCCTCTGATGATGAAGGTGGGCCTCATTGGAAGGTAACAGGTAATGCACACTCACCTATTTTTCTCGCAACTGTTTTCGGCAACTCTGGTCTGGAAGTTTTTCAATTAATTTGTTGTGTAATTCTGTCAACTGTAATAATCAATGTCAGTATAATCACCGACATCAGTGGTCTAGAAATGCTGTCTGGATAAAAATGTTATTACACATTTCCTAGAAAATACGTATTTATGTAATTCGCCTTCCGTGTCGCAAAAATTGGCTTCTCATATGGTGGTTGGACACTGGTCTTATTGGACATTTCACAAACACATAAATCTATTTTTCCTGGCAACATTATATATTTGAAATGCATAAACAGATGAAGCATATAGGTAGTGATATTTAGCCACCAAACTGTAATACATATACAGTATAGTGTTACATTCATAAGATAAATACAATACCTTAGATACAATTATCTATTGGAAACATAAATTACTTTAAATTCGTATTTTTTTCTTTTCTTTAATTGAAATAATGAGTAATCATAAAATATACTACGTCTATAACCCCTTCACTACCGGTGCCGTACTTTTAACTTTGTTTTGGATACAATTAGATAATTTTATACAGTTTAAAAAGGGTCTACAGCAATTAACAGGCTACGAACTTATATGACTCCTTTTACTACCACATATCCTTCTTAAGCAGTGCAAAATCGTCTAAATATAGCTAGAATAAAATGAAAACGACGTCACAAGTACATAAGGGTTTAAATGATCATATAAAGTTACACAATATTCATACAGGACAAAATAAAAACTATCAATATCGGAGTTGCACATCCAATATTATAGTTCGGTATTTGTTAATAATGTATTATTATTATATTGGCTGGTACAAAATATTTCGAGTTCTGAGGAAAGGAATTATTATACACGTTAGTACATAGTCAAGAAACTAAATGGCCTCAACTTATTTTTATAATCTGCCGGAAGCTTTTCATTTTTGTATGCTATGTTTGTATGTTTTTTCCGGTACGTAGCTACTTGGCTGATGTTTAACCAAAAATATAAAGAAACCAACCGTGCCCGCTGCTCGTATATTTTATACATGTTATTATTTTTCAGTATGCTCATATACAGTATTTACTATATATATACTGTGTATATATATATATATATATATATATATATATATATATATATATATGGTACATATATATATGAAAAAGAGAAAGGAGAATGGAAACAACACCTCCCCCAACACCCCCAAGGAAAGAAGCCCCAAGTGTCACACCACCAGAATACGCCTGAGTCGCCTCTATCACGCCCGCTCTTCCTTCAACACCCGGAAAGGACAATCATCATGATTAAGAACCCAAGTAGTGATGGGAGAAAGAAGAACCAAAAGGAAGGCAAGGCAAGTAAAAACTTGCATAGATCATATACCACCAAGCGCCCTTCTTCCTCCGAGCCGCACCACCGCCGTGATAGAGAAGTCCAGAGGGGCTAATCCCAGCAACACCAGGCCCTCCTCCCAGCACATCAGCCCTTCTTGCCCGGAGAAGGGACACCTGGAGTAATGCCACAAGCGGTATGACTATGACAGGCAAAATTAACCCACTGAACCCCAGCGACGACAACGTGTCGTCGGCAATGTATGTAACGCTAAACCCCAGCGACGACAACGTGTCGTCAATGTTAATTACTCCGGTCCTATGGCACCTAGAGGGCTCAGATTCGTATCGGAACTGTGTAAGTATCCCACGCAACTTTGTCGATGGTTGAACACTCTCAAAGTCCAACCATGTGTGCATGAGCACACAAAAACATGGTTTTTGGGTGTTTTTGCCTTCAATTTTTTACTCTTACGTAAAATTCCGTTTTCGGGGGCTCTGTAGGACCAATTTGTTGTGGTTTTTCCTTCATTCCTAACCCATTCGCTATTGTTTCTGGAATTTTTTTTTTTCTTCAAAACTTGCCGGTCCCTGGTGGTACATTTATTTATAACTAGCTGGGGCTCAGTGGGTTAAGATCTATAACAGTTGGAAATCTCTTAACCCCGTCTGTACTAGCGACGGCAGGGAGCTGTCAGTAGATAAGTCACTCCCCAGTCCCAGCGACGGCAGGGAGCTGTCAGTAATGTAATTTCTTTGTAACTGCCAGTATCAGGCCATGCCTGGTACTACGACCGTTTGAGAACTGCTCTCGAGTTGGCAACATTTCTAAAAAAAAAAAAAAAAAAATCTATGTGAATGGGGGATAGAAAAGGCATAACTGCCTGCAACGATTGCCTCCCCCAGATTTCAAAGAGTGACAGGGCCAAAATCAAGGGACGTTCGACATAAAATACCTGGACACACAGAGTTTGAAGCAATTTAAGTCATAGGAAGAGGGAAAGACTGATTCTGGGAGAGAGTTCCAGAGCTCAGCAGTTGAATAGAAGAAAGACTGAGAATAGCATTTCACCCTTGGGTTGGAAAGTTGCACAGAGTAGGGGTGGGATTATGTTGCAAGGTGGGTGCTACGTACCCTACGTAGAGGAGGTGGCATACACTGGGAAAGCTCCGAGGAACACTGATTATTGTAGTAGCGATAGAATAGCGAGAGAGATGCAACATTGCGGCGAAGAGAGAGAGATCAACAGAGAGTTGGTGAGTGGACGGGAGTTAATGATACGAAAGGCTTTCCTTTCTACTTTATCTAGGAGTGCGGTGTGAGAGGATCCTCCCCACACATGTGAACAATGCTCAATACAAGGATGCACTGTGGCCCCTGTACAGAGCAAGAATCTGCTCAGGGGTAAAGAACCCCTTGAGGCGGTTGACTACACCCAGCTTCTGGGAGGCTGCCTTAGCGAGACTGGTAATATGGTCTTTCCAAGTGAGAGCAGAAGAAAAAGAGACACCGAGAACATTGAGAGAAGATGAAGGGTTGATTTTTGTATTGTTGAAGAATAAGGGATAGTCCTCTGGAGGTTCGTGACAGGTAGTAAGATGGATAAATTAAGTTTGGAAGCATTAAATGCAACAAGGTTTTCTCTACCCCCATTGGAAATAGTAGCTAGATCAGAAGATAACCATTTTATGGCTTCATTACATTTGCTTTTGAGGGACTGCTGGCTGGGACGTTCTGGAAAACTAATTGAGTGGTGTAAGGTAAAGTTGTCTGCCTATGAATGGATGGGACTGGATGTACAGTGGAGAAGATCATTTATGAAAATTTGAAAGAGAATAGGAGATAGGACAGAACCCTGAGGAACACCGGAGTTAATAGGATGAGGAAATGAACGATGGCCGTCCACAACCGCAGCTATGGAACGGCCAGAAAGGAAATTAGAGACAAAGGCACAGATGGAGGGACGTTAACCGAAGGAGGGCAGTTTGGAAATTAAAGATTTGTGCCAGACTCTATCGAAAGCCTTCAATATGTCTAGTGCAACAGAAAAAGTCTCACCAAAGTCCCGAAAGTTGGATGACCAAGAGTTAGTAAAATATGAAAGAAGATCACCAGTAGAGCGACCCTTAAGGAAGCCATACTGGCTATCTGAGAGCAAATTATGAGAAGAGAAATGCTTAAGAAATTTGGAAGCAAGAATAGTTTCAAAAACTTTAGAAATACAAGAGATGAGCGCAATTCGACGATAGTTGGAGGGTTGAGAGCGGTCACCCTTCTTTGGGACAGGTTGAATGAGAGCAAACTTCCAGCAAGAAGGAAAGACGTTAGAGGAGAGACAGAGACGAAAGAGTTTGCCTAGGCAGGGAGTCAGCATGGAAGCACAGTTTTTAAGAACAACAGGAGGAATACCGTCCGGACCATACGCCTTCTTAGTATTAAGGGTGAGATTTCCACTTGAGGGATTTTTTTCTTTACCCCTTTCTCCCTCATGTTTAGCCCCATTGCTTTGAGATTTTAAGACGTTCGCCCCATTAGTTTGGCGATTTTAAGAACTTTCACCCTATTTATGTCACTTTTAAGACCTTTCGTCCCATTTAGATTTCGATTTTTTCCTGGCGAGCGACAGCGAGCCTGTAATTTATGAGGAACCGGCCTTCGGCCGGGAAATTTTTCTACCGAAAAATGTACAATTTATCTTGAAAGGGGGTCTCGGGGGTGTAATTTTAAGCTTGATGAAAAAGTAGGGAACAAACTAAATACCTCCCCTTAAGCCCAGAGAGGGTAGAAAGTACATCTTTAGAAGAGATTAGGATATTAGGCATAAGTAGGAGAGGGAGGAATAGCACCGGAATCATCCAAGGTAGAGTTTCTGGCAAAAGTTTGAGCAAAGAGTTCAGCTTTGTCAGAGGAAGAAGTGCCATCAGAATGGAAAAAGGGAGGAAAAGACGAAGAAGAAAAGTTGTTGGAGAGGTTTTTGGCTAGATGCCAGAAAGCTTAGGAAGATCTAGAGTTGGATAGTTAACTGCATTTATTATTGATGAAAGAGTGCTTGGCAAGTCGAAGAACAGATTTGGCTTGATTCCGGGCAGAAACATAGGAAGAATGGGATTCTTGAGTTTTAAGGCGACGGTACCGTTTGAATGCTTCCTCCTTGTTGTGGACAGCTGTAGAACAAGCGTGAGTAAACCAAGATTGTTTTGCATTAGACTGGGAGAAAGAAAATGGAATGTACGCTTCCATGCCCGAGAGGATAACCTCGGTAATGCGTTCAGCACTCTCCTCGGGTCCTTGGCCACGGAAGCAGAAGTCATTCCATGGGAAATCAAAGTAGTATTGCCGGAGAGCCTCCCAGTCGGCAGCGCCAAAGTGCCACAAGCGCCGCCGGCTGGGACGATCGGGTGGCCGTACTGAAGAGTTAGGACAGGTGACGGAGATAAGTTTATGGTCGTAGAAGCCCAAAGGAGAGAAAAGATTGACAGTATAAGAGGAAGGGTTAGAATTCAGAAATAAGTCAAGAATGCTGGGCCGATATCCGAAGCGATCCGGGATACGGGTGGGTTGCTGGACCAGCTGCTCTAGGTCATTTATGATAGAAAAGACTACATAGGCTTGTTTACCAGGTTGGTCAGTAGAGTGAGAGGAGAGCCATTGGCGGTGATGAACGTTGAAATCTCCTAAGATGGAGATTTCAGAGAAGGGAGAGATAGATAAAATGTGTTCCACTTTAGAGTTTAGATAGTCGAAGAATTTGGGAAAGTCAGTAGAGTTAGGGGGAAGATAGACAGCACAGAAATATTTAGTATGAGAATGACAGGATAGTTTGAGCCATAAAGTTGAGAATTCAGAGGAGTCAAAATCGGGAGCACGAGAGCAAGTGAGTTTGTTGTGCACGTATGCGCAACATCCGCCATTGGCTTTGAAACTAGGATAGAGAAAATAGGAGGATACAGAGAAGGAGCTGCTGGAAGTTGTTTCAGATACCTGGGTTTCGGTGAGGAAAAGAAGATCAGGTTCGGAGGAGGAGAGATGGTGTTCGACAGAGTGAAAATTAGAGGAAAGGCCGCGAATATTGCAAAAGTTGATAGTAAGAGTGACAGGCCGTGGTCCAGAACATTTTGAGGGGTCGTTACGGGAAGGTCGGGCATGTGTGGGGGCATTTATGGTCCCCCCCCCTGGGGACTCCGAGGCTGGGCTTGTGTTTATAATTTGTTTAAACTAATTTTGAAGGAGGAAGTGTGGTGTGCATGTTAAGTGAAGTGAAGTAGATAGGAGGAGGATGTGTTTGTGAGAGCATGCCGGACTACTCTCAATGTAAGTGAGGCATAAAGGGAATCAGTAAGAGTGGCCAAGCAAATGAAACAGGAGTTCCAGCGATTCCTTATCAAATGCTTACAGCCTCTCCTGGGTACAGCCCTGTTCGATTGGTGCCTACAATTTACCCCCATTCCCCCTATTAGTCGCCTTGTACAACACGCAGTAGGACGTGTGGGGCATATTCTTTTTTTCCTCCACCATAAGATGGAGGCCCCCTTACCCCCAGGGGGTAATATCCAACCCTCTGCAGGCTGGGAGAGCCAGTATTCCTTCATCTTTTGAGGTGGGAAGTTTATTTTATCTTGCCATTTTGGCCACATTGCTTGGGACTGGGGGGGGGGGGGGACATTTACTACTGTATCCTCCGGTACAGTAGGGGTTAAAACATACTACACTGGAAGATATTTTAAGAGCTGGAAGATTTGGGCTATACTCAATAAACTAATTAAAGCTTGGCCTATAAAGGTTTATTGAGGATTTTTAGATATTTTCTCTACAATGGAATTGTTATTGAATTACCATGGTGGCAACTCAATATTAATTCTTCTGCCTCGATCATCAGGAATTACTCTCGCTAAAGAAAGCTGTACTCACGTTGCGATTTAGCGGTAGTAAACCTACCCCATTCTGGTTCCTATTAGAAGTTCACGCACTGGCAATTTTGTTTTCTTATTAAGGGCTCGCGAGATTCCGTAGTAATTGCATAACGGCACTCTGCATAGAGTCCATACAATATGTTAAAAGTGCTCCACTATTTTGCGGATATGTTCGCACAAACATGCACAGAAATCGGACAAACTAAAGCGTCGAACACCCCATCCACTGCAAAGGACCCTCCATCCGCCAAACTTCCCAGGGGAAAAACCCACTGCAGCATCAGGAGGAAGACCGCCAAGTACAGGAAATGCTCGATGCAGGGATAGCCACCCCCTCCGTCAGTCCCTGGTCTTCCCCAGTCGTCCTAGTCAAGAAGAAAGACGGATCTACTAGATTCTACATGGATTACAGACGACACAACGACGCCACCATCGAGGACGCCACGCCCTTACCCAGGATAGATGACTGCCTGGATTCCCTGCACGGATCCAAATAGTTCACCACCCTGGATCTACAAGCTGGATATTGGCAAGTTCCCATACAGAAAAATCATCAACAGAAGACCGCCTTTTCCACCAGAGGGGGCCATCCTTATGAGTTCAATGTGCTCCCCTTCGGTCTCTGCAATGGGCCTGCTACTTTCTCACGCCTAATGGTATCCGTCCTCAAGGGTCTCACCTGGGAAATATGTTTAGCGTGCCTGGATGACGTCATAGTCTATGGAAAGACCTGGGAAGAACACATACAGCGCCTCCATACGGTACTCCAACGGATAAGAGAGGCCATACTCAAACTGAACCCCTCGAAGTGTTCAGTAGCCCGGACAACTGTAGGTTTCCTCGGCCACGTCATCTCGGCCGAGGGCATCTTACCAGGTCCTCGCAAGCTCTCTGCAATTGCAGCCCAAATTCCTCCTACCATCGTCAAAGGTGTTCGCTCTTTCTTGGGTTCAGCCACCTACTAAAGGAGGTTCTTGAAGGATTTTGCTGCCCTGGCCCGCCCTCTTCATGAATTAACCAAGAAAGACGAGCCCTTCAAATGGACTGCTGAAAGGGACAAAGCTTTCAACGCTCTCAAACAACACCTGGTGCAAGCCCCTAATAGTTCCTGGATTATAGACAACCATTCCGGTTATATACCGATGTATCTCTGTATGCCATCGGAGGTGTACTGGATCAAGTACAAGATGGGCGTGAGCACATATTCTCTTGCGCCATTGCCACTTTGAACGCTGCACAACGAAACTATGCTGCTACAAAAAGAGAGCGCCTCGGGATCAATCTGGGCATTAAACCATTCTCTCTCGTTTCTGTTAGGCACAAAAGTAGATATTATTACAGATCATCAATCCCTGCAATGGTTACGAAGATCAAAAACTAACTGTGCTCTTCTCATTCGTTGGCGAGAAACCCTGGGGGAGTTCGACTTCGAAATTCACTACCATCCAAGGAAACTACACACGAACGCCGACGACCTCTCTCGCCTGCCCGTCAGAAGTGCTAGCATAAATCATCTACCCACGATAACTAGTTCAGCGACCCCTCTAAGTTCAAATATTTTAGTTACCCCTTTAAAACCAACTAGTTTTAGTTACCCACTCAAATTCGACGAAAACTCAGCCTGAACACCCTCAAGAAAATGCCAACCCCACATTACTGAAACCATGGCTAACTAAAATAAAACCGAAATGGATTCCCAAAGATGTTTTCTATAATTTATATCGAGTAGATCAACTCTATACAGAATCCAGACACATCACCATCAACCTGCAAACAGCCTAAGAAATACTACTAATAATCCACGAAGGCAGTGGTAAAAACCTTGGCCGAGCAAAAATGTTACAAGTCTTCCAACAAATTTATTGGACCACCAGCCCTACCAAGAAAGTTTCAGAAGCTTCCAGACCTTGTGGATTAGGAAAAGACCGTACCAGGACTCCAGGGGTAGCCAGAAAATTAGTCGCTTTTAAATATTGGCAGACTCTGTCACTTGACGTCATGGGCCCATTTCCCATGAAACAAGTCAAGAGATTCGTCGTCACCTTCGTCGACGTCTACTCCCGGTTCTTGGTAGCCTGCCTCATCAAGGAGCACAGCGCCCTCACCGTGGCAGAGGTCTTGGCCACCTAAGTCTTCGCCAACTTCGGCCTACCTGATGTACTCCTCTCTGATAATGCCCCTGAGTTCTCTGGCCAAGTATAGGAAAAAAATTCAAGATTATGTGGCATCAAGGTGTCTCACTCGTCCCCCTACTGGCCTCAAGGAAATGCCATTTTTGAAGAAGCCATAAAGCCATAAATAATCAGCTAAGGACTCTGTTCATCGCCTTACAAACTCAAGATTGGCCAACCCAAGTTAAAATGATCCAGTGGGGTATGAACTCGTGCCTTAGGGAAGGCGGCATAACATACCACGAGAGACTGTAAGGCATTGCATCCCTGCTGCTACCATTTCGTGGTCTGGCTGAACCCTCCACGGCGATCATATCCACCGACTCTACAACACCTCAAAAACGTCCTTCATACCGCCCAAGTATGCCAGGACACAGCCAGAGACATCACGCCCCCACAAAGCCCCTACGCCGTCAACGATTTAGTAATGGAGGCCAAACTACCAGTGTCCAACAAACTTGGCCCCAGATACATCGGGCCATACAAAATCACCAAAGTCCCCAACCTGTATCAGATTATCATAAATTATCACAGAGAGTCTCAGACCTACCGAAATCGCTTTGTGAAGATTTATCGTCCTCTGATTACGGATAGAGACACCTCCAAGCCTTATACAGCACCTCCGTCATCCGCCACACCCCAACTCAAACCACACTGCCACCACCCGCCTCGTGAGTTACCCTATTCTCCTCCTTCTTCACACTCACAACCTACTCCTTCCTCCTCTCCTCCCCCATCTGCCCCACCTTATTCCCCCATTTTTCACCCCTCCCTCTATCCTTAATCGTCCTCCTCGTCATCTTTCTATCCCTCGCCCTCCACCCAGACCCCTCCCCCCTTCTTCAGCACCTACTCGTCCCTGTTAATCCCTTAGCCCTAGTTCCTTCTTTCTCTCGCAACCAAATCCCTGTTACCCTCTTTCCCTCTTCCTCTTCTCCTAACTCCAATACCCTCTCTCCCCCGCCACCTATCACCCCCCAGTTCAACCCAATCCCTCCAGCATACCCCACATCAGCCCTAAGTCATCTATTTCTATTACCATCCTACCTCATCTCTCCCCCCCTCCTACCCCCTCCCCCCAGTACCCCCCCTCCCTCCTCCCGCCGTCCCACACCAACCCCTCGCCTGTCACCCTCCTCTCTCTCTGCTTCACATTCCATTCCCCCCTTTTCCATTCGCACTAGAGCAAGCCGTCTCTCTTAACCCCCTTCTCGTTGCTCTTCCATTTCTTATCATACTCCTAGCTCTTCCCCTTCCCCTTTACTTGCACATACTTTGCGACCGTAGAACGCATTATTAAGGGCACCAGCATTACGAATACAGCGAAGAAACACAAATCGACAAATTCAAGCCACCATCTCTCACCCTTTTCCCACCTCAGTGAGGTCACCAGGAATTTTCACGTCCCCAACCATCCACAAAAGAGGGCATCCCAAAGGTCACCATCACTTCCTCCTCTACCACCACCAGACCAACACCTTCCCGAGCTGCCTCTCCAAGTTTCTGCACCATGACGTCCCCTGTGAAAACTCCTCCGACCGGCTCCATCACCTTCAGCACCATAGAAATTCCCTTCATCAAGAAGATCAGATGGGGTGAAGATCAGGGCTCTTCCTACACCTTCAGATTCTTAGATGAACTTCAGACAGCTCTGTCTACATAAGCAGCGATTCTTACCCGACGGTATTTGGCAACACCTCGAGGCCCGCAGACGCTCGTTCCCGGAAATGGTGGGAATACCTGGACCAATATAAAACTTTTTCTCGTCAAGACGACGCATGGTATTTTCTAATACAGCCACGAGGCTATGGATGCTATCCCAGGGAGGGAAATTAAATAAAGAGAAAGGAGAATGGAAACACAACACCACCACAAAGTGGTATTGCCACCCTTGCCACCACACCCCCGAGGAAAGAAGCCCCAAGCGCCACACCACCAGAATACGCCCGAGTCGCCTCTATCACGCCAACACTTCCTCCATCACCCGGAATGACATAATCATCACGATTAGGAACCCAAGTAGTGACAGGAGAAAGAAGAACCAAAAGGAAGGCAAGGCAAGTAAAAACTTGCATAGATCATACACTACCACGCGCCCTTCTTCCTCCAAGCCGCACTACCGCTGTGATAGAGAAGTCCAGAGGGGCTTCCCCATCTGCCCCAGGCCCTCCTTCCAGCACATCAGCCCTTCTTGCCCAGAGAAGGGACACCTGGAGAAACGCCACAAGCGGTAAGACTATAACAGGCAAAGTTAAGATCTATAACAGTTGGAAAGCTCTTAAAACATACTTCACTGGAAGATATTTTAAGAGCTGGAAGATTTGAGCTATACTCCATAAACTATTATAGCACTAGCATGTATTGGTTCGTTTTTGTTTTGGGGAAAACGATGCTGGGGACCACCAATTGGTTTGGGCAACACGTCTGACAGATTGTCTGTATTGAGGCTGTAAAATAGGTTGAATTTAGGCAATGGCAGGATTTGACCTAGTAGATTTAAAGATTTTCTTGGGAATGATGGGGGGGGGGGGGGGGAGCCGGTGGATGAGTTAGCGGAGATGATAGTTTTGTTAGAATTGATGGGTGGTGTATTTGTTGAGAGAGTGGCAGAGGAAAATGTGATTGTTGAAGTTATATGTGTAGTTATGGGAGAAGGTAACTTAGCGATGGAAGTAGAAGGAAGAGACGGTTTTTGGCAAGGTTTCATTATTTAAGATGGCAAGTTTACTTTTGGAGAACTGGTTTCTGAACACAAAGAGGAAATCTTAGAGAAAGTGGGTGAGGTAGGTTGAGTGGTTGTTGAAGGGGAAGACATAGTTATGTCAACTTCGGGTGATGCAGAAGCTATAGAAGGGGTTGGAGTGTGAGGTGGCATTGTTGGAGGTCTAGATTGAAGAATGAGGGGTGCAGATGATTTTTAGATCTTGGCTCTACAAAGAAATTGTTATTGAATCACCATGGTGGCAACTCAATATAAATTCTTCTGCCTAGATCATCAGGAATTACTGTCGCTAAAGAAAGCTGTACTAACGTTGCGCTTTAGCAGTAATAAACTGACCACATTCTGGTACTTATTAGAAGTTCACGCACTAGTAATTGGCTTCTTTTAAGTAAGGGCTTCCGAGATACCGTAGCAATAGCATAACAGCACTCTGCATAGAGCACACACGATACGTTGTCCCAGGCACTGGAAATAAGATACGTATACGTAAAAGGCCCAAATAAACCTATCTAAAAGTCCCTGAAAGACTCTTATGAAGGTCAGAACAGTTAAGAGATGTTGCATATCAACCCTCTTACGTTAGTCAGATGATATATGTATAGCACTGGCAAAACAGATTCATATTCATTAAGACCCCAAACCCAGGAGTACTGTAAGGTTCTTAATTAAGGGGAGGTTTTTAGTTCGTTCCCTAAAATTCCATCAATCTTAAAATTACACCCCCTAGACCCCCATTCAAGATAAATTTGTACATTTTTCGGTAGAAAAATGTCCCGGCTGAAAGCCGGTTCCTCTTAAATTTCAGGCTCGCTATCGCTCGCCAGGATAATATCGACACCTGAATTGCACGAAAGGTCTTAATATGGGGTGAACGTTCTTAACATCGCTAAACTAATGGGGCAAACGTTTTATAATATCAAAAGCAATGGGGCTAAACATGAGGGAGAAAGGGGTCAAGAAAAAAATCCCTCAAGTGGAGATCTCCCCTTAAACTCTTTTATAGGTCAGGATAGTTGAGCGAGATAGCACAAAACTGGTATAACTTCTCACGTTAATCCGTTAATCCGATGATATGTTACGTATAACACTGGTAGAACGGAACATATTCATGCAAGACCCCAAACCCAAGAGTTCTACAACATCTTCCATCCTGCTGTCATCAACACACGACAGGACCAGCACCACGTCCTAAGTACCACGGATGATGTGCCTTATCGCTGGAAATGCTTAGTGTAATCCCGAAAGTTCATAGTGACATCCCTCTGGAACTTATTGTGGATCCTCGTTCGTGCTCTGCAACTTGTATATATTGACCTATCCATGTCTGACAGTAACTGTATATTATACTATAGTTACACTGAATAATATAACTTATGCTTGCACACTGTATATTTATCCTCTATTACCTTTGTGCATGTGTTCATGTGGATTCAACTTATCCAGTCAAGTAAAGAACCTACCTAAATAGTCCAGTTAACCCCAGGTATAACAATATTATATAAATATATATACAATTTTTTTTTTTTTAGGTGAACAATAAGCGCAAAGCCAAGATATCAGCCCAGCAGGTAGTTAGGGAACACTAAGCTATCTATACCATTATAAATATAGAAACCTTCCGGCAAGACATGAATATACAGTAAACCGAGTATGTTTTCCGTTTCTTGAAAATGGACTTGTGTATTTCATTACGTTTCTCTCATGCGTAGATCAAAGTCTCTCTCTCTCATTGTCTCTCCATCTCTATCTCTCTCTCGTGACATATTTCTTTGTTAATGAGATACTCTGTCGTGCTATGTGGCATGGCGTGCCATTTTTAGGGTTGGGTAGTGTTGAGTGGCCAGCTAAAACCTTCTATCGTTTGTCTACCACACACAAAATTTAAAATTTGGGTAAAGCCTAATTTCAATGGTTGAACAATAATGGTATTAACATAGTTTACTATACTGTAAATATAGAACATAGTCAGCATACAGTCTTTCACTTTTGTGAACATGTCTTAAAATTAGGTACCGTAGTTCTTTGTAAAATAAATATTATGATCTACATGAACAATTAGAGACGTAGGTGTAATGATTGTTAACCCATAAACAGCAACCGTCCTCAATAGAGGTTTTTCTGGTACACTGCGACCGTCCTCAATAGATCTAGAACAAAGAATTTTTGATTAAGTGAGATCATTCCACTCCATTACTTCCTACCACTCCTACATATGTGTCCCCCCCCCCCTCCTTTCCTTTTCCCCCTCCTTAACCTCTCCGCGGCGCACAGGGGGTTTTCTACAGGGTAAGACTGTGCGCACCTATGATGATTTTGGGACCTATTACCAATTTCGATAAAAAGTACATCATCGTGTAGGGAATGTTTGCGTGCATCGGCCCATATATATTTGACCCCCCAAAAAATGTCTGGGGGGGGTAGGGGAACGGTCCGTAGTTGAAAAATGTGGAGCGAATGGCACCGCGCGGCTTGATTGTCATCGAGCGGCGAGATTTCCCGGCCGAATTTTCACGCGCCCAGGGGATAGAAGGAGAGGGAGGAGGGGGTGGGTTACCGCGTATTATCACGTATATCTCCTTTTTCGAGCCCTTTTAGGCTATTTAGAGTATGTATACGTGTGTAGGGCACCCATATAACAATCAATATGCCTCATAGTGACCAAAAATTGCAATATATAAGGGAATTATAAGATAATTTTTAGGCGGGAATGAAGATGTGTTGGAGGTTTGGCGGCAATTTATGAGCTGAGAGTGTGGTTTACGCCATACATATCACGTATATCTTGTACGTAGAGCACAGTCATGCTATAATACAGACTTGTACGTATGTATACGTGCCATATATCAAAATATATACCGCATATAAACCAATTCATGCGATATTTACGCACATTATCAATGAGTTTCTATGCGTGAACCAAGGTGTGAGTGAGTTGTGGTGGGAATGAAAGGGGGAGAGGGTGTGTTACGCCATAAATATCACGTCAATCTTGTATTTAGAGCACTCTCATGCTATAATAAAGACGTGTACATATGTAGGCGTCCCATATAACAAGGAATATACCGCATATAGCCCAATTGATGCGATATTTACGCAAATTGTGAATGTGTTTCTAGCAGACGGAAGCCTGAAAGGGTGGGTTGGGGGTGGGTGGGTGGGAGGGAGGCATGCAGGGGTGCAGTGAGTGAGTGAGTGAGTCGTGGAGAGATGGAAGTCAGGCAGATCTCTAGATAGATAACCAGCTTTGTGATAATTGTGGAGGCGCCCCAGGCGTATTGATGTTTGGTATTTTGACCCTTATGTCTACCAGATGGCTGGTGTTCGTTGCCATCAACAGGTCTACAATAACATGAGTCAGGAATGGAGAGAGAGAGAGAGAGAGAAACTGAGACATGCGTATGTCGTACGTATAAATGGACTTCAGAATTGCATTTTTATGCAAGCAGACATTGCATTTTAGACACATGTGAAGTACCACAGAAACATGTAGGCCATTGACTGTAAATAAAGTACTATATTTATAGACCACCAGCGACGGTGCTGAGTCAACACAGGCATATTGCCTTTTGTGATAGAGGGCTAAATATAGACTGGTGTCTCCTTACACTTGCGAAAGGGTAGATTGCCACCAGAGAAACGTGTACTTATTTATTTCGAAGTAATATGCAATCTAAATGTATATTCGAGACCTACTGCAATTATTTGTATGACAGTCACGACTATGTATAATCCAATATACGCGCGTAGGCGAGACATAAGAAAGCTGGTTGAGCAATTTTCGACACCCACACAGTTATTATTCATTTTTATTTACAATATTATACAATACAAATGTATTTGTGAAGAGTATTTTATCCATTATTGTATTTATACCAATTTTGTTCCCAGACAGAGCTGCTGTAGCTGGAGCATCAAGGAGCGGCAAGGGTCACCTCGTGACCGCCTGACCGTGTGAAAATGAGTGGAGTCACACTGAGAGGGGCAATTTTGCTGAGTGTTTGGGCAATTTTTGACAGAATAAAGTTATATAATTACTAATTCTTGACAGAGACAAAACTATTATAAACCTTGGCATGATATAATTGATAATCCCATCAATTTACAAACGTAAATTGGTGGGATAATTCATTTTTTTTTGTATATTGTCATTTCGATTGTAGACACGAAGTTTTGAGTGATATTTGGTATGAGCTCCTGTGGCATGGTTGGTAAGGTCGCGGACTGGAAAACTCAAATTGTCGTAGGGTAGTGGGATCGAATCCAGGAGGGGGTTATGGGGAAGGTTTTATATTGTCTAGAACAAAAATTATAAATTTTTTTTTTTACAAGATCATGCCATTGTATTCAAACAATATGAAATATTCATAGAATATATCATATTGTAAGAATACAATGACATGACCTTGTTTTTTTTTGTTTTTTTTATTGTTTTATTTTATTATCATAGTAGGTTTGACAGGATTTATTGAAACATATTTATTTTTGTACAATTCATTTGAGGTAAGAAAATAATTATATACACATTACTCTAATAACAAACATATATATTGATATACTAAAAAAATAAGGCATATTACATGTAAATCTTTGAAACTTATAAACTAAATAATGAAACATACAATTATATAATGTAAAAGCTATATCACAGGGACATCTTTGGAACTTATACATTATAATAATATATGTTACATTATGAGGTAGCGTGATCAATTAGGTCAGGTCAGGTAAGGTAGGGCGCGAGTCCAGGGCAGGGCAGGGCAGGGGGCGAGTCCAGGGCAGGGCAGGAGGCGAGTCCAGGGCAGGGCACGGGGCGAGTCCAGGGCAGGGCAGGGCAGGGGCCGACACTCAGAAGTTATTGAAGGTGTGGTAGTCCCTGAAGCAGTCACCCAGGCAGAGTGCAACTTTGCACTCGGCGCACATTGAGGTGACTCTTTTGGTGACATGGGGTTTCCTGACACTGGAGCTGCAGACGGTGCACTGCACCTGCCTGTGACGAGTGCCAATCAGCTCGGTGTTGGTTGGGTAGTGTCTTTCGACACCCAGCTGGATGCGGTCAGGAACGTGATCCCCACGCCATGCCGTACGTCTGTGAGTGGTGGTGCCATACTTCTCCAGGAGTTGGTAGGAGACGTTGTACACGAACTCCCGGAATTTCAGCTTCTGGTTTGGGGCCATATCCTTTTTCACCAACCACAAGTTGTAGGCGTTCAGCATCGTTATGTCAACTAGGTGGAGGAAGAGCTTGTGATACCACTTCACAGTCGTCCTCAGACACTCAACGCCTGACAGCTGACAGTCAGACTTGTCCACCAGGCGCATGTTTTTTGTGTAGTCCACTACCATGTCGGGCTTGTAGATTGTCTTCCTGGTTCGGTAGTGGATTTTGCCAGAATCCACCTGGGCACCTGTGTGGACGGTGGAAAGCAGGTGGACGTCTCGCTTATCCTTCCACTTCAGGGCTATCAGTTTCCCACACTTCTCGAGCTGCTTGTATTTCTGCCCCTTTCGTCGCCTTCTTCGCACATGCCTCTCGCGGTGTTCCTGGGCCAGGTCGTCTTCTGAAGGTGTGTCACTGGAGGAGGCATCTGTGAGAGGAATGACATCACCTGTGAACTTTGGCATAAACTTTCTTGTCTTTCTGACAGTCCCACATGACCCGTTTGGTTGTCATAAAGAAACTGGCAGAGAGCAGGAGAAGTATACCAGTTGTCAGTGTAGATGATGTGGCCTTTGCCCAGGTAAGGTGCCAACATTTTCCTGACGATGGCACCTGACATGCCTATGGGGTCATTGGCAGCGGCTTTCGGTACGTCAATGTCAGTTCCTGTATACACGATCATGTCAAGCACTATTCCAGTTTCACAGTCGCACAACACGAAGAGCTTGATTCCGAACCTATGCCTCTTCAAGGGGATATACTGCTTGAAAACAAGACGTCCTTTGAAGAGCACGAGCGACTCATCAATCACCAAATTGAGGAAGGGGTAAAGTATTTCCTATACCTCTCCAACAACATGGTGAACACATCCCGAACTTTCCATATCCTGTCAATCCTGTTAGGATTTTCGTTGTCTGCAAAGTGCATAAATCTTAGCAGCAACAAAAATCTGTCATGAGTCATGAACTTATTGAAAGTTGGGGTGGCGATGAGAGGGTCGTGCTTCCAATAGTGTTGCAACACATGCTTCTTGATCAGAGGCATGAGGAACAACAAGGCAAAGAACGTCAGAAAATTCTTCCACAGTCGTATCCACCCAGCCTCGTATTCTCGCTTTTGGAGAAAGGACGTCCAATCTGCCAAACACCCACCTGTAGTAGGCGTTTGTTTGGGCAACGATGTACGTCATTACCTCCATGTCGAAAAAAGCGAGGAAGAAGTCGCTTTCGTTCGCTTGATCATCACAGGGCCAGTCGTCAGTTGTTCCTGACGTCCCAGGATTGAACTGGGGCACGTCAGGTACAAAATTGACCCCGTCAGACCAATCGAACGAAGGCAGCTGAGGGATCGGAATGTCGTCTGCGTCTGCTTCATCGTCTGAAATATCGCTTCCATGGTCGCGATACAGCACTTCATCATCATTACCCTCCTCTTCACTTGACAGACGATGCCCTTCCACATTTTCGTCACCGACGTCGGACTCACTCCCACTGTCCACTCCCAAATCCCCCCACCCTTGGTCCCGTGCTAGGGCTTCGTCGTCGAAACCCGGGCTGCCAATGTCCTGCGAATCACCATCAAACAGCAGGGCGGCATACTTAGATGGTGTCAGAGTTTTCCGGGTCACTTTGGCACGTGCGGGAGTCTTATGGACAGGGACAGCAGAGGTGGTGGCAGGGGCGGCGGCAGCGGCGGCGACAGGGGCAGCAGTGGTGCGTGGCCTTGATGGCAAGATGATGGTGGTGCCTGTCGCCCTTCTCTCTGTTCCTTGGGCAGGGGCGGCATGGGCGGCAGGGGCGGCAGTGGCGGCAGGGCCGGCAGGGACACCAGGGCCAGCAGTCACTTTCCCAGTCGCTTTCCCTCTCCCTTTCCCCTTCCCCTTCCCCTTCCCTGTTCCTTGGGCAGGGGCGGCAGGGGCGGCAGGGGCGGCAGTGGCGGCAGGGGCAGCAGGGCCGGCAGGGACACCAGGGCCAGCAGTCGCTTTCCCAGTCGCTTTCCCTCTCCCTTTCCCCTTCCCCTTCCCTGTTCCTTGGGCAGGGGCGGCAGGGGCGGCAGGGGCAGCAGGGGGAGCAGGGGCGGCAGGGGCGGCAGGGGCAGCAGGGGCGGCAGGGGCAGCAGAGGCGGCAGGGGGCAGGGCAGCCGGGCCAGGGGCGCCGGCTGGTGTTGGTGGTGGTAGGGGCACTGTGGCTGGCGTACGGGTTCTTTCCCTACGCCCGTGCCTTTCATTTTTCCTGCCCCCGCAGGTAATGCAGCCCTAGGGCGGCCTCCTGCGTCGCTGGTACCGGTGGCAGGGGTGGCAGGGGTGGCAGTGGTGGCAGTGGTGGTGGTAGTGGCTGTTGCAGTGGCCTGGGTCGTGGTGGCAGTGTCCCGAAAGACCAATGACCTCTGTGCCATTGCCCTGCTTGCACGTGTTTTTTCGTGCTTTGGGTGCTGGTGATTCGTCCTCTGAGCTGTAGGGCGTGTCGTACTGGTAGCTAGGGTCTTTGGCAGCCACCCTCTGCCTTCCACGGCGGCTAACACCACCAGAAGGAGGGCTGGTTGTGTCATCAGGGAGCGAGCGTGAGGGACGTGTAGGCTCCATGACTAGTGCGTGGTTACTGGCGCGGTGGTGCTTGCACGAGTGCGGGGCGAGCGTTTGGCGGGGTGGTATCGAGAGTTGACATGTAGTACTATACCCACACCAATTTTCAGTCGCCTGGCTATAAACGCGCGGTTTTGGTACGTGTTCAAAGTCTCTGCTCTTAAGAGTCTCCCCGCAGTGCGCCGGGGGAACTCTTAAGAGTCTCCCCGCAGCTCCCGGGTTAATAATCAGCTATTTTTTCTATTATTCCCCCTTTTATCGGGTAATTTTCTGCACAAATTTCCCTTATGCGGTCTCATTAACACGGGCGAAGCAGCAAGAGATCCTTGCAACACAGAGACTTTTATTGCAAGGCGTCCGTGCCGCTTTAAGGATATTCGCCGCCCCGGCTCTCGCCTATAATAATAGGTCTCTTTCACCCCCCAAATGCTATTCCCACTTCCTTTATTGTTCTTAAATGTTCATATGTTCAAGCAAAATAGGTGCATATGGATAAGTAATAATTATATACAGTATATGGTAAATATGACAATTTTCATCAGAATAGAACCAAATACCTTCGCATGGCGGGAGGGTTTAAACTACCATAGCTTTGCGCTTTACGAGTTAAATACTTATCAACTATGCGTAAGCAGAGTGGTATCGCCCCCCGTATAGTGGTACAGTTGTGGACAGATGAAACAGATACAGCCTTGGTCTGTCCAAGACCTCAATAGAGGGCAGAACAATTAGTGTAGATAAATTATCTGGTAACAGTGATGGTGTGGGGGTAGGAGGTAAAGGTATGGGGTAGAAGGAGTGAGGCGAGGGAGGGGGAAGGAGGGTACAGGAGTGAGAGGGGGAACTAGCGGCGAGGTGGTAGCAGGTGGGGGTGGAGGGAAGTGGTAGGCCAAATACTTTACTGTGAAAGAATAATTCATTTTGTGGTTTGATCATTATGTGGGATCATGAATGCGAAATATTGGAGTCGTGAGGTGTGTGTAGTATAATAAACGCGCTACAGGCTGCTAACCTGCTATTGCTCTCTCTCTCTCTCCATATACAATATATACTGTATGTGACATATAGGCATTCAAATATATGATATCTTATATCTCTAATGTAGTACTACTTTATTTGTGTTCTCTGCTTAGAGCGCCTACTGAGTTGTGATATCGGGAACGTGGTATTGTTCAAACATGGGAGCGTCAGAAACAACTGAACTACCTGTTGGTTATCTAACAAGGGGAAATATAGTAATTGTTAATATTTGTCAGTTGGTGAGTCAGTCAAACTTCAAATATTATAGTTAGTGTTTCAGCATAATGGTGAGTGTATAGGTCATAGTAGTAACGAAAGTATGCAATGCATATATGGTGTATATAATACGGTATCAATGACAGGCCAATTAAAGTGTTTTCCAAGTGTACCGGAGGTGTTATCAGTGTTGGCATTGCCACGGGTATATAATCGCTTTTCATTATATACGTCCATACAAATTTAAACAATATAATATTATAAATGAATAAATTAATGAACAAAGGATGGCTAATATATATTTACATAGCAATACACCTCTTTAAGAAAAGCAACCAGTTATATATAATGTGTCAATGCAATCCTCAAAGTTTCGGTATAGAGGCGCAAAAGACCATGTTATAAAATAATATCCCCACATTAAAAACTAAGTTATATTTATTGGTCAAACCTCTTGGTAGATATGCTCAACAATAATGACGCAAGGGTGGTGTAAGCTTAATTAATATCAAATGAAAACACGATTATGCAGAACCATTCCGGTATATCAGGTATGTTTTGTTACGTATATGCAGAACCATTCCGGTATATCAGGTATGTTTTGTTACGTTTATGCAGAACCATTCCGGTATATCAGGTATGTTTTGTTACGTATATGCAGAACCATTCCGGTATATCAGGTATGTTTTGTTACGTTTATGCAGAACCATTCCGGTATATCAGGTATGTTTTGTTACGTTTATGCAGAACCATTCCGGTATATCAGGTATGTTTTGTGGTATGTTTTGTTACGTTTATGCAGAACCATTCCGGTATATCAGGTATGTTTTGTTACGTTTTGACGGCATCAGTAGAAGTGAAAGCGTTAAATGAGATAGCGTTAGGGCCATTCCTTGCTACGGGTTCTAAGCTGTATACAGTTGGTTAGTGCCTCAGAGATATGAGGATACGCTTCTTCACTTATTAAGGCATATAGTAAATGAGTTCATTAATTTTTGGCGGGACGTCTTGTAGTTGGAGGAGTAATTGAGATAGTCATTACCGATTTTATAGATATTAAAGTGAAACAGCTTACACGTATTAAGAAAGGGTTAGGAATACATTAAAATTAAAATACTGAATAGGATTGTAATAATTATGGTGAGCAAAGATGCATGGTATATACAACTAGCAAAACGAAAATAGTGCATTGTGCTGCTTTATGATACATAAATGTGTTTAAGATAATTAGAGAACTCAAAATATCATTACCTAGGTAAAAGTAGACTTCGAATGTTTGAGATATAGCTACTAACAATCTAGAGAAAGATGAACCAAGAGAGATACATAAAGCTTGATAAATTAACTTTAGCAGATTACAGAAAACAGGAAGAGATTAAAGGTGCAAAAGATAAACGGGAGCAACGAATTATCAGACCTCATTAATCATTAATCCTGTTCTCAAAAAACAGGGTGAATGTTCATGTATGTGAATATATGACCTGTGATTTCGTATACTATTTAACAGTAAATTGTGAATAACATAAAGCTTAACAACAAGGTCAGTATCTAAAAAAATGTAGCAAAGGAGGAGTTGCAGCATTTCCATGTTTATTGTTATCAGAATTGTTGTACGAAAAAACACGCTTGGTATGGAATATATAGACATATATTTCATTTATGGGGCTTTCAAACTATTGCACGTATCATAAAATTTCTTAATTCAATATTTCCTTAGGTTACCAATAATACAATCTAGACAAATATTGCCAATCAATAATATAAGGTCTATTGATTTCTTAATATATTTAGTTACAAACCGACTTTACAATAGCATTATTGGTAACTCTAGATTTTATACATCCTTATTAACCAATATAGAGCGTAATCTTAATCATACTAAATAATTGACTCGCAGAAAACCTGTAGAGCGAGACTGAAATAAAGGCATGGTCATATTATAGTTATTAGATAATTTGTCTATGTGAGTTAGTGAGACAAAAGGCAGAACTGTCTGACAAATTCCTTCCCCATAGTTGAAAGAGTGACAGGGCCAAAATCAAGGAATGTTCGATCCAAAATGCCTTGATACACGGAGTTTAAAGTAATTAAATTCATAGGATGAGGGGAAAATGGATTCAGGGTAGAGTGTTCCAGAGCTCAGCTGTTGAATAGGGGAAAGATTGGGAATATCGTTTCACTCTTGGGTTGGAGAAATGCAAAGAGTGGGGTGGGATTGTATTGGAAGACAGGTTCTACGTACTCCTCGTAGAGGAGGTGCTTTACATTGAGAGAGGGTGAGGAACACTGATTATTGTAATATCAGTAGAATAGCGAGAAAGATGCAACTTTGCGGCGAAGAGAGAGAGATTGCAGAGAGTCGGGGAGTGGACATCAGTTAATGAGACGAAAGGTTTTCTTTTCTACTTTGTCAAAAAAATGCTGTGTGAAAGGATCTTCCCCATACATGTGAACAATACTCAATACATGGACGCACTGTGCCTCTTTACAGAGCAAAAAGCTGTGCCGGGGTAAAGAACCCCCGGAGACGATTGAGCATACGTAGCTTCTGGAAAGCTGTTTTAGCAAGGGTGGTAATATGATCTTTCCAAGTGAGATCAGGAGAAAAGGAGACACCGAGAATACTGAAAGATGAAAGATTGATTTGTGTATTGTTGAAGTATAAGGGAAAGTCCTGTGGGAGTTCTTGATGGGTAGATAAATGGAGATATGGGTTTTGGAAGCACCAAAAGCAACAATATATTTTCTGCCCCAAGTGGGAATTGTTGATATGTCAGAAGATATGGCATCGTCACGTGACTTTTTGAGAGATTGCTTGCTGGGGGGTTCTGAAAAACTAGTTGAATAGTGTAATAGAGTCATCAGCATATGAATGAATAGCTGATAGTTGATAGGTTGAGGAAGTGAAAGATGGCCGTCCACAACTGCAGCCATGGAACGGCCAGGAAGGGAAATAGAGATAAAGGCGCAATTTGAGGGACAAGAGCTAAAGGTGGGTAGCTTAGAAGTTAGAGATTTGTGCCAGACTCTATTAAAGGACTTAGATATGTCTAGCACAATAGAAAAGCTTTCACCGAAATCATGAAAGGAGGATAACCAAAAGTTAGTAAGATATGAATAAGATATGAAAGAAGATCACCAGTAGAGCGACCCCTTTGGAAGCCATACTGGCGATCTGAAAGTAGATTATATGGGCAGAGAGATGCTTAAGAAATTTCGAAGTTAGAATAGTTTCCAAAAACTTTGGAGATGCAAGAAATGAGAGCAATTGGACGATAGATGGAGGGTTGAGAGCGATCATCCCTTCTTTGGGATAGGTTGAATGAGAGCAAACTTCCAGCAAGAAGAAAAGACATTAGAGGAGAGACAGAGATGAAAGAGTTTGCCTAGGCAAGGAGTCAGCACGGAAGCAATGTTTTTTTTAGCACAACAGGAGGAACACCATCATGCCTTCTTAGTATTAAGCCCAGAGAGGGTAGAGAGCACATAATTGTTTTAAAAGAGATTAGGATATTAAGTATACTGGAGGGGGAGGAATAATACCCGGAATCATCCAAGGTGGAGTTTTTAGCGAAAGTTTGGGTGTAGAGTTTAGCTTTGTCAGAGGAAGAAGTGATGGTAGTGCCGTCAGAGTGGAAAAGGGGAGGGAAAGACGAAGAAGAACAAATGGTGGAGAGGTTTTTGGCTAGATACCAGAAAGCTTGGTATGGGAAGAGCTTTGAGTTGGATAGTTCAAAGAGAGGTAACCTGACCAAGATTCGAACCCACTCACTGCAGGTATATTTGGAAGAGCTGGGCACCATAACCACTCGGCCATGAGCATATGGCTGAGTGCTTATGGTGCTCAGCCCTTCCAAATATACCTGGAGTGATTGGGGTCGAATCCTGGTCAAGATACCTCTCTCCCAGCCTGTCCGACATTATCATTAGATATTGGATAGTTCAGTGCATTTAATCTAGAATCGATGAAAGAGTGTTTGGTGAGTCAAAGAACAGATTTGGCTTGATTCTGGCCAGAAACATAGGAAGAATAAGATTCTTGAGTTTGAAGGTGTCGGTACCGTTTGAATGCTTCATCCTTATTGCGGACAGAAGTTGAACAAGCGTGAGTAAACCAATTTTTGTTTAGATTAGTCTGAGGGAAAGAAAATGGAATGTATGCCTCCATGCCCGAGAGGATTACCTCGGTAATGAGTTCAGCACTCCGAGGGTCCCGGCAACGGAAGGAAAAGTAATTCCATGGGAAATCAAAGAAGTACTACCGGAGAGCCTCCCAGTCGGCAGTGCCAAAGTGCTACAAGTGCCGCCGGCTGGCTAGTTCGGCTCAATCGGGTGGCCGTACTGGAGAGATAGGACAGGAAAGAGAGATAGGTAAGAGGAGCCCAAATGAGGGAAAAGATCGACAATATAAGAAGAAGGGTTAGAAGTTAGAAACAAGTCAAGAATGTTAGGCCGATCTCCGAAGCTATCTGGGATACGGGTGGGTTGCTGAACCAACTGCTGTAGGTTATTTAGGATAGAAAAGATATAGGATTGTTCACCAGGTTAGTCAGTGGAATGAGAGGAGAGCAATTGGTGGTGGTGAGGCTTAAAATTTCCTAAGATGGTGATTTCTGAGAAAGGAGAGATGGCTAGGATGTGTTCCAGTTAAGAGTTTAGATACTCAAAGAATTTGGGAAAGTCAGTAGAGTTAAGGGAAAGATAGACAAAACAGAATTATTTAGTATGAGAATGACAGGATAACTTGAGCCATAAAGTGGAGAATTCAGAAGAGTCAAAATCGGGAAAATGAGATCCTGTGAGTTTGCTGCATCCGCTTTTGGCTTTGAAAGTAGGATAGAGAAAGTAGGATGATACAGAGAAGGGGCTGCTGTCAGGTGCATACAATTATGTCTAAAACAATATGGTAGTATTTATTTTACAAAACCAAGGAACTGCACTGCAAATATATACAGTATAATGTAGTGTGTAAATATAATCACGATCGACCCAGTTTGCTATAACAGTAAAACTGCAGACTTAAACATAATGAATATAGCAAAGATTAATAGGTAGATAAAGCTTGCTTCATTTACTGTAATACTGTATATATATACTGTATATATATATATATATATATATATATATTGTTACGTCCTGGGATATATAAACACTGGGCTCTTTCTATTGGACTAGGTATGCGGCAACAAGCAACAGCGGAAAACGCTAGATCCAACCCTTATCTATAAACCCAGGCAACAAACCACCCTAAACCGTCAAGAGTCCTGCCTGGACAACGAGGTATCCTATGACTCGGTTACAGGGTGCACGCACTATAGACTGCTGATAGTCATCCATGCTGGTTCAAATGACGTCATGCGCACCAGATCCGAAGAATTGATGGAGAAATATCGCAAGATGATCCAGCACTACAAAAACAAGTCAAGGAATATCATCATCTCAGGCATTCTCCCCAAGATCGACGCACCTGACAAATTCTACGACAAGGCCTTCAGCACAAATAGCCGACTAAAACATTTGTGTCTGAGGGAAGAAGTTGAATTCATCAACCTCTGGGACAACTTCTACAACCAGCCTACTCTGTTCCGCAAGGATGGCACTCATCTAAACCCTGTGGGTTCAGCACGCATGGGTCGTCTCCTACACGAAGCAGTCCGCAGCCATGGATCAAAAAACGCCATCCGAGAAGAAGCAGCAGTGACATAAATCATCCAACGCCAAGAAAAAACAGAGGCAACCGAGGACCACCAGCGATAAGGACCGAAGACAGCGAGAACCGAGGACAGCCATGAACATAAATGTAGATCCGACAAGAACCAAAAATATTATTAAAGAGCGTTCCGTGAGTTCTAAAATAACAAATTTAAAGGTTTTCTATGCAAACGCTCGTAGCATACGTAATAAATTTTCAGATTTAGAGGAGCTAGTGTTTACAGAAAATTATGATGTGATTGGCAAAATAGAATCTTGGCTCAATACAGAAGATAGAGACTTTTTAGCAGAGTATTCACTTCCCGGTTATGTAATGTTTGAGAAAAGCCGAATAAATCGAAATGGAGGTGGCGTTTTACTTTATATCAAAGAAAGTCTTAACCCTACCCTCTTGTCAAACCCTCAAATTGTGAACGTCGACGCATCTTTTGTGCTAATAAAGAATAATAAAGGTACAAAAATAATACTTGCATTAATATACAGACCTCCAGCTCAATCAGTGCAAACTGACCGAGAAATTTACGAACAAATTGCAGATGTAAGTAACTCACAAGATACCGTAATTTTTGGTGACTTTAATTTACCTGTGACCAAGTGGGGCGATACTCTTACTTCACACTCCGGACATGACTTGTATACGAACTTGCAAGAGAGTTCGCTTTATCAATTTGTTGGAACGCCGACCCGTGGTAATAATGTTCTTGACATTGTACTTGCAACAAAAGAAGAATTAATAGAGAATTTGAATGTTGGTGATGAATTCAGTAACAGCGACCATCGTACGATAACTTTCACTTTAAAGTTTACTAGTAACGAACCAAATAATAGCATCGAAAAAGTCCCTAATTTCAAGAAAGCAAACTTCCATAAACTTAGAGCTATGTTTAAAGAAACTGACTGGAGCTTTTTAATTCACAATAACGACATAAATACATCTTGGAAGTTATTCGAAGCCACTTACCTAAAAGCAGTGCAAGACTGCATACCATCGAAAACCCGGCGTCCAGGCCATAATAATAAGCCCAAATGGTGGAATAAAGATATTTCAAACTGCCTGCTTGCTAAAAAATTTGCTAATGATAGATTAAAATCCTTACAAAATGACGAAGAACGGCTGAAATTTGTAGAGCTACGACGCAAAGCCAAAAAGTTAATTAAGCAAAGTAAAAAGACCTTAGAGTTACATATTGCGAATCAAAGTAAAACAAACCCGAAAGAATTCTATAGTTATATCAGAAAGAAAAAAGTCGTTACTTCAACTGTTGGACCGTTAGTCGATGAAAATGGAGAATACACCAAAGACGAAGAACAAATGAGTAATGCCCTCAATACCTTCTTTGCATCAGTTTTTACAACAGAAGATCTCAGTGATATCCCTACACCATCGCCGATTCAGATTGATAATTCAGATGTTCTAAGCAATATCACCGTTACAGAGAGAGAAGTATTGAATTGTTTAGATAAACTCAAGGTAAATAAAACGCCTGGACCTGATACAATCTCGCCTAGATTTCTAAAGGAAGCTAAGGATGAGCTCTCTAAACCACTGACATTACTATTCAATAAATCCTTGCAGTCTGGAACTATGCCCGATCAGTGGAAGCTAGCCAACGTAACACCGATATTCAAAAAAGGCAGCAAATCCCTACCCAGTAACTATCGTCCAATTAGCTTAACCTCAGTTGTATGTAAAATGCTAGAAACGGTCATACGAGACAGACTCGTAAATCACTTAGAGGAAAATAACATACTTAAAGATACTCAACACGGCTTTCGTAAAAAACGTTCCTGTTTAACAAACCTCTTAGACTTCTTCCACGATATCCTCAACCTCTACGATGAGAGTAAAGCTGTAGATATTATATACCTTGATTTTCAAAAGGCCTTTGACAAAGTTCCCCACAAACGTTTACTGCTAAAACTAAAAGCGCATGGAATACAAGACGGTGTGTTGAAATGGATAGAAAATTGGCTCAGCGACAGAAAGCAAAGAGTAGTCATAAACGGTAAGGCATCAAAATGGACCAATGTAAGTAGCGGGGTACCCCAGGGATCGGTACTAGGACCAATTCTCTTTCTAATTTACATCAACGACATAGATGAGGGTCTCCTGTACAATCTCAAAATTTGCTGACGATACAAAAATTGCAAATAGCGTACTCTCAAAAGAACAAGTTGACGATATACAACACAATCTAGATAAATTGTCATGTTGGGCCCAAATTTGGCAAATGAGTTTCAATGCGGATAAATGTAAAGTACTACATATCGGATACCTAAATGAGAAAGCAAACTATTCGATGAATGGCACTCAGCTTAAGAATGTAAACAGAGAAACCGATCTGGAGTAACAATATCGAGTAACCTAAAACCGAGTCAACAATGTTCAGAAGTTGTTAACCTCTGAAGTGCGCATGGGGGTAATTGGAAACGTCCCCCTGTGCTGACGTATTTGAGGTGTTTCCGTCACTAAAATATTCATTGTGCCATAATAGCATTAATACTTATCCATATGCGCCTATTATGGGTTGATTATAAAGGTATTAACCTGAAACAACAATAAAACGAGTGAAAACAGCGTTTGGATGGTCAAAATCGGAGATATAGCCCCGCAGTGTATCATGTATGGGTGAGGCAATCTGCTTTCCCCCCAATTATCACCAAGGCCACTGAGACACAGTCGATCGATACTCTCTCTCTCTCTCTTGCACTCGCTTGCTATCAGTGATGACCACACCCTCCAATCGGATTTCTAATGTTAGCACGAAAATATACCTCAGAATAAGGGAATAACAGGGAAAATAGGTGATAACTGAAGGAGAGGAGGAAAGTGGGGAAGGAGGGGAGGTAGAGGACTGAGATTTTGCATGGCCCAGGGGCCAAAAAAAAAAAAAAAAAAAAAAAAAAAAAAAAATTTGATGTCAAAAGTTGATATTTTTTTTCTCTGACTCTTAAGAGTCTCCCCGCAGTGCGCCGGGGGAACTCTTAAGAGTCTCCCCGCAGCTCCCGGGTTAAGAAGGCAAACAAAATAATTGGCTTTATAGGCAGGTCATTTGAGCATAAATCCAAAGAAGTTATCCTAACCCTTTACAATTCATTAGTCCCTCCCTCTTCTGGAATACTGCGTTCAATCCTGGTGCCCTTATTACCAAAAAGATATAAACAAGCTAGAACGAGTTCAACGTAGAGTTACCAAAATGATACCTAGCCTAAAGAACAAACCATACGAAGAGCGTCTTAGAGAATTAAATCTATTTCCTTTAACCCAGCGCAGATTAAGAGGTGACTTAATTCAAGTGTTCAAAATCATCAAAGGCATCGACAATATGAACTGTAGTAAGTACTTCACTATCGACCAATCTAATTACACGCGGGGAAACGGTTGCAAAATTATTGGTAAATCTTTTAACTCACACGAATCTAAGAATTCTTCTTCAATCGAGTTGTCAACTTGTGGAATGGGCTTCCCCGAAACGTTATAGACTGCATCACCGTTGATTCATATAAACTCCGCCTAGACAAATATCTCGCATCAAACCCCGACTGACTGCGTTTGTAAATGAATAACTTTATTTTATCCCCCCCTCAGTTACTAACCCATCTGTCCCCTACTAACTTCCTAATCCTGCCACAGACATTAGTTCCAGGGCAGTAATTCCCTTTCCAATGTTCCCTTACCAACTCTAAACCACTGTTTGGACACTTGATCCTCAGTGTTTTGGAGGACAAGCAACCTAGAAGGGTCACTAGATCTGTTGTTGCTTGATTTCCTTTGTAGTCCTTTGTAGTCCTTTGTAGTCCTTTGTAGGCTATATAAAAGATCACACAATTAAGTTGACTTAAAGCATCAAGGAAAAGATAGATAACGGAATTAAATTGCAGAAACAATTTAATAACAAACTAGAAGAAAGTACATTTAACGTTACGTTAATTAATACAACTAATCACCCCTGCGTGAAAGAAGGTGAAAGGAAACAGTCCTCAAAACATCGTACAGGTAGACAAGAGGCGGGTTTCTAAACTGCATGTGGCTACTGTAGGATCTGATGCTTAGCAAAGAAAGTACGTTACGGATTTAGAGAACTCTTAACTCATAAGCAGGAATAAATACTAGTGATAGGCCATACAGTGTATAATGGCATAGGTATAATTAAATAAAGGTAGCAACTCGCAACATAACCACATACAGGTGTGCTTCCCACTCTTAGTCAGGCAAGCCTGCTCGGACAGAGTCTCTAAGGCACACCCTGACTCACAATGCTCACAAAAACTGTAAACTGTGGCACAATAACAAGCATACAGAGATGATAAACCCCTAGCTGTTAATCTGCCAGGTGGCAGAGGTCTAGCCGGAAGGATATAGGCTTCGGATACCCGGGCTGAGCCACCTGCTCTAGCCTAGGGACGTTCCCAAGTCTGTGCGCCAAATTACTCTAATTGAAAGGGTGCTCTCTTGAGAGACTCAGATCCCAAGTATCTGACTCTCTCCTGGCGACCCTAAAACAAAAGCAAGACGTGCTAGCGCAGTGGTGAGTGGACTAGGCAAGGGCCATCACACAACACAACACTAGACACACAGGGAAGAAAATGCCCCCCAGACTCCCACGGGTATCCTAGTAAAGTCGTGCGGGTCCACAGGACTCGCACCAGCAGACTTTACTTAAAGGATCGCAAAAAGCCTCCCCTCCGGTCTAGCCCCTGCTAACCTGACACAAGAACACACTAGCAAGCATGAAACCACCAAATATGAGACAACAAAAAAGCTTCCTAGGTCTCATTAACAATTACGTCTCTGCATAAGGCCCAAAATCCTATCTAATTATCTGAGAGCTAGTCGTTAATACAATAATAGATATAAGGTCTATCAAGGGGATGGGATAATTAAATAGATTGGTGAAGTAGTGGAAGGAAGGTATACAAAGTAAGAGAGAAAGTTTCTAAGTGGGGTTGAGAGGGATAGATATCAAGGGGGTCCGAAGGGTACGACAGTGAGGTGAGCTCTAAGTCTTGAATCTGTCTGGACCCCGCCCTAGGCATGCAGAATACATCCTATGCTTGGCAACACTCAACACAGTTGCCGGGTCAAAATCCTCTACCCCGTGCGTGAGTCGAAACTAAGCCTAACGTTGCAATCAAATGTATGTGGCAACATCAGGCTCGTCCCAAGCTGGCAAGCGAAGCAACGTCCCAAGCCGGTCTCTCTCTCCCGCTCGTCTCCTCCCGCCCTCACTAGACTTACATCTTATATATTATAATGAAATAATCAACTATCGAGAACAAAATATACTAAGATGCGTTGGTTAAGAATAAGGGCAGCTACAAGCTGTGAAACAACATAAGAATATCCCAGACATTAGTTACATTGTCGTAGGATATATACTAAGGAAAAGCCTGCCGGCCGGCTGACGCCAGCCGGTTTCTAAACGGCTGGGCAGCCGACGCGCGCGCATGCCCGCACGTGGCTACTATGCAGAAGCGTCACAATATAATTATATATATATATATATATATATATATAATGTTTCTAAGTAAATTAGATATACAAACGACAAACGGTATGTGGTTATGTTCCAATAGCGAGAGAGAGAGAGAGAGCTAGCGAGAGCAAGTTGCCTATAGCGCGTTTATCATGCTACACACACCTCTACCTAATCTTATCAAGGCTTATGGTATTATGTGGCTCTGCAAAGATGTTTTTCATTGTTGAATATTTAATGCATAAGAATTCGTTATATTACTATCACAATCGAAGGTGGGTAAGTGAGATGTTAGACAACTTATTTATTATGCCATTACCAAAGTTTAAATTAATTGTTCTTCATAAAATAATTCACGCTCCAGCCACAGTTGTCTTTGTAATCCACCACCACCTACTCCTATCCTGCACTACTGCTATAGGTTGCCCTCTATAGTTTGTCACTCGGCACTTTGAATCTGGATCTCTTGATGCATTTCTGTCTCGTGCTCGTCTTTTACCTCTCTGTAAAGTTTTTTCCCATAGCTTTGTATCTTACTTGAATTCGCCTAGCTTACCTCTGTCGTTTTAATCATGAGTTTTAGTGCCACATAGTTTTCATGGGCTTGGTGCTAGTCTTTATAATAATAATACCTTCTCCCCTCCCCCATCTATGATTCTCGAGGTAGAAACACACAGTTTCTTATTGGAGGGTGTATGTTTCAATTTGCTACAACTTTAGCAGTATTATGGGTTTCATTAATACCAGCAATCCAATATTTTGCAATCATAATATCACATAATGATCAAAACACAAACTTAATCATTCTTTCACAGTAAAGTATTTGGTCACTCACTTCCCTCCACCCCCACCTGCCGCTGGTTACCCCTCCCACTCCTGTACCCTCCTTCCCCCTCCCTCGCCTCCCTCCTACCCCCACACCATCACTGTTACCAGATAATTTATGGGCACTAATTGTGCTTCCCTCTATTGAGGTCTTGGACAGACCAAGGCTGTATCTGTTTCATCTGTCCACAACTGTACATGCTAACCGAAATGTCTGTCCGTCTGTCTGTCTGTCCGCCCGAGAACTCCTTCTAGAGTCTAGAATCTAGACCGTTTGACGGATTTTCACCAAACTTCACACGAACCTTCGGTGCGTGAATGCGACGGTAATTAAAAAAAGATTGTTTGAATTTGTGCAATAGTTATGATTTTAAGTCTAAAATATGGTTTCTCCCCCCCCCCCCCAGCCCACCAGACCTCCCTCCCCCCTGTACCTATTCCCAAGCAATGATGGCGTTCTGTGTGTGAGTGTAATTGTAATGATAATGGTGATAATAGTAGAGGTGATGGTTGTAGTTGTAGTGATGATGACAGCAGCGATGATGATGGTGGTGATGATGATTACAGTAGTAGATATGATGGTGACAGTACTAGTAGTAGTGATAATGGTCATAATAGTAGTGATGATGGTCATAATAGTATTGATGATGGTGACAAGCAATGATGATAGTTGTAGTGATAATGATGACAGTAGTGATGATGGTGACAGTATTAGCGATTATGGTGAGTAGTAGTGATTATGGTGAAAGTTGTAGTGATGATGACAGTAGTAGTGATGATGAGAGTAGTGATGATGGTAAGAGTAGTAGTGATGACTATAATAGTAGTAGTGCTGATGATAGTAATGGTGATAGTGACTAGTAGTGATGATGGTGACCCATCGCAGAGTTGGGTATGCCGTTTTGATTTTGGGCGAAACGGCACGTCTACTGTATCAACTCTGCGTAAGCAGAGTGGTATCGCCCCCCGTATAGTGGTACATGCTAACCGAAATGTCTGCCCGTCTGTCTGTCTGTCCGTCCGAGAACTCCTCCTAGACCTTTTGACGGATTTTCACCAAACTTCACACGAACCTTCGGTGCGTGAATGCGACGGTAATTAAAAACAGATGTTTTGAATTTGTGCAATAGTTATGATCTTTGGTCCCAAAAAAAATGCCCCCCCCCCCCCCCCCCCCTGTACCTATTTCCTGTGTGTGTGTGTGTGTGTGTGTGTTTGCCCCTACGGAGCAGGAAAGAGAAAGGAGAAGGTAGAAGAGAGGAAGAAGGTAGTGAGAGAGCGAGTGAGAGTGAGTGCGAGTGTGAGTGAGTAGAGAGTAGAACAGGGGAAGGGTGATGAAGAAGTTTTGGAACAATTGTGAAGGAAACTTAGGTAGTTTCCAATTCTAATTTATAGACAGTGGGATCCAGAGGGTTCCAGAGTTGGTAAGATCAGGACTACGAAAAGAGAGGGGAGAAAGGAGAAGAGAGGAAGGTAGTGAAGGAGGTGAGAGGGATTGGGAGGAGGAAGGGAAGGGAGAGAGAAAAGAGAAAAAGGGCAAAGAGTTGGAGGAAGGAGTGTTAAAACAATTGTTGGAAGGAAGGTAGGTGGGTAGAAAGAGAGTTCCCTATGGTAAGTTATGGTTCATGGACGGGGATTTAGTGGGGTCAGTTGAGAGAGAGAGAGATCACACAGATGTGATGATAATGGTGAGACGTCTGTCTGTCTTTCTTAAAAAACTCTTAGACCGTTCGACGGATTTTCACACAAACTTCTAATTGTAGTGATAATGGTGATAATAGTAGTGATGATGGTTGTAGTTGTAGTGATGATGACAGCAGTGATGATGATGACAGTTGTAGATATGATAGTGACAGTACTAGTAGTAGTGATGATGGTCATAATAGTAGTGATGATGGTGACAAGCAATGATGATAGTTGTAGTGATAATTATGCCAGTAGTGATGATGGTATTAATAGTGGGTATGATGGTAATTGTAGTGTTAATGGTGATAATAGTAGTGATGATGGTAATTGTAGTGGTAATGGTGATAATAGTAGTGATGATGACAGCAGTGATGATGACAGTTGTAGATATGATGGTGACAGTACTAGTAGTAGTGATGATGGTGACAAGCAATGATAGTTGTAGTGATAATGATGACAGTAGTGATGATGGTGACAGTATTAGTGATGATGGTGAGTAGTAGTGATGATGGTGAAAGTTGTAGTGATGACAGTAGTAGTCATGATGAGAGTAGTAGTGATGATGGTAAGAGTAGTAGTGTTGATGATAGTAATGGTGATAGTGACCCATCGCAGAGTTAGGTATGCCGTTTTGATTTTGGGCGAAACGGCACGTCTACTTTATTATCATAGGTAAATACCAGTGCTGCTATGGTTGGAGAAATTAGTTTATTTTTTACTTTAATGATCAAACTTCCTCTGGACATAGGCTTATTAAGCTTATCACTCGCTCAACACTGATCCCCATCGCATATTTTGAATATGTACATTTTAAGCGAGGGTCTTTATATGTTGTGTCGGTGGACTTTGTGGTGAACTGGTGATGCACAAAGTAAGTGTAGCACAAAATCAATCCCAAATGACCTTCCCTTTGACACATTGTGATTTAAAACTGGAACTTGGATATTATTAGTAAAGTAATATGATCATTCCGCCATGCTTTAGTTGGGGAGACTGTAGACACCAATCGTGCAGGGCAATACCCAAAGGGAGGCCTCATAGACACTGGGTGTTGTGAATAATGTCTTGGCTTAGACTTTAGGTAACATATTTGATTATAAAATAGGTGTGTGTGTGTGTATGTGTGTGTGTGTGAGTAACAAGTTGATAAAGGTGGTCAAATAAGACTCAAGGGGGTAAATACGATCTAAATAAACCCACTTAATAACATAGGTCATCCTCAAACTGCATAACGCCGTGTAATTTTAGCCAGAATCAAAGGTTATAAGGCGTCATGGTGAGGAAGAGGTTAATTAATATAGTAATATATATGCAGATATATACGCCCAACCGTTCATCACCATAATGCCTTATAACCTTTGATTCTGGCTAAAAATACACAGCGTTATGCAGTTTGAGGATGACCTATGTTATTAAGTGGGTTTATTTAGATCGTATTTACCCACTTGAGTCTAATTTGAAACCTTTCAGTTGCCCTCTGACCCCTGACCCCTGACCTGTGCGGACGTCCCCAGTGACCGCTAGTGAACCGGTTTACCCTTAGTGAAGTCCTAGTGAACTTTCTTAGTGATGGCTGTTGTTGATGAGTCTGCTGTCTCCTCCCATACTCTCCAGCTTTGTCTTGCTTTGCAAGAAAGACTGGAGAGTGTGGAGCAGGAGATTCAGTGTCTCAAAGATGAAAATTTGGCCTTGAGACTAGCTATGGCGGAAAAGAAGTGTGAGGCTACCGGAAGTGTTCCCAGGGATCGTGAAGCCCCTTGGAAAGTGGTGTCAACCAGTGCAACGGCCTGCAAGCTGAAAAGGCAGCCACTCAAGACCCACAACAACTTCAGCACCTTGGCTGATGAGAGTGATGGCGAGGAAGTGGCGATCATCGAGGCAGTGAGAGGGGAGGGGGGGGGAAGTCTGCTGCTGTTGCTGCTACAACTCCTGCTACAGGCCGGCAACAGAAAACAGCTAAGTCTATTTTAATTGTAGGGGATTCAATGATTAAATACCTTGGTAGGGCTACTAACACACATGTTGGTAAAGTTGTCTGTCTGCCTGGTGCCGGAGTCGAGAAGGTGGCAGAAAAGTTAGATGGTGTCATGGAAGCGAGTGGAGAGGACCCAATCATCTTCCTCAACGCAGGGAGCAACGACATTTGGAAATGCAGGACTGAGGAGTTGCTCACCACGTACCAGGAAATGTTGGAGAGGATCAAGGAGAAGGGTGGAGTTCCTGTGGTACACAGTATCCTACCAAGAAGAGGGGTAAGGAAGGAATGGTCCTCCAGGGCTATTGGTGTAAATAGCCGGCTGGAGAAGTATTGCAAGGCAAATACTATTCCATTCCTGGATAACTGGACCCTCTTCTACGGTAAGGATGAACTGTATGCCCAGGATGGAGTACATCTCTCTCGACTAGGAGTTTCGACCTTAGCCAGCTCACTCGACAAGTTTGTTGCGGGGTTTGGTTAATAAACCATAGGTGTGTAAGTAAAATAGAATCCCAGCCACATCAAATTGATAGTAATGACGAACATTCTGATAGCGTAGATTTTCCGTCTAGGTCCAGTAGTTCAACAGGTAAAAATAAATTAGTTAAAAACAATAGAAAAGTAGTTGCAAATACAAGTAGTAGTTTGAGTGTTTATTATACAAATTGCAGGAGTTTATGTAACAAAATGAACGAACTTAGAGCAATGGTTAGCAAAGAAAATATAGACATAATAGCGCTAACTGAAACATGGATTAATACAGAAACCAGGCATTTTTTAGCAGAGTTTGATATACCAGGATATAGTTTGTTTAAATATGACCGAACAAGTAAGAGGGGTGACGGTATAGCAGTGTTTGTCAGGAGTTCATTAAAAAGCTGTACTAAATCAGGTATTAGAGTAAATAATGAAAATTAAAGTGTTTGGGTAGAAGTTAACGAAGGTAGTGAAACTTTAGTTATTGGAGTTATGTATAGACCGCCAAATATGAGTAGAAATGACGGAACATCATTATGGGAGGAAATTAAAATAGCATCAAGGCTTAGCAACGTGTGCATTATGGGGGATTTTAATTTCCCTAATATAGATTGGCAGCAACAAATAGGCGACTCTGATTCAAAGGAGTTTATTGAGGTAGTACAAGATAGTTTTTTATCTCAATTCATAGATACGCCGACTAGAGGTGATAATATTCTCGATTTAGTTTCAGTAACAATGAACATATGATAAATAGTGTAGAAATCGGGGACCACCTAGGAAATAGTGATCACAATTCTGTGTATTTTAATATACAATGGAAAGGTAATATCAGAGAGAATACAACATTAATACCTGACTTCAGAAAAGCCAATTATGGTGGGTTAAGAGAAGCCCTGTTAGCGGACCCTATGGTCAAAAAATTAAGTCGATCCAGGTGTCCAAATGAGTATATCCTTTCTCAGGCACCTGTCATCTTAAGTCAGGAGGAGACGTCAAACTTGGTAGATACATACGATAATTTTATCAAGTCAGTATTCAATGCGCAAAATAAATATATCCCCAAAAGAAAATTTAGATCAACACAGAACCAACCCAAATGGATGAATAATAGACTATTAGATCTTCTAGGAAAAAAGAGAGGAATATATAGAAAAATTAAAAAAGGCGAAATTCACCTACTTGCTTACTATCAGAATCTATCACGACAGGTAAAAAAGGATATTAGTAAAGAAAAAAGAAATTATGAAATTAAGGTTGCCAATGATTCAAAAAATAATCCTAAAGCTTTTTACCAACTATATAAATCCAAGGTTAGAGATGTAATTGGTCCCCTTAAAACTTCGATAGGAAAATTGACAGAAAGTGATTTAGAAATGTGCAGTACATTAAATAGTCAATTTCTTTCCGTTTTCACTAATGAAAATTTGGCACAGTTTCCAGAAGTCCGTAAGGTATACAGCGATAGTATAGAAAATAGGTTAAGTACGGTTACTATAAGTAGAAATGATGTGGTTAAGGAAATTGACAGACTGAAACCTCATAAATCGCCTGGTCCTGATGAGGTATATGCTAGAGTATTAAAAGAATGCAGAGATGAGTTAAGTTATCCATTAACATTTCTATTTAACAAGTCATTAGAAACAGGTATAGTTCCAGAAGCTTGGAAGCTTGCAAATGTAGTTCCGATCTTCAAAAAAGGTGATAAATCAATAGCATCCAATTACCGTCCCATTAGTCTCACTTCAATCATAGGAAAACTACTAGAGTCAATTATTGCTAGGAAAATGAGAAACCACTTAGAAACATTTAACTTAATCAATTCTTCTCAGCATGGATTCACTCAGGGACGGTCTTGCCTTACTAATTTGCTTAGTTTTTTCTCAGAGGTATATGAAGCAGTAGATAATGACAAGTCATATGATATTATATATTTAGATTTCAGTAAAGCTTTCGACAGAGTCCCTCATGAGAGATTGATGAGAAAGGTTGAGGCACATGGAATAGGTGGGGC
The DNA here is from genome assembly GCA_032716605.1 of Paralithodes platypus. Taxonomy (NCBI): domain Eukaryota; kingdom Metazoa; phylum Arthropoda; class Malacostraca; order Decapoda; family Lithodidae; genus Paralithodes; species Paralithodes platypus. Next base: position 350,187 of record JAVRFV010000149.1, on the reverse strand, counting down.
GTTGTTAGGATGGATAAGGTCATGGCTAATTGGTAGGAAGCAGAGAGTCAGCATAAATGGTACCAAGTCAGAATGGGGAGCAGTCAAAAGTGGTGTCCCCCAGGGATCGGTATTAGGTCCCCTGTTGTTTCTTATATACATAAATGACCTAGATTTAGGTATAACTAGTAGGATAAGTAAATTCGCAGACGATACTAAAATAGGGAGATCAATTGATTCAGATAGCGATATAGAGTGCCTCCAAAGGGATCTAGATACCTTACATGAATGGTCAGTAAATTGGCAGATGAAGTTTAACATTGACAAATGCAAGGTATTAAAGATAGGGAAGATGCAAACAAATGTTAAATATAAACTAGCTAATTTAGAATTAGAAAATTCAGACTGCGACAAAGATCTAGGTGTGTTTGTTAGCAATGATTTGAAGCCTAGAAAACAGTGTATAAGCGTTCGTAATAAGGCAAACAGGATTCTCGGGTTCATCTCTAGGAGTGTGAGTAACAGAACTGCTGATGTTATCTTAAAACTTTACTTGTCATTAGTGAGACCCCATATGGATTATGCTGTCCAATTTTGGTGTCCTTATTACAGAATGGACATAGATTCATTGGAGAGAGTACAGCGTAGAATGACAAAAATGATCCATAATATTAGAAATCTTTCGTATGAAGAAAGGTTGAAGAAATTAGGTTTACATTCGTTAGGGAGACGCAGAGTTAGAGAGGATATGATAGAGGTGTTCAAGTGGGTTAGTGGGATTAACAAAGGGGACATGGCAAATGTACTAAATCATCATCATCATCTCCGACGCCTTGCTTCCCCCTGGGAAACCCCCACTAGAGGATGGCCATGACAGAAACGTCTCCAAGCTACTTTGTCAAGACATGCCTCCCTTGCCCGTGCCACAATGCCCCTTCCACTACGTGGAAGTTTTTCTTCAATATATTTTTCCACTTTCTTTTCCCATACCATAGGTGGTCTTCCACTACTAGCGGTTCCACTCACCTGACTCCCATATATCTTTCTTGGCATTCTGTCTTCATCCATTCTCTGAACATGACCATACCACCTCAAAGTACTTCTCTTTATCCACTCAACCACACCACAATCAATGCCCAAAGCCTGCTCTTCCATTCCAAAGGACTCGTACACTTCCCTATTACTTGGCCCATCTAGCCTATTCATGCCAGCTGCCATTCTGAAAAAGCTCATCTCCACAGCTCTTAGTTTGAAGAGGTCCTCGTCACTTGCTGTCCATGTCTCGCTTCCATACGAGAGTGTTGGGAGCAGCACACTGTTTCTCAGTGACTTTTTGACTTCCTGGCTAACCATTCTTCCTTTGAGAATACTATCAAGTTCTCCAATCACTTTTCTCCCTTGCATTTTTCTCTCTTTTATCTCACTCTCCATTTTACCATATTTGCATAGTACAGCTCCCAAATACTTGAAACTTTCAACCTCTTCTAGTACTTCATTTTTCAATTTTTTTTACAACTTTTCTTGTGTTCTTTCTTGATTCTATATTTTTCCTTAAAATCTATAGTTTCATGCATTCTTCTCTCAAACACCATTACCTTACATTTCCCTACATTGACCTTTAACTTTCTCTTTTCACATACCCTGTCAAAGTCAGTGACCACTCTCTGAAGTTCTTCAGCATTTTCCGCCAACAGGACTGCATCGTCCGCATATAGGCATGTTAAAATCTTCCATGTTCTTCCCTCTGACTCCAGTCTAGCTCCCACACCCATTGATACAGCCCTACATTCCCTAATCACTCCATCCATGTATATATTGAACAACCAAGCTGACATGACACATCCCTGTCTTACATATACATTGACCTCAAAACTTTCACTTAACTTATCCCCTACCTTCACATTTGCCATTGCATTCCTATAAAAAGATTTTACTGCCATTAGCAACTTTCCTCCCACACCATATACTGTTAACACATCCCACAGGCCCTCCCAGTCTACTTTGTCGTAGGCTTTTTCCAAATCCATGAATGCTGCATAGAGTTTTCTGTTTTTGGCCAGATACTTCTCTACCAACAATCGCATTGAGGCTATCTGGTCAACGCAGCCCCTGCCCTTTCTGAAACCTCCCTGTTCCTCGCCTATTTTGTCATCCGTTATCTTCTGTAGCCTCTGTGTTACTACTCTTGCGTGTACCTTTCCAGGTATGCTAAGCAAGCTAATTCCCCTATAATTCTTACACTCTTCTTTACTACCCTTCCCTTTGTACAAGGGTACTATCACTGCTTTCCTCCAGTCCTCTGGTACACTTTCCTTTTCCCATGCTAATTTACATAACCTATGCATTATGTCAACAGCTTCTTCTCCTCCATATCTCAGCATTTCACCTGGGATGTTATCTACTCCAGCAGCTTTGCCCATTTTAAGTCTATTGATTGCTTCTTTTACTTCTTCTCTGCTTATCTGGCTTTCAACTACCCTGTTTATTCTACCTCTCTCCATTCCTATGGATGAGATCTTTGCCTTCCCCCTACTCTTTACAGCTAAGCTACTAAAATGATCTTTCCATACTTTCACCACACCATCACCCTCTACCACTTCCCCATTCATGTCCCTCATCCTACCACCTGAGACACTCTCAGTCTTCTTCCCTCTGGCTTCTTTCACAGCTCTGTAGTATGCTTTCCTGTCATTCAGAAACTGTTCACTAATCTTTCTCCCATATGCCTCATCTGTCTTCCTTTTAGCGTCTTGTATCGCCCTCTTCACTCTTTGTTTCAAGTTTTTATATTCTTCTTTCCTCGCATCTCTAGTTTCTCTAGGTATATTCTTTTGCAGCATACTCTTTCTGAACTCTTTCTTCTTTTTCACTATTTCTTCTATCTCTTTACTAAACCATGCGTTACCTTTCTTCTTCCACATTTTAAAGGTTTTCTTCCCACATACTTTCTCAGCTGCTTTAATCATGGAGTCTCTTGTACCTTTCCATACTTCGTCTACAGTATTTCCCAGATCTATCATAACATCCATGTCCTTTATAGTCTCTTTCAGGATGTCCTTGTATTTTGTTGCATTACATTCTTCATTTAATTTTCTCACATTTATTCTCTCTACTGTCAGTTTTCTCTCTTTCCTCTCATATTTCCACTCTTTCCTTATCCTAACTAATTCTAATTCCTAATTCTAATATCCTAATTCCTTATCCTAACTAATGTACTAAAGCTCAGTGATAGCGAAAGAACTCGTACCAATGGTTTCAAATTAGATAAATTTCGTTTCAGAAAAGATATAGGCAAGTATTGGTTTGGTAACAGAGTTGTAGACGGGTGGAATGGACTACCAAGTGCTATAGTGGGATCTAAAACTGTAGGGAGCTTTAAGATAAAATTGGATAAGCATATGGACGAGAAGGGTTGGGTGTGAAGGGGGATCAGCCGGGTTGGGCCAATCAGCGCTCTGCAGACCTCCATAATCCTGCGTTAATCTCTAACCGTTTTGGTAAGATGATCCTCAGGGTATTAGAGTGTGAAGCCTATAATTGGGCTTTGTAATGAATTGGGGTTGTGTGGGACAGGGATCTGCCTTGCTTAGGCCAATCGGCTTTCTGCAGACTCCCATATTCTTATGTTCTTATGTTTATCAACTTGTTACTCCACACCGCGATGTTACTCTAACAATGACAATTGGAATCAAATAGGAACAAAGGAAAAGTGAAGAAGGTAAGAAACAGATTACGACAAAAAACAATGTAGGAAGAGAAAAACAAGAATGAGAAAGATAGTAAAACATGAGGCAAGAAGGAAGAGAAGAAAACGGAAAACCAATGATGAAAATGAAGACTAAACAGTGCATGAAACGCAAATATACAATTAATACATTCACAAAATAGGAAAGAAAAAAAAACGTGTCAAAAATGTGCTCCTAAAACGACATTTACATTTCACGAGGATGAAGAACGCTGAAAGAAAATGACAAACAAAACACACTACACATAATATGCAATCAAAAACTAAAACCGAAAAAAAAAGTTCATAATTTTAGTCCAAGAACGCTGATTACTTTTCAGACTATTAATACTGTAGCGTAAATGAGACTGGCCGCAACACAGAAAGAAGATGAAAGCGATCACTACCGGTAAAACACATAGAAAAAGGTTAGGAAGATGAGTGACTAGCTGATTAGATGACCGATACTATGAGCAAGATAGAGAGAGAGAGAGAGGGAGAAGTGAGAGAATGGAATTAATAGAGAGACGAGAATGAGATAATAAGGGAAATGATACAAAAAAGATGGCTCTAGGAGTCTAGATGCACCCAAAGCGTCGTGTCTTCAAAATATTACCCTTAGGTAATTATAATGTTTCCATTAAGGGGGAGGTAGTAGTTTTCCTCTCTCATGTTTAGTCCTATTAGCTTTAAGACGAACGTTCCTTTAGTGTGGCGATATTAAGACCTTTCGCCCCATTTATCTGTCAATATATAAATTGTTCGTACCATTTAGGTGTCAATTGTTTATTGGCGAGCGATAGCGAGCCTGTAATTATAGGAGGAATAGGCCTTTGGCCGGGACATTTTTCTACTGAAAAATGTACAAATTTATCTTGAATGGGGATCTAGTGGGTGTAAATTTATAGTTTGATGGAGGCTTAGCCAGGAAACTAGAAAATACATAATTAAATCAATAAATCGATCAAAAACAAACCACTACCCCCTTAACCCTTATTTAGCGGGTGGTAAGGTATTTTACACTGTACCGCTCAGCGGGCATAATCCCGAAATATTCGCTCAATTTCACTCGCCCTAGCGCCGTTACTATGGCTCCAATGCGAACGAAACTATCATTTTTGGAAAGAGCAACTCTTCGTCTCCCCATATAAGTCTATGAATGGATGTTATGAATGAGTGTGTAGGGTGGAAAGAGGTGAGGAAGAGGAGGTACTTTTTGGTCTATTTCCCGGGCGCGTTCGGTTGCGTTCGCTTTGGCCTGACTTCGGCCTCTCGCGCGTCTACTATTCCTTCGGTAATCGGTCTTATTTTTCTCTTATTTCTCCTTATTTCTGTATTCTCTCTCTCTCTCTCTCTTTCTTTCTTTCTCTCTCTCTCACTCCTGTCTGTCTGTCTGTCTCTCTTTCTCTCTCTCTCTCTATGGCTCGCTCGCTTTCCCTCTCTCGCGCGCTCTGTCTCTCTCTCTCTCTTCCTCATCCGTATATGTAATTCTCATTATTATTTTCTCTAATCTCTCTCACTCCTCCTGTCTGTCTGTCTGTCTCTCTGGCTCGCTCGCTTTCCCTCTCTTGTGCTCCCTTTCTCTCTTCCTCATCCGTATAATTATGTATTTCTCATTATTATTTTCTCTAACTAATCCCTCTATTTCATTTATTTGCTTGTAATATTTCTGTATTATTATATCTTTTTCACTCTTTCTTCAGTTCAGTTTCTGTATTCTCTCTATACGGTGGGAATGGTATTTCGTATGAGGGATGTGCAGCACAAATATTCAATCTTTCGTTGTTTGGTTGTTTGTATTACCGTAAGAATTTACTGAACGCCTGCAAATAATACGCTATAAAATGCTTGCAATCAAACTCTCAAGCAATTTCAAGGTCACATGCAATTATAAATGTAGGCTATAGGTAGACCCAGAGAGGAAGAGACAAGAGAGAGAGAGAGTGTCGTGATAATATAACAATGTTACATATGTATCATATATATATGAAAAAATAATATATACGGTAGGCCTACATCTGTTCCCCACAATCATATAATGCCAAGCACAAATATTCAATCTTTCATTGTTTGTATTACCGTAAGAAATGTACTGAACGCCTGCAAATAATACGCTATAAAATGCTTGCAATCTCTCTATTTTCTCTAATCTCTCTCACTCCTGTCTCTCTCTCTCTCTCTCTCTCTCTCTGGCTCGCTCGCTTTCCCTCTTCCTCATCCGTATTATGTATTTCTCATTATTATTTTCTCTAACTAATCCCTCTATTTCATTTATTTGCTTGTAATATTTCTGTATTATTATATCTTTTTCACTCTTTCTTCAGTTAAATTTCTGCATTCTCTCTCTCTCTCTCTCTGTTTCGCTTGCTTTGCAGGAATTTTGTTTTTGTTTTATATGTAATATATACTAATTTACTTATCATTACTTACTATATCGTATAAACAATAGTAGGTAGCCAACTTACCATAATACCGATACACCAAACCGATCCGCATGCGTTTTTGTTTATCACCTGTTTACTAAAGTGCCACCATTATCGATTTTCTTGGAGCCGACTCGAGCGGGAGGGTTACCAATTGAAGTGAAATCCGCTAGCATATATTGTTAGATGTAAGACATGATAAATACCACTAGAAATATGAATTGGCAAAATCCATATAATATCACTTCGAAATTGTTCTGAAATTTCAAAACAAAACCGCTAGTGTAAGTCATTGCTGCTAGATCGAAGTAAAGGTCTCTAGATCTAGCGGAAGTCGCTATACGTATTGGCAGTACTGCACACTCATTCATTTCATTCATTCATTTTCTATTGAGCTCGTCCTGGAATCTTTACGACTCTGAATCTTACGATTGCCGACGGTGATACGTTGTTGACATTGTTGTTGATGTTCCAGTGGAGGGATGAACAAAATATTGTCCTTGTCCAATAATAGCTATTTCATAGTCCCACAGGACTTATTTTGATATATTTATCAAATTTATGAACGCCTGAAAATAATACGCTATAAAATGCTTGCAATCAAACTTTCAAGCAATTACAAGGTCACATGCAATTATAAAAGGTATATTGTAGACCACAATCTTCGCCAAGCTTCGTTGTTGCTTGTATTATCGTGAGAAATGTACCATACACCCTGGTTATCGTGAGAAATTTACCGAACGCCTGCAAATAATACGCTATAAAATGCTTGCAATCAAACTCTCAAGCAATTTCAATGTCAAATGCAGTATATGTAGACCCAGAGAGGAAGAGAATGACAGAGAGAGAGGGGAAGTCAAAAACATCTGCTAGGTGTGATTTCCCCTGAGAGGGAAGAGATTAGTTAGGGGCGTGCCCTGGCCTACATCAGACAAAGAGAGTACAAAGGAGTACAAACAAAGAGAGTGAGACAGAGAGAGAGAGAGAGAGAGAGAGAGTCGTGATAATATAAAAATTTTACACATGTATCATATATATGAAAACATAATATATACGGTAGGTCTACATCTGTTCCCCACAATCATATAATGCCAAGCACAAATATTCAATCTTTCGTTGTTTGTATTACCGTAAGAAATTTAACGAACGGCCTACAAATAATACGCTATAAAATGCAAAGGAAATTTCTTGTAGAGTGCAATTTTGAGGACGTAATGTGCTCTGAGAGAGAGCGGAGCGGTGATTAGGAGCATAAATTACCTCAAGACCGCTCGCCACACAGGGAATTATATAAGGAAATTACCGTATTTTAGGGTTTTTTCACTCGTGTTTTACGATCGTTGAAAGACAACCAGTGATCGTAAAAGGATGGTTCGGGTGTCATTGGAAAGCTCAATTTACGCACTTTCAGGATACATACTTGTATTACGCTCTGGGTCTTGTTTATGCATGGAAAAGAGCACGGAACAACCCCATTTAGGGTAAAAAAAAAAACCCGCTGGGCGGCACAGTGAAATATACTCCACCAGCCGCTCGTAAGGTGATAAAATGCTTGCAATCACATTTTCAAGCAAATATAAAAATAAATTGTACTTACCAACACCCACACCAGTATGTTCTTCGTCAGGAACGTCTCCAATTTGCTCAAGGGTCTGTCCAATATCAACCACAACATCCACCCCACGCAAATTATGCTTGGGGTGAAAGCCTATGATCGGGTTATTTTCGTCTTCCGAGTCATCCACACTACCAAAACTCTCACCCAGACCTTCGACGGTTTCATCCAACAGCTTATTAGAAAGTTCTGAAGAGTTCAGCATGATATCTAGTTCCTGGGTGGTAAGCCGGGCGTGGTTAGTAGGGTGGCGCGACGCACTAGGGATGGCGGCCACCGAATCGAACACGGGCAAATCTTGACCTTCCATTATGGCTGCTTGAGGGTCACTTAGTCACGGTCACGCAGTGGGGATGTGTGGGTGGGCCCTTGTAGTACACCGCCTGACCACCAAGTTTCGCTTTCCACCTAAATTAGGGCGAGAATACGCCCACGGACTTAAGTCCGACCCCGCCATTTAGTCCAATTTTCTCGTATCGGACTTAAGTCCGACCCCGCTAAATAAGGGTTAATGTAAACACAGCACCGAATGTTTCATTTCAAACACATTCTATTTAATTTACTCTTCATGAAAACAACATTTGGCAGACAGTAAACAACCGCTTATGTGCATATACCCATAAAAATTAAGAAGTATGAAGCTCCTTGGTTACCATAACAACCTTCACCTGGTTGGCATCAAACGGTTCTTCCAAGGGTCTAGGGACTTAACATGGCGAGAAATTTGAACTTTTGATTTGTTTTGTTTTGTGTTTTTGTTACGATCCAGGTTCTCAAAGACACAGGGCTCTTCAACATTGGACTAGATAATGGCAAAAAGCAACAACGGTAACACTAGATCCAACCCCTGCCTTAAACACTGGAAAACAAAACACCATTACCGCCCTGAGTCGTGCCTGGACAACGAGGTATCCTATGACTCGGTAACTGGTGCACACACACTAGGCTGACGCTCAATGAAACATTCTCAAAACTATTCTCAAACAGTAAAAGATTACTCGATTATGTTACACAAAGAAAAGATAGTTAACGTGATTAATGTTACGGTAGATACTCAAATAACTGGCACTCCTGTATTAAAGAAAGTGCAATGCTAGTCCTGCAACATCAACTGGAAACTTCTGAAATAAGTCTGATGCTGGGAAGATGTTCATAAAGAATCTTGAACAATTATAATGCAGAATACGGGTCACAATACATGCTAGGACATATAGTAATAATAGGCAGGCGAATAATAAAGACTGTGCAAAGGTAGTAATGCTCGACAACTAAAGAAATGCTTCGTGACACAATGCAACAGCCTACTCGGGTTGTGCAACTCAACAACCTCGGCTCAAAAGTGCAGTGAATAATAATGCTGCATACATATAATAATGGGGCTTATCTCTAACCAGTGTCTGCTCAGTTAATAAAGTCTAGCTGGGGTATCAAGGCAGGGCAACAATGGGCAAGCATGCGGCTCATAGCCTAACGTTGTCCGAGGGTGGTATAATGAAGATTACGTTATATGACGGGGATGCTCTCTTGATAAATCTAGGTCTCTAGTACCTAGCTCTATCCTGGCGATCCCTCAGAAGTCAACACAAAGAGGCAGCACTATGTTGTGAGGGATAGGCTATGGCCCTCTCACACCACAGCGCTGTGCTCGCAAAGTAAACCAACCCGAAGACAACTTAGGCTCCCACAGTACCTGTCGATGTCGTGCAGAGCTTAGCTAACACTGCACACATCGGAGACAACGACACAGTAACCTTACCCCTAGTCTAGCTTTAGATAACCAAGCAGAATCACTCAACACCTTGCAAGGGAGACATATACCGGTCTACAACCTTCCCGAGAGAGGACACATACGGAAAAGTCCGTCTCTCTAAACCTCAATAAAGCATAATACCTCCTTAACCTAATACATGGAAATATCTGAGAGCTTCGCGTACAATACGACCGGTGAACGTCTATGCTGAAACCAGAAGGGATGTTGAGTTTAATAAAGATTAGAGAATGAGAAAGGAGAAGTCGAGAGAGAGAAATAGTATGCAAAGTAGCGAGTATGGGGGACAGAATTGCAAAGGATGTAGGCGATACGCGTGTCAGGCAAGCTCTGAGCTGGTAAAGAACAGCGAGCCGTGTCATAGCTCACCACGCTGCTGGGTGTACTCCTTCACACTCTCTCGCTCGCCTCCCACACAAGCAACATTTATATTATAGTGAATATAAAATATAAGGCGCGGCCACAGACCAAAACAAAGACCACTTCTAGACTGTCTGTGGCAACACGACACTAATGAAATAAAGCACATCATTCTAGGACAACTGTAGCCTATCCCCCCATCCTGGCGAGCGCTAGCGAGCTGCAATGCCCCACACAACCATTCTGCTAACGCCAGGAGGCGTCACTCCCCCCCCCAAGATATGGGACACTCAACCATGAGCCCATATCTGAACAGGCAGAATGTCACTAAAATCTGCCACTCCTAACCACTGCCACTCATGGAATGCAAGCTCAGTCTCCTCAAAAAAAAATACAACAATTTTATATAAATTTGTTTATCACCTTTCCCAAATATAATACATTAATTCATAACATTGTGCTCCCAGAGCGAGCTTTAAGAAGCACAGCCTACTGAGGGAAAATCATCTGCACTCAGTACTCAGCTACAATATTATCTTAAAATTAATTAAAAAGAAAGCTTTTATTTAATTTTTCATATTTTATTTTAATGTTGTTTTTGGCGGCTACTATAGATGTAACCTAATTTTCTTCTAATCAAAGCCAACAACTCCTGCCCTGCGACCCTACGCTGATGCTACACACGCGAGCCAACAAGCACCAGCGCAAAAATACACCGCGAGCCAAGACAGGAGGCTATATCAACATACTGTGGTAGCCTACCCCGGATCCTCCACCCGCGACAGACAGTACGCAATCACATTCTCACAACCGGCAATATGGCGAATGTCTAAGTTGTACTCTTGCAACATGAGCGACCGTCTGGTCAGCCTCATATTCCGTTTGTGGAATTGATTGAGGAATTTAAGCGGGTGGTGGTCGGTATACACTACCACGATTGGCCCATATGCAGGAACATAGACCTCAAAGTGTCTGAGCGCTAACACGATTGCCAGCAGTTCCTTTTCAACAACCGAATAGTTTTTCTGTGCCGAATTAAATTGCTTTGAAAAGAAACTGACTGGATGCTCAAGATCTTCCTCGTCTGTCTGCAAAAGTACGGCACCAGCCCCTACTCCGCTGGCATCAGTCGCCAACTGAAATGGTCATTCAAAGTCCGGGGCCCTGAGGATAGGGTGAGTGCATAAAAGGTGTTTAACTACTCGAAACGCCTGCTCACACTCAGGTGCCCAGCGGAACTTTTTATCTTTAGATAGTAGATCTGTCAAAGGAGCTAACACAGTAGAATAGCCTCTTATAAAGCGGCGGTAATACCCAATCATGCCCAAAAATCTCATGATCTGCCGCTTGGTGGTCGGCCTGGGGAACAAGTCGATAGCCTGTATCTTCTGTTGGGGCGGGCTCACCTGCCCTAACCCAACCACAAACCCCAGATACTGCACCGTGGCTTGCACAAAGTCACACTTGCCCAGATTAACCACCAAGCCTGCTTTACTAAGTTGACTAAATAAGGCTTCTATGTGCTCACAGTGACTTTGGAAATCGTTGTCATAAATGATCACGTCATCAAGGTAGACAGTACAGTTTGGGATATCTGCTACGATGTCGTTCATTAAGCTCTGGAAAGAGGCCGGTGCATTTTCAGACCATATGGCATCACGTTGCAACGGTAAGTACTGCCATCCACCACAAACCCGCACACCTCTTTAGCCCGCTCAGACAGTGGTACTTGCCAGTAGCCTTTGACGAGGTCTACCTTGGTCAAGTACCTTGCTTTCCCGATCTTATCCACACTGTCATCCACCCGGGGAAGAGGATATGCATTGGTGGGGGTCAACCCGTTCAACCGCCTAAAGTCAATGCAGAACCGAACTTTTCCATCAGGTTTGGGGTGCAGAGTGACAGGAGAAGTCCACCGTACTGCCCCCTTCTCGATCAAGCCTCTCGCCAGCATATACTCCAGCTCGTCCCTGAGCGCTGGGAGTTTAATGGGTGGCACCCGATAAGGTATCGACTTGAAGGGGGGGTGCTCTCCTACGTCGACATCATGCACCGCTTGAGTAGTGAGGCCTGGGTGCTCGGAAAATACAGTGGGGTATGAATCGAACAGGCGCTGCACTGCCACCTGCTGTTCCTCCGGCAGGTGCGCCAGAGCATCGTGCGCACATTGGCTCGAATTCCCCGCCCACTGATCAGCCGAGACATGACAATCCCGGTTATCATCCACCTGATCATTGCTGCCCCCCTCTCCTTCTCCACCATGACCGTGGCAGGTCAACACAGGGACAGCTAGTGACTCAGGTGGGCGCCTCACCTACTCCTTCAACAAATTAATGTGGCATAGTTGGTTACGCTTCTTCCGGTCTGGAGTGGCAACTAGGTAATCTAGATCGGAGATCTTTGACACCACCCGATAAGGCCCAGCGTACTTGGCAGCCAGAGCATGACCTGACAAAGGCAACAGGACCAACACCTCTTGACCTACCTGAAACTCCCGGAGTTTCGCCTTAGTATCGTACCTGTCCTTCATATGGGCCTGCGAACTCACCAAATTACGCCCTGCCAGCTCCAGACTTCTAAGCATTCTCTCCCTGCTCTAGAGGACATATCTCAACATAGAACATGGCTTAGCGGTACCCTCCCAAATCTCCTTCATCATGTGGAGAGGGCCCCTCACTTGATGCCCGAAAACAAGCTCATTCGGACTGAAACCGAGACTCTCTCCAGGTACTTCTCTTGCCGCGAACAAAACATACGGCAGACCAAGGTCCCAATCCTTTCCGTTCTCTGCGCAGTAACATCGAAGCATGCTTTTCAGCGTGGCGTGCCACCTCTCCAACACCCCTTGACTCTCCGGGTGATACGCAGAAGAGACGACAGTGCTGATGCCATGCTGAATCATAGTTTCTTTGAACAGATTAGATGTAAAATTAGAACCTTGGTCCGATTGCACTTCTTGCGGGTAACCATACCGCGAGCAATACAAGAGCAGGTTCTGGACAACAGTTTTCGCCGTGCCATTTCTCATTGGATATGCATCAGGATAACGAGTGGCCACATCCATGATAGTTACTAGAAATTTATTACCGGCACTAGTAGGGGGTAGGGGTCCGACCATATCAATGATGACCTTACTGAAGGGCGGTCCACTGACAGGAATGGGGTGCAACGGGGCTCTCGGAATTGTTTGGTTACGTTTTCCAACCCTCTGGCACGTATGACACATTGCTATCCAGGTTACCACCTGCCCCTTCAACCCCGGCCACCAAAACAATTTTTCTAAAGCCGCCACCATTTTTCTCACCCCTAGATGTCCTGCCAGGGGTATGTCATGCACCAACCTCAGTAGGCTATCCCTGCACTCCCGTGGCACCACCAACTGGTCCACTACTCCGGACCCCTCTTGCCAACTACGTTTAGGGTCTTGAAAACACCTATAGAGGATGCCTTCTAAATAAAAAAAATCTCCTGGCTGTGCATCGCCGTGCTCGTCGAGCTCTACAGCTCCATTAGCACACGTTTGGAGCTCAGGGTCCTCTAGTTGCAACTGACGTATATCTGAGGGTGCTAAGCGATCTAACTGCTCCCGGAGCAATGCATGAACTTCCTCGATACTTGGCTGCTCCCTCTGTCTCTCTCGATGTACATAACGTTGCTGTCGTGGAGACTCGTCATGCCCAGCCTCGTCACTCTCGATGACAGGTCCAGGGGCTACTCCAAAATTAAGTAATGGTGCTAATACTGAATCACCCAGGAGAGCCGCCGAGTCAAAACTCTTAAAACCAACTCCAGCTTTAGCCTCCTCCTGTTGATCGTTCCTCCGCTGGTCTGAAGACGGAGGACTAGGCTGTGACACTACAGCTGCCCGAGCTCGGGTGACAACACACGCCATGGGTTGTGTCTGGCACCGCTCGACCCACTCTTGCTTTTCCCTACTCACATCGGCCGGCCTCTCGGCAACGACTAAGGGTAGAACCTCAGAAGCGGGCATTGCAAAGTCGTTGCCGAGAAGAAGGTCGACGCCCTCCACTGGCAGTTTCTCCACAATCCCGACATCCAATTCACGTGCCACACCATCCACCTCCAACTCCAACCGCACCAGCGGGTATGACCGAGTTGCATTAATACCCTGCACCACTACCACCCGAGCCGCGTTTATAGGGTAGCCAGTCAAGTTTTTCATCAGAGTCTGGGAAGCACCTGTATCACGCAAGACCTCTACACCATGCTTGCGCCCCGCCCACATCACGCAACCCCGCCCTCTATGGTCGCAAAAAACATCCCGAGCAGGGTTCGAGCCTCCCAGGTGCTTCTGCATTGGCTGTGCCTCAGCCTCTGACGAACTGCCCCGGGAAAACTCAGACGACTTCGGAGACACACCAATGTTGCAGGCCAAAGACGCAGCTGCTGTAGGTGGTTTGCTAGGACAGACTCTTGCAAAGTGCCCCTTTTTATGACAATGATAACACTCCAACTCCCCTTTGGGCTTCCCTTGGTACTGGGAAGGGCCCAGCCCCTTCTTAAACGGGACAGTGCTAGTCTTGTGGTCAGTCTTGGTATCATGGCTCTTGTACTTGTTTGCATAAGGTATATCACTAACTCGGGGGGGTGGGGCTTCACGTCCCTTGTTACCTGCCTCACTACATCGGACAGCTCCCGGGCATGCTCCAAAAAGGTGCTCTCCCGACCCTTGGTAACACCCCGGAACTTCAACCTGTACGTCTCTGGTTGTAGTTCGTATGCTCTCAGGACAGCCTCCTTGAGTTCCTCATAGATAATACACGACTCTATAGGCAATGCATCATAAGCCTTGAGTCCCTTGCCCACAAGTCTAGAGGAAACAAGGGCTGCCCACTTCTCCCCAGGCCACTGGTGTTCCTGGCACTTCTTCTCGAATCTCATGAAAAATTCGGTGACACCCGACTCATCAAATACAGGGACTAGCTTCAACAGGTGCGACAAGGACTGATCATGCCCACGATTCCCACCACCGAGACGTTGCCCTGTCTTCTCAAGATCAATATCTGCACGGTACCTGGTAGACTCAGCCTCCGACTGGGCTTTTATTCTCGCGAGTTCGAGATCAGTCTGTTGTTTAGCCTTAGCGAGTTCGAGATCAGCCTGTCGCTTAGCCTCTATCTTAGCGAGTTCGAGATGTTCCTCAAGCTCAGCCTGCATCTTAGCCATCTCAAGCTGGAAGAGCATTTCTGTAGTGAAACCTTGAGGAGGAGGTGCAACTATTGGAGGCCCACCCAGCTATCCTAAACCATGCTGCCAGCGGCTATCGGCCTGCGGGAACGTACTAAACTCCGGCATCCTAGAGGTCTCGATGGGAGTAGAGTGGAGGGGGGGCTCGAGCAGAAGTCCCCGAGCACCCTCTCCACCCTGGACCTCACTAGCCGCCCCCAGTACGCAAGCCCTCAAATCGTTCTTCTTGATGCCATGAGCCACCTTAAGCCCCATGAGGGGAGCCAAACACTGTAGACCATACTTGCTAATTCCCTCTAGTCGATCAGCTGTTATAGGCACCTCCAAAAACTTCTTTGCGGCCTCCTCACTAGTTACTAACCCCCCTGGCCCCCATGGCCCATCAGAGCCTGCATCATTCCCTGAACCCTCAGTATGATCTGATTCGTCTCCCATGGTGTTCACCAAAAACTCTCACGTTTATAAAAAAAAAAAGAAGAAGTACCCAAGCTCCTATGTAGCACTATTCACTTGCCAAAAATGTCTGAAGACTCTCAAGTGCTATACTACTTTGCCAAAACAAAAATCTAACATGCCCACTATATTCCTCAATAAAACAAATGACCACAACAATCCTGCAATTATCACTTAGTTCACAAGATCCTGAGCTAGGTCGCCATTTGTTACGATCCAGGTTCTCAAAGACACAGGGCTCTTCAACATTGGACTAGATAATGGCAAAAAGCAACAACGGTAACACTAGATCCAACCCCTGCCTTAAACACTGGAAAACAAAACACCATTACCGCCCTGAGTCGTGCCTGGACAACGAGCTATCCTATGACTCGGTAACTGGTGCACACACACTAGGCTGACGCTCAATGAAACAGCCTATTCTCAAACAGTAAAAGATTACTCGATTATGTTACACAAAGAAAAGATAGTTAACGTGATTAATTAACGTTACGGTAGATACTCAAATAACTGGCACTCCTGTATTAAAGAAAGTGAAATGCTAGTCCTGCAACATCAACTGGAAACTTCTGAAATAAGTCTGATGCTGGGAAGATGTTCGTAAAGAATCTTGAACAATTATAATGCAGAATACGGGTCACAATAAATGCTAGGACATATAGTAATAATAGGCAGGCGAATAATAAAGACTGCGCAAAGGTAGTAATGCTCGACAACTAAAGAAATGCTTCGTGACACAACGCAACAGCCTACTCGGGTTGTGCCACTCAACAACCTCGGCTCAAAAGTGCAGTGAATAATAATGCTGCATACATATAATAATGGGGCTTATCTCTAACCAGTGTCTGCTCAGTTAATAAAGTCTAGCTGGGGTATCAAGGCAGGGCAACAATTGGCGAGCATGCGGCTCATAGCCTAACGTTGTCCGAGGGTGGTATAATGAAGAATACGTTATATGACGGGGATGCTCTCTTGATAAATCTAGGTCTCTAGTACCTAGCTCTATCCTGGCGATCCCTCAGAAGTCAACACAAAGAGGCAGCACTATGTTGTGAGGGATAGGCTATGGCCCTCTCACACCACAGCGCTGTGCTCGCAAAGTAAACCAACCCGAAGACAACTTAGGCTCCCACAGTACCTGTCGATGTCGTGCAAAGCTTAGTTAACACTGCACACATCGGAGACAACGACACAGTAACCTTACCCCTAGTCTAGCTTTAGATAACCAAGCAGAATCACTCAACACCTTGCAAGGGAGACATATACCGGTCCACAACCTTCCCGAGAGAGGACACATACGGAAAAGTCCGTCTCTCTAAACCTCAATAAAGCATAATACCTCCTTAACCTAATACATGGAAATATCTGAGAGCTTCGCGTACAATACGACTGGTCGACGGTGAACGTCTATGCTGAAACCAGAAGGGATGTTGAGTTTAATAAAGATTAGAGAATGAGAAAGGAGAAGTCGAGAGAGAAATAGTATGCAAAGTAGCGAGTATGGGGGACAGAATTGCAAAGGATGTAGGCGATACGTGTGTCAGGCAAGCTCTGAGCTGGTAAAGAACACGAGGCAGCGACGGGAAGGGACTAGTTGACCACCCGGCCGCCAACGCCGTCAGCGCCCAAGCGAGCCATGTCATAGCTCACCACGCTGCTGGGTGTACTCCTTCACACTCTCTCGCTCGCCTCCCACACAAGCAACATTTATATTATAGCGAATATAAAATATAAGGCGCTAATGAAATAAAGCAGATCATTCTAGGACAACTGTAGCCTATCCCCCCATCCTGGCGAGCGCTAGCGAGCTGCAATGCCCCACGCAACCATTCTGCTAACGCCGGGAGGCGTCAAATTTGTTTTTGTATTTATTTACTTTTTTGGTGGGGTAAGGGTTTATTATTATTATTTATTTGTATTATATTTTGATTTCATTTTGTGCCGTTTTCTTCTTTGTGATAATTATGTTAATGTCGTTTTAGGAGCCCATTTTTTAGATGTTCTTTCCTTTTATGTTAATGTATTCATTTAATTCTTACGATTGCCAAACTATAACTAGAAAGATTGGAGTGCTTAAAGTCATTAATATATATATATATATATATATATATATATATATATATATATATATATATATATTGTGACAGGAGAGGCTTCGGGGAAAGCAGATGCTCCAATAGCCTAGCCCACAGCACTGTCCAAAAAGAAACACCGTACAAAAAGACAACAATGCTGTAGTCATGCACCCAACACTGCCCACCGTACTACACTAGCCCTGCAACAGACAAGACTTAATATCTGACTCCAACACTAAGACACTCAGGTTCTCTAGGAAAAGATTTGATCTTCCTCTTTGCTCTATTAAAACAGTACAAAAGGAGACACACAAATATCTACTGTCTCAGAGTCAGGGCCTATCTGACTCGGGTTGATAGTGCTAGTAGTATGTCAAGAGTACTTCTCGGTTATTCTAAACTGCGCAAAAGTGCTAAACTAAAATACTGCTGGACTCTCAGAACAATCCATATCATGCCCAGTCGCTCAGAAATCGAGAATAATATGAAGCAAAAACCATGGGGATGGGCACCCAGCTGTAGCCTTACCAAGAGTAGGTGCCAAC
>JAVRFV010000149.1:165948-331937 GCA_032716605.1 Paralithodes platypus | reverse complement strand
GAGCCGCGGGGGGAAACAGAGCAAGGATCCCCGGGGCTGAGAGACACAGGGCGGCCCGACACCAAGGCGGGGAGGAGGGAGGAACCTCACCACTTGGGAAGAGACCTTAGAAGGAGAGAAGAGGCACCGAAGCAGGAGAAAGTAGGAGGGAGAAGCAACTACATCCTGGGCGGGACCCTCCTGGACAGAGTAGAAGGATGGGAGCAGAGAGGCCCAGCTACTAGCATGAAATCATCCCGCGCGCGTTAGTAGGACAAAATGGAAGAGGACTGTCTTTTTTGTGCAGGGGAAGCGGGCGGGAAGGTAGTAGAGCCCCTATGCCGGATGAGGCCAGGGGAGGGGGCGCTACAGGTGCAGAGGACGCTTAACCCCGGCACTCAGGGCGCAGAACCATGACGAGGAGGTGAGTGAACGGCGGAAGTCAAGGGGAGCAGGAGGCCGAGGAGGGGCAAGTAGAGGACGAGCGTACGAGGGAGAGCCCCCGCGAGGATGACGCGTGGACGGAGCTGGGGATCCACCCGAACGATGTGGACGACCGACCACGGGACTCAGGGAGGAGGGCCCGAGCAGGAGAGGGACAGGAGTTAAAACGGCCACCACCACAAGAAGGTGTCCGGGATTGCACAGGGCGACGCCGGATCAGGTCGTCAACAAAGGCCGGGGAACGGTGGCCCACAGTATAATGTGGTGGTAGAGACCACCGCCCACCCACACAGGACTGCTGAGAGGGATGCAGAGGCCACTGCCGCGGTCAGAGGAAACCAGGGTGATGGTCACACCACATCCACCAGGTAAATACACGGCGCCACAGCCAAAGCAGGGAGGTAGGCCGTAGAGGGAACACACATTGAGGAGTGGCGTAAGCAGGGACCGCGTGGCATTCCAAAGCACGGTGAGCAACAGCCCTGGCGAAAGCAACCGGCATCCCACCTGCCAAAGGGACCGAACACAGCACCATAAGCACGCACGGTTGACGGAGTAAGTCAAGATAATGTCCAATTAAAAAACCAGGGACAGGAGCGCTGAGGGTAAAACAAGCGAAATTCACACATGGCAAACTGGGGGATAGGACGGTCGTACTCACTCTAAACCGGGAGCACCGATGGAGGTGAGGAGGGCGGCGTGATAGGCGGAAGAGCAACAAGCAGAACCTGCAAAGATGGAGAAGTCGGTAACCACCACTGCAACACTCAAATGCAGGGTCCATAACACCAGGGAAAGTGCATAAACCAATATAGTACCAGGCAACCAAGATGACACAAAAAAAGGGTCACCGTGGAAGCCAACTATAACGGCAAACTGGCGGGCCAATGGAGGCATAACCGTTACCGACACAACCCTCCCGCACTCACGCGAGACCCCAGCGATCTCCGCACAATTTGCGGGGGAGCCGAAACGTCCGTGGGATCCGGAATCGAGCACTTCCAGCAAATTATTTTTTTTAAATTGTTTTTTTTTGCGGGGGATGTCCGGCCGAGAAGGTCCGGCCGCCGAAAAAGCGAGAGGAAGCGTCTAGGAATACCAACCACAAGGTCCAGAAAAAAGCGCCGGTCAACTCCTTATGACTCCAAGCTGACGATGGCCATCAAGCTGGAGCAGTGTCTTCCTTGATAATATCCTGACTCAAAACCGGTCAAGGGAGAGGCAAGGCAGACCACACCAGGGGAGAGAAGGCACATCCCACAGGAACCACCCCAACCCACAGAGATAGAGCAAAGCCCATGAGGGAGAAGAAGTAATGAGCAGGGAAGGGTGGTTTGGCACAACAGGGGCCCCCGTAGGGTACCCCAGGAGTGGGCAAAAGGGAATGAAAGGATGGAGGTGAAAACAGTAAGGGAACACAAAAACCAGTAAATGAAACTGGCGAGGGGAAAAAGGGTGGCCTAGCCCGTGAGGAGAGAATGTGTCAGGGTGCGAAAAACACTGTGGTGTGAGGAGAGAGTGCCCCCGTGGGGTACCCCTGGATATTCACGTAACCACCAAGCGCCCAGGCCCTTGAGGACACAGTGAAGGCTCGAAAGGGGGGACTCGGGAATCAACGCTATATAATGCGGCCCGACACAAACCACTACAAACAGCACCGCCACCACAAAATCTCAGATATTGTGAACCAACTGTACACCTAGGGCTATGGAAAATATGAAACCACTCATATGGCATTAGCAATTCCTGAATGAGAAACAAGCTAGGCTAAAATAAGCTAAACTATGCCCAGACTAACAGGAAAAAAGAATATGAAAAGAGAAAGGAAGTGAAAAACACATACCGAGGACCCACGCGAGGCGTCCCCCGTACCTTCGGTAGCCTTATTTCCACACGCGTCTCCATTTAAACACACCTGAGGAGCCCATTTACGTGTGCCCTAGGAATCACGTAACATCTGTCTAACAAAAAAGGAAGGCCAGAGAACAGCCCGAAAAACGAACCTAAAACCAGAGGGGTGAATTGCAAGGAGCACAACAAAAGCGGACTCAACAATGGCAGACGCGTTTTTGTGGAAAAATATGATGACAATGAGAGGGTCGCTCATGCGCACGTTCGACAGGGATCGGCGCATGACGGAACAAGGGATGATGGGCCGTTTGAGGCGGTAACTAAGGTAAACCCCTTTTTCTTCTCTTCTATACTTTTTTCACCTTCTTGCGTGGTAGTTTGGTTAATGTACAACGTCTCCTAGAGCAAGATAAGGAGTAGACTCTAGACGTTTTCTTTTTAACCGCGGTTGGAATGACGACATAGCAGTCAAAATAGACAAGTCGTCATTGCAATTAGGTTAATAGCCTTGACGTTGGATTTGCCAAGACTACTAACAAATTGGCTAGGTGCGTCGTAGCCGTGGCCGGGGCGACGCATCCGAAACGCGGAAAATTTGCCGCCAAAAAGCACTCGTCTTCCCGCTTCACCATTATGCAACCAGAGGTGCTCCTTAAACGCCATTCTACAGAGGAAGGTTGTGGAACATTTTCTTTTTATTCATAAAATATGCCATATTCATTGAATTACCGAGAAACATGCCAAAGATCGTCAAAACACCCTGTACCAGGCACAGTCGTAGCTATAGTGCCCGGGGCTGGAGGGTTAAAGATAGGGAAGATGACACAATTGAAATATATACTAGCTAATATGGAATTAGAAAACTCAGACTGTAAGAAAGATCTAGGTGTGTTTGTTAGCAATGATTTGAACCCTAGAAAAGAGTGTACTGTACAGTGAAACCCCGCATTTCGCGTATCAAATTCGCGCCAAAATATTTATTTTCCAGGTACGCGGTTTCGCGATCAAAGTCACCTGTTTGCGGACCGTGCGAAATGCAAGTGGCTGCCATCTTGTTGACGCCAAGCAGCCATAACACCGACCCGCACCACCTTGTTTTTTGTCCTACCTATATTTAATTAACGTACAGTTCAGTAACCTTAAGTTACCAATACCTAGCCTAACCTAAGCTAACCTTACCTTAACCCCTTCTGTACCGGCGACGTCTTTTTAATTTTATTGTAGCTACATATACTGTAGATGATTTTATGAAGCTTAGGAAGGATATATGGTAGCTAAAAAGATTAATTGATGTAATCTGTAGCCTTTTAATGAGTAGACGTCCTTTCTAAGATGTACAAAATTGTCTAATAGTTGCCACAATATAAAGAAAAGTACATAACCGGTACAGAAGGGTTTAACTTACCAAGAGGGCGGGTGCCCGACCCCGAAAGGGGTTGAAATAGGGGAGCTATCCCCCCGCCAAAGGCGGCTTTCTAGGGCCTTTCCTGATGATGCGGAGAGGATGGGTTCTAGTCATGTGTGATGGCTGGTCTATCAGAGTGAGAACTGAGCGATCTCTGCATACCTAGCTTACTCTGACTGTTCCTTTAACTTCTATATTTCTATATCTCAAGTGACGGCGTCTCTTCCTTGCTTGACCTCCCAATCTACCAAGATTGAAGCCAAAGCATCACATTTTTCCCTTGCCCCTCAACTTTCTTCATAATTGCTGAGGGGCACAGGCCTGGGTGGGCTTTGGTTTCCCGTGCGTTTCCGCACCCTCCTCAGCTCCCCGCCATGGAGTGGCTTCGGTCACCCAGGCTTTATTGTGGTCGGCAGGGAGGGTTCTGTGGGGGCGCTCAGTTATGGCCTTGGAATTGCTCGGGGCCTTGGGGCTGTTCGGCCAGGCAGCTTGGGGAACAACAACAACAACAACTTACCAAGAAATACAATACTAAAGTTTATCCTCAAGAACAGACATTAATTACCAGGTAACTTACCCTACCTTACCTAACCTATCTTCCCTTAACCTCTAAAGCACTAAGCCCCTGTAGTATACCCCCCCCCCACCTGTGCTAAGGTATTCTGATTAATTCCTCACTAAAATCGTTAATTTACCATATACCGTATATAATTAATACTTTTCCATATGCTCCTATTTTACTTTTAATATGAACATATGAACATGGAAAACCAATAAAACAAGTGGTAACAGCAATTGGCTGGTGAAAATTTTATATTTTAGCCCCGCGGTCATAATATGGCCCAGACCGGCGAGAGAGACACACCCTCACTCTCGTTTCTCGCGTGGTACTGAGAGGCAAGGTATGGACTCAGACTGGCTTGGAGGGTCGGAGTTACACTCCTCCACCTTCCTCTCTCTCTCCCACTTGTCCTTCCACAAAAATACTCGATAAATATCGGGAATAATAGAGAAAGTACAGTACCTGATAATTGAGGAGGGGGAAACACGTGTGTAGGAAAACTAATGGAGTAGTGTAAGGTTGAGTCGTCTGCGTATGAATGGATGGGAATTGAGGTACAGTTGAGGAGATCATTTATAAAAATTATAAAAAGAATAGGAGATAGGACAGAGCCCTGAGGAACACCAGAGTTTATAGGGTGAGGAAGTGAGTCTGGCATAAATCTTTAATTTCTAAACTACCCTCCTTCGGTTTCTATCCCTCCATCTGTGCCTTTGTCTCTAATTTCCTTTCCGGCCGTTCCATAGCTGCGGTTGTGGACGGCCATTGTTCACTTCCTCACCCTATAAACTCCGGTGTTCCTCAGGGCTCTGTCCTATCTCCTATTCTCTTTCTAATTTTTATAAATGATCTCCTTAACTGTACCTTAATCATCCATTCATACGCAGACGACTCAACCTTACACTACTCCATTAGTTTTTCAGAACGCCCCAGCCAGCAATCCCTCAACGACAAACGTAATGAAGCCATAGAACTCTTAAATTCTGATTCTAAATACTATTTCCAATTGGGGCAGAGAAAAACTTGTTAACTTTAATGCTTCCAAAACCCAATTTCTCCATCTATCTAACCCTCAGGATCTCCCAGCGACTATCCCTTATTCTTCAACAATACAAAAATCAACCTTCATCTTCTCTCAATATCTTGGTGTCTCTTTTTCTTCTGCTCTCATTTGGAAGGACCATATTACCAGTCTTGCTAAGGCAGCCTCCCAGAAGCGTGTGTGCTCAACCGCCTTAGGGGGTTCTTTTCCCTGCACAGCTTCTTGCTCTGTACAGGGGCATAGTGCGGCCTTGTATTGAGTATTGTTCACATATGGGGAGGTTCCTCTCACACCGCTCTCCTAGACAAAGTTGAAAGGAAGGCCTTTCGTATCATTAAATCCCGTCCAATGATCAACTCTCTGCAATCTCTCTCTCTCCGCCGCATGTTGCATCTCTCTCGCTATTCTATCGCTACTATAATAATCAGTGTTCCTCAGAGCTATCCCAGTGCATACCACTCCTTTACGTAGGGCACGGGGTACCGTCTTGCAACTCAATCCCACCCCTACTCTGTGCAAACTCCAACCCAAGAGTGAAACGTTACTCTCAAACTTCTTCTACTCAACATCTGAGCTCTGGAAATCTCTCCCAGAATCAGTCTTTCCCTCTTCCTATGACTTAAATTGCTTCAAACTCCGGTGTCCAGGCATTTTTGGCTTGAACGTCCTTTGATTTTGGCCCTGTCACTCTTTCAACTATGTGGGAGGCTCTCGCTAAAGTCAATTCTGCCTTTTGTCTCCCTCAATCACATAGAAAAAAAAAAAAAAAAAAAAAACTGGCAGTCCACAACCGCGGCTATGGAACGGCCGGAAAGGAATTAGAGACAAAGGCACAGATGGAGGGATAGAAAAACCAAAGGAGGGTTAGTTAGAAATAAAGATTTGTGCCAGACTCTATCGAAGGCTTTTGATATGTCTAGTGCAATAGAAAAAGTCTCACCGAAGTCCCGAAAGGAGGATGACCAAGAGTTAGTAAGATATGAAAGAAGATCACCAGTAGAGCGACCCTTAAGGAAGCCATACTGGCGATCTGAGAGCAGATTATGAGAAGAGAAATGCTTAATAAATTTGGAAGCAAGAATAGTTTCAAAAACTTTAGAAAGACAAGAGATGAGAGCAATTGGACGATAGTTGGAGGGTTGAGAGCGGTCACCCTTCTTTGGGACAGGTTGAATGTGAGCAAACTTTGGACATTGAACATTGGAGGAGGTTACTCAATATTTAACCCTATGTTATGTATTCAGGTCTGCTACTCTACAGAATTAGCATACCGGTACTGAACCTCATAGTGCAGAACAGTAGGCCTACTGGTATTTCTATACTGTACCTGACAGCCAAGAGTTTTTACATTTATGTTTTCATATACCAGTATTTATTTTGTTTTCATTTTATCTTTCTTAAGCCTATAGAGTTTTGTTTTATCGCAAAGACTGCAGGAAATTATTATTTGCCCATTATCCAACAATCAATAGGCCTAGGCTAACGAGGATAAAAAGGAAAAAACATTTATTTGGCAATAACTGTCTGCCGTGGGATACAAAAATAGTTTACCCGTCCCCCTCCCCCCAAGGATTTGAAATTCTCATATACCGTACTTTAACAGTAAGGGGCAAAACTCCCTTATACATTTAATTTTAAAGACCATTTTGTCCACAGAGAATGTGGTTACAGTCTCACGTCCTAAATGGCAGCTTTCCAGGCGGCCCTGCCAAGTGCCGCCTCTGTTGTCAAATTCTTTATTTTGAGATCGGACCGGAGTACCCGAGCCCATGTCATTCTAGGTCCATCCCTACGCGCAGTCCCTCCCTCCGTGCACATTCCGGCATTTCTTCACCCAGTTCTGATCATCCATTCTCTCCACATGTCCAAACCAACCAAGTCAGCTTGTGCACATCACTTCACTGACACTCCTAATGCCTAGACTCCTTCTCAATTCCTCGCTCGATACCCTGTCCCTAAGATTAACCCCACACATCCATCTCACCATTCTCTTCTCATTCCGTTCCATTCTATTGATATCCTCCGCTTTAACTGGCCACGTCTCCTAGCTTCAGCGCCATCTCCGGCGGAAACCGTATCGCCCAGGTAGCATAACTTATTCACACACTCCAGCGTTACACTGTCAAAATCAACACTGACAGGCGGGTCATTTAACCCGTGAACGGCGAGAACAATCTTAAGAGGTTTTGGTGGGCAAGGGCGAGGAACATCTTAAGAGGTACTGTCAACTGGGGCGAATTCAGACTTTCTATCTATCTATCTATTGCCTGACGCCGTGATCCCCGAGGGGGTGGCCACGAATGAATAAACATATTAGAAATCTGTTTTCACTCGATTGTTCGCAATGCTTTTATCTAACTTTCTTGCTTAATTAGTTTTAATGTAGCCTACAGTATAATGTGATATGTACCGATTACAAATTAAAAACCGAAAATAAAAATAAATACAAATATTGTAACATCGGCAAACTTTCTTTGGCACACGTGTTGATGAGTAGATGCAGGAAAGTCTACGGTGTCAAGATGTACTTTCGTAATTAGTGTGAAAGTACAAATCAATTAATTGGCATTATCTTGTATATTATTCCTGTAATTGGGTATTTAATTATTATTTTTTAAATTTCTGTAAAAGTGGGTCAAATTCGGACAGGATCAAAATTGATTAAATAAATAATATTATTTAATCTAACTTTAGCTATAACCTGTCAGATTCGGACATTGAGTGTAATTGGGTTTATAGTTGTCATTACACGTGGTATTTCTGAGTTATGTCACAATAATCCTTACTTTTACATTATTAGGGTCATATTGCTATGCAGAGTATGGTCAATAAATCCAGATACTGTATGTCCGAAATTGCACCAAAAGTGTCGTATCATACGATAGGGTAGTGTGGGGTGGAATCGCCGTGGGGTGAAATCGCCGCGGCGATTCAAACGCTCATATCTCCGAAACTAGTACAAAGGAGTACAAAGGAAATCAAGCAACAACAGATCTAGTGACCCTTCTAGGTTGCTTGTCCTCCAAAACACTGAGGATCAAGTGTCCAAACAGTGGTTTAGAGTGGGTAAGGGAACATTGGAAAGGGAAATACTGCCCTGGAACTAATGTCCGTGGCAGGATTAGGAAGTTAGTAGGGGACAGATGGGTTAGTAACTGAGGGGGGGATAAAATAAAGTTATTCATTTACAAACGCAGTCAGTCGCGGGTTTGATGCGAGATATTTGTCTAGGCGGAGTTTAAATGAATCAACGGTGATGCAGTCTATAACGTTTCGGGGAAGCCCATTCCACAAGTTGACAACTCGATTGAAGAAGAAATTCTTAGATTCGTGTGAGTTAGTTAAAAGATTTACCAATAATTTTGCAACCGTTTCCCCGCGTGTAATTAGATTGGTCGATAGTGAAGTACTTACTACAGTTCATATTGTCGATGCCTTTGATGATTTTGAACACTTGAATTAAGTCCCTCTTAATCTGCGCTGGGTTAAAGGAAATAGATTTAATTCTCTAAGACGCTCTTCGTATGGTTTGTTCTTTAGGCTAGGTATCATTTTGGTAACTCTACGTTGAACTCGTTCTAGCTTGTTTATATCTTTTTGGTAATAAGGGCACCAGGATTGAACGCAGTATTCCAGAAGAGGGCGGACTAATGAATTGTAAAGGGTTAGGATAACTTCTTTAGATTTATGCTCAAATGACCTGCCTATAAAGCCAATTATTTTGTTTGCCTTCTTAACAACTTCTGAACATTGTTGACTCGGTTTTTAGGTTACTCGATATTGTTACTCCCAGATCGGTTTCTCTGTTTACATTCTTAAGCTGAGTGCCATTCATCGAATAGTTTGCTTTCTCATTTAGGTATCCGATATGTAGTACTTTACATTTATCCGCATGAAACTCATTTGCCAAATTTGGGCCCAACATGACAATTTATCTAGATTGTGTTGCATATCGTCAACTTGTTCTTTTGAGAGTACGCTATTTTGCAATTTTTGTATCGTCAGCAAATTTGAGATTGTACAGATGAGACCCTCATCTATGTCGTTGATGTAAATTAGAAAGAGAATTGGTCCTAGTACCGCCCCCGGGGGCCCCCCGCTACTTACATGGGTCCATTTTGATGCCTTACCGTTTATGACTACTCTTTGCTTTCTGTCGCTGAGCCAATTTTCTATCCATTTCAACACACCGTCTTGTATTCCATGCGCTTTTAGTTTTAGCAGTAAACGTTTGTGGGGAACTTTGTCAAAGGCCTTTTGAAAATCAAGGTATATAATATCTACAGCTTTACTCTCATCGTAGAGGTTGAGGATATCGTGGAAGAAGTCTAAGAGGTTTGTTAAACAGGAACGTTTTTTACGAAAGCCGTGTTGAGTATCTTAAGTATGTTATTTTCCTCTAAGTGATTTACGAGTCTGTCTCGTATGACCGTTCTAGCATTTTACATACAACTGAGGTTAAGCTAATTGGACGATAGTTACTGGGTAGGGAATTTGCTGCCTTTTTTGAATATCGGTGTTACGTGGGCTAGCTTCCACTGATCGGGCATAGTTCCAGACTGCAAGGATTTATTGAATAGTAATGTCAGTGGTTTAGAGAGCTCATCCTTAGCTTCCTTTAGAACTCTAGGCGAGATTGTATCAGGTCCAGGCGTGTATTTACCTTGAGTGCATGGATTACGGCTGCTGTTGGGCTTAGGTTTTTAGAGGAATGCCGACCTAACATTAAGTCATTATGAGGTTTTTATCCATTGTGCAAAATAGCTTGAGAAAATGAATTGTTTACCACGGTAATTGATTTAACGGTCACAGAGATAAAATGCGGTTTGGTTTTTCATAATAAAATAAAAGTAGTCACCAAATCCCCTAGGCGAAACCAATTAACGTAGAGACTTCTAGTTTTCACCATTCTCAAGAGGAAGATTAGAGCTTGATAAGAAATTTCGTGATGTCTGTAACCCTTTCCATTTCGGAATACGATTCGAGTTCAAATTAGTGCGTGATGCGGCGATCTCACCCCTCTGGGCGGGGTGAAACTCGCCGCGCGTAGGTATGTTTATTAAAATCTGTGGGTGGCCTATATCATTTTATGAAAAAAAAACGATTATAGGTATCTCTAGCAGAGGACCAGAATGTATCGATAAAGCAAAGAAAAAAAAAAATTATATTCCATATGTGGCAGTTTTTATTGAGCGAAAACCTCCTTTGGCGGCGGATTCACCCCGCCCTACCCTATGGTATTTATGGTCTTTACGTTTTCAGGGAGTGTGAAAAGACCCTTTTAACCCGGCAAGTGCGGATCTCCTCATAAGAGTTTTACCGGTGCGCTGCGGATCTCCTCATATAATCCAAGGCCTAAAAAAAAAAACATTTAAATCAGCCCAGTATACTTTTTTTTTTTTTTTTTTTTTTTATTTAATTTCCCCTTGGCCATGCCAAATATCACTCCTCCACATCCACTCCTCACTTCAATTATACCTATTCTGTTATTCCTTAGGTATATTGCGTGCTAACATTTAGCGAGTTGCTAGCAGGGCGTGTGTCATGTGTTACCAACTGGGAAAGAGGAGAGATACACGCAACAGTGTCTCTCCAACCGTCGTGACGGCTGGCTGGCTGGCAGGCTGCCTCTGCCATAAGTTATGTAACTCCCGGCCTCTATCGCCGATTTGACCATCCAAACGCTGTTTCCACTTGTGTTATTGTTGTAACAGGTTAATACCTTTATAATCAACGTAAAATAGGTGCATATGGATAAGTATAATGATATTTATGGTACGATGACGATTTGAGTTTAGGAAACAGTCTAAATACCTCCGCACAGGGAGGGGTGGCCAATACCCCACCTACGCAGCGGAGAGGTTAATATGCTCAATAATTTTTTATTTATTTATTTTTTTTTTTAAAAGAGACAATGAACGGAGGAAGGAAAAACACAGATAAAACAAAAAGGTCCATGTGCCTAAAGGCATCCTCCATTCATAAAATGTTTGTAACAACTGGATTTAAACATTTGTAGATTGTAAGTTTGTGGAAAGCAATTCGAGGGAAGTGAATTCCAAAGAGTAGTAGCTCTGGGGATAAATGAATTCTGATATGCAGAAGTTCTGCATTGTGGAGGAGAAAGTGTAAATTCATGGGCGCTCTCAGCTGCCCTAGTTCTACGGGGAAAGATGTGGAGAGGCGGCACAATTGAAGCAAGTTCCTCGGAACAATTGCTGTGAAAATATCTGTAGAATAATGCAAGGATGCAACGTTTATGGATAATGTAGGAAGGTCCTGTGTGATTGCAGGGTTATTGATTAATCTAATAGCTTTATTTTGAATTTTGTCCAACTGCCTCAATGCAACCACTCCACTTCCACCCCACAGAGGTGAACAGTAATCCATCTGAGAACGCACATGACTTTTATATATTACGGCCAACTGCTCGTCAGTGAAGAATTCTCGAACTCTGTACAGGAGTCCCAGTTTTTTAGAGGCATTCTTAGCAATGCTTCTAACATAATGTGTCCAGCTCAAGTTAGTAGTTAATGTTACACCGAGAATGTCAATACTAGGGGAAGTGGGAATATTTACATCATTAAAAAATATAAGGGAGTCAGTGAGATTCTGTCGGTTAGAAAATTGAATGTACTTGGTTTTCTGTGCATTAAAGGAAACTAGATTCTTTTGTCCCCATCCATTAATTCTAGAAAGGTCCTGGTTCAGAGAAATTGCAGTGTTTATTTTTGAATTTGTAAGATCGGGTTGGGTGAAAGAATTGGTAAATGTGAAGGAACTGTGGAGTGTTGAGTCATCTGCGTAGGAATGTATTGGATTATGAGTGGTAGATATGAGATCATTGATATGAATGAGGAACAGAATTGGGGCCAAAACTGATCCCTGGGGAACACCAGCATTTATTGAGTGAAATTGAGAATAAAGGCCATCTACCATTACACGTATTTTTCTGTTATGAAGATAAGAAGAAATTAGTGGAACTAATGATGCAAGGCCGTAGTGTGACATCTTCGACAATAAGGATTGATGCCAGACTCTATCAAATGCCTTTGATATATCCAGTGCTATTGTATGTGTTTCACCACGTTGGTCTGTAGCTTGGTTGATTTGATGCGTAAGAAGGCAAAGCATGTCTGCAGTTGATCGACATCGTCTAAAACCATATTGCCTATCACTGATTAATTTATTATTCTCAAGATGCTTAATTATGTGATTATTTAATATAATTTCAAAGACTTTACCAAGAGTGGAAGTTATAGCTATTGGTCTGTAGTTTGATGGATCTGAAGAGGCACCTTTTTTAGGAACTGGATGGATGTTTGCTTCTTTCCAGGGTACTGGGAAACATGAGGTATGAGTACACAGACGGAAAAATTTGCCAATACAGGAGCGAGCACCAAGGAGCAATTCTTAAGTACTATTGGAGGAATTTCATCTGGACCAGGAGCCTTATCTACTGAGAGATTCTGCAAAATAGTTTTGACATGTCTGGTGTGGATCTTAAGTGAGGGAATTTCAGGCGAATTAAAATTAAGTACAGGGACATCTTGATTTATTTCATCTAAGGTTGAGTTGGTGGAGAAAATATCCGCAAGAAGGTTAGCTTTACCTCGTGGGTCACTTACAAGATTGCCAGTCGGAGATTTTAATGGTGGAATGGATGAAGCAGTAGTGAAGTTGGATTTAAATGAGTTAAGAGTAGACCAAAATATTTTGTTATCATTTGGATTATTTAGAATTTTATTTGCCTGCTTGTGGAGAAAGTTTGATTTAGTTAGGTTTAATACAGTTTTGGCATGATTTCTGATGTTTCTAAAGTAATTAAAGGCTTCATGTGTTTTTGATCTTGTGTATGCATTGTAGGCTATTGCTTTTTGTTCAGTTACTCTAGCACAATTATGGTCAAACCATTTAGGTGAATTAGATCTTTTACTGTACTTTTGATGAGGAATAAATGTTTCCATTCCAATTTTTACAGAATCTTGTATGTGGCTCAAGGTGGAGTGTGCATCATTAGAAAAGAAAGAGGTCCAGGGAATATCAATAAAGAAACCTTGAAGACCCTCCCAGTCTGCCCTATCATAATGCCATTTAGTCACCAAAACAGGTTCAGAGTGGGGAAGGTGTGGTAGGTGATAGACAGGTGGCCTGTATCAGACAGTGATCAGAAGATCCAAGCGGGGACCTCACTGTAACATCATAATTTTCTGAATTGGTTGTTAAAAATAAGTCCAGTAGGTGGGAATTATGATTAGGATTATCTGGTACACGGGTGGGTTGGTTGACTAGTTGAGTGAGATTAAATGAGTCTGCAAATAGCTCACATTCAAGACCAGCATCATCAGTCCTGGCTGAATGAGTGAGCCATTCAACATTATGGACATTAAAATCACCCAACACAGTGATTTCAGAAGAAGCATTTAAGTTGAGGACACTGAGTTGTGAGGACAGAGAATCAAAAAGACTTTGCTCTGGAGGAGTATTTGGGGAACGATAGATGCAACATATGTATTTAAATTTACCAGCAGAAATTAATTTGTATATAGAATAATCAAAATAGGGACAATTGAAACTAGTAACCTCCTCCAGGGCAATTTCAGATTTTGCGAAGCAACATACACCTCCCTTAGGTCTGAAATTTTGGAGCAGTTGATAACCTGGAAAATTAAATCTAGACGTGTCAGATGTGGATGTTACTTGAGTCTCTGTCAAAAAAAGGAGAGTAGGGGATTCTGCTTGAAGAAATTGGTGTACAGAATTGATGTTAGAGTGAAGTCCCCTTATATTACTAAAAAAAAAGCTGCACCGACGAGCAGCTTTGGGACGTTGCAATGCTCTTGACACAGTCGCATGATGACGACCGGGAGGGCCCTGTGTCAACGACCCAACCCTGCCGGGGGTGGATATCCGAGGGACCACCAGGTTTGCTCTTAACAATTGCACTGCGATATTTATTTGGTAAAGGTGTATTTTTTTTTTTTTATTTATTTTTTTCCTATGTGATTGAGGGAGGCAAAAGGCATAACTGCCTATAGCGAGTGCCTCCCCCATAGTTGAAAGAGTGACAGGGCCAAAATCAAGGGACGTTCGAGCCAAAATGCCTGGACACACGGAGTTTGAAGCAATTTAAGTCATAGGAAGAGGGAAAGACTGATTCTGGGAGAGAGTTCCAGAGCTCAGATGTTGAGTAGAAGAAAGTTTGAGAGTAACGTTTCACTCTTGGGTTGGAGAGTTGCACAGAATAGGGGTGGGATTGAGTTGCAAGACGGGTACCATGTGCCCTACGTAAAGGAGGTGGTATGCACTGGGATAGCTCTGAGGAACACTGATTATTATAGTAGCGATAGAATAGCGAGAGAGATGCAACATTGCGGCGGAGAGAGAGAGATTGCAGAGAGTTGGTGAGTGGACGGGAGTTAATGATACGAAAGGCCTTCCTTTCAACTTTGTCTAGGAGAGCGGTGTGAGAGGAACCTCCCCACACATGTGAACAATACTCAATACAAGGGCGCACTATGCCCCTGTACAGAGCAAGAAGCTGTGGCAGGGGAAAAGAACCCCCTAAGGCGGTTGAGCACACCCAGCTTCTGGGAGGCTGCCTTAGCAAGACTGGTAATATGGTCCTTCCAAATGAGAGCAGAAGAAAAAGAGACACCAAGAATATTGAGAGAAGATGAAGGGTTGATTTTTGTATTGTTGAAGAATAAGGGATAGTCCGCTGGGAGATCCTGACGGGTAGATAGATGGAGAAATTGGGTTTTGGAAGCATTAAAGTTAACAAGGTTTTCTCTGCCCCAATTGGAAATAGTATTTAGATCAGAATTTAAGAGTTCTATGGCTTCATTACGTTTGTCGTTGAGGGATTGCTGGCTGGGGCGTTCTGAAAAACTAATGGAGTAGTGTAAGGTTGAGTCGTCTGCGTATGAATGGATGGGAATTAAGGTACAGTTAAGGAGATCATTTATAAAAATTAGAAAGAGAATAGGAGATAGGACAGAGCCCTGAGGAACACCGGAGTTTATAGGGTGAGGAAGTGAACAATGGCCGTCCACAACCGCAGCTATAGAACGGCCGGAAAGGAAATTAGAGACAAAGGCACAGATGGAGGGATAGAAACCGAAGGAGGGTAGTTTAGAAATTAAAGATTTATGCCAGACTCTATCGAAGGCTTTCGATATATCTAGTGCAATAGAAAAAGTCTCACCGAAGTCCCGAAAGGAGGATGACCAAGAGTTAGTAAGATATGAAAGAAGATCACCAGTAGAGCGACCCTTAAGGAAGCCATACTGGCGATCTGAGAGCAGATTATGAGAAGAGAAATGCTTAAGAAATTTGGAATCAAGAATAGTTTCAAAAACTTTAGAAAGACAAGAGATAAGAGCAATTGGACGATAGTTGGAGGGTTGAGAGCGGTCACCCTTCTTTGGGACAGGTTGAATGTGAGCAAACTTCCAGCATGAAGGGTGTTACATGTATGATATGTAGTGGGAAGAGTAGTGTTTTATGGATAGAGGATAGCGATGTAGGGCAATGTCGTGAAGTTGGATGTGTATGTTGTATAAAGAGGGTTTTCCTGATACCCCTGATGTGTGAGGCAGAAAGATATGTATCCAGCTACCAGGGCCTGGGAGAGAAAATGGAATTCAGGCTATTCCCTGAGTCTCCCGAAACCTTGGCGGTAGTACTTCCCTGAATTGCCCCCTGAAAGGTCCGAATCTATACTGGGATCACTGGTTAGTCCTATGAGTGTATTTTAAATCCATGTCCGAATTCAGGCTAGGTGTCCGAAATCGCCCCAAATCGTGTCCGAATTCGGACACCTTTATTATACTGTATTTATAATAAATATATGCAATGTAATTTAATTTCTTTAATGCTATGATTGTATTCCCCAATGTACCAGCTACACATACAATACTTAAGATCTTACATTAAGATAAAAACAAAACTGCATGCTACGGAAATACGCAAAAATTGGCCGAATTCGCCCCGGTTGACGGTAAGGCCTAAACAAATCCATTTAAAAGGCCCCAGTAGCACTTAATTTTGTTGTTTTTGTTTATTTTTTGTTCCATACCTCATGTCACTCCTCCACATGTGTCAATATCCCCTCCTTTCCCCCCCCCCCATTTCAATTATCACCTATTTTTCCTTTTATTACCATCTTTATTGGTGTATTTATCATGCCAATATCTGCAACCCGGTTCCAGGGTGTGGTGTTGTTGCTACCGAGCGTATGGAGTGCGAGAGAATGAGGGAGGGGAGGTTCAGTGTAGCTGTAGGCTCCAGAGAGAGAGGGTGTACGTCGCTGCTGGCTCACAATTCATGAATGGACGTTCGGCAAATAATTGCGATTTTGACCATTCAAACACTATTCCCACTTGTTTTATTGTTGTTACATGTTACTATCTTAATATTAAACGTAAAATAGGCACATATGAATAAGTAATAATTATATTTATCGTAAAATGACGATTATAGACAGGAATGGTGCCTAATATTGCCGCCCAGAAGTGTGGTGTTCACTACACATAGCTCACACTTACCGAGTTAATACAAGATCTCCCTTGCACACTGCACATTCAAAGCCTATGATTCTTGTCAAAGGTCCTTTAGCTCCACTACATCTCTTGTGTACCCAGTCACTACAGACGTAACATTGAATTGAGTTACTTCCCACCCCCTTCCCACATAGGCTACTGTACTGCGCATGGATAGTCGCCGCTTCTTTCCATAGTTTCACGCCCTACTCCACTAATCATGACCTTTGTTTTATCTATGCTAACTCTTGGATGGGACTAGTTAGCCTTGGTCGGCAACCCCTCTAGGGGAGATGACCTTATAAAAATCCGGGTGGATGGGACTCGTCAGCCTTGGTCGGCAAGCTGTCTAGGGGAGTAAATCTGATACAAATCCGTACTGCTTATCTAAGTGTAAGGCAGGTTAGTAGATGGACTAGCCGAACACCACTGTAGAAAAGTAGTGCGAACAAGATACATAGAGGGCCTCTGAGTCGTGCGAACAAGATACATAAAGGGCCTCTGAGTCGTGCGAACAAGATACATAGAGGGCCTCTGAGTCGTGCGAACAAGATACATAGAGGGCCTCGGAGTTGGACGGATCCTAAATTGAGTGGTCAATCATGTAAGTCCTTCAATAAACTGGGTTTGGTTGTCCCTCTTACAAGGAATAGTCCGCTTGGGGGCCTTCTGTGTATGGCCACCCTCATTAAGGGGAGTAAGGCATCCGGCAATAGATAGATAGATAGATAGATAGATAGATAGATAGATAGATAGATAGAACTCTTAGACCCATTTCTCTAAGTACTCTCTTGCACTTGCCTAAGAATGAAGATAGCATCAGTTGTGCCACGTCCCGGCAAAAATCCAAAGTGCATGTCGCTGATAGCAACACTTTCCCTGATCATGCATTCAAAGACCCTTTCGCTGACTTTCTTAACTTGATTGAGCATTTTCAAACCCCGATAATTTCCCCTGTCTAAAGCGGGTATCACACTGGGCCAAATTTTCGCCATTCTCCGATCTCCAGTCTCCGTTGTCAGCCAGTAGCGCCAGCAAATCCTATCACACGCGCCAAGCGTCCTGGCTGCACAAGATATGGTAGGCCTAATGTTTAAGTGAGAGGAAGGAATATTCATGGGGCACAGATCATATAGACCGGCCTCGCTACGAAATATCCCTGAACCTACTGATAATCTATATTTTATTAACTTCACCACAACACCAAACACCCCCAATGAAATTAATTAAAGTATATATGTGATCCACCGGGAATCGAACCTGGGTTATCACACACAGATTTTTGACACTTTAACCATTACACCACCAGGACGGTTAAAGGTTTATTTATCAGTGAAGGACAAGGAACGCTTCGAGAAGCCGAGGCGACGCGTACATTAGACAGCAGAGTACTGGGAAGCGCAAGAGCTGGATCATGTTTAATTTTTATTTTATTGATTATTTTTTACTAGTATTTTCTAGTAGTGGTGCCCACATCATATAGGACGAGTCCGTGAGTGTTTTCTAGTAGTGGTACCCACATCATATAGGACGAGTCCGTGAGTGTTTTCTAGTAGTGGTACCCACATCATATAGGATGAGTCCGTGAGTGTTTTCTAGTAGTGGTACCCACATCATATAGGACGAGTCCGTGAGTGTTTTCTAGTAGTGGTACCCACATCATATAGGACGAGTCTGTGAGTGTTTTCTAGTAGTGGTACCCACATCATATAGGACGAGTCTGTGAGTGTTTTCTAGTAGTGGTACCCACATCATATAGGACGAGTCCGTGAGTGTTTTCTAGTAGTGGTACCCACATCATATAGGACGAGTCCGTGAGTGTTTTCTAGTAGTGGTACCCACATCATATAGGACGAGTCCGTGAGTGTTTTCTAGTAGTGGTACCCACATCATATAGGACGAGTCCGTGAGTGTTTTCTAGTAGTGGTACCCACATCATATAGGACGAGTCCGTGAGTGTTTTCTAGTAGTGGTACCCAGAGCTAATAGGACGAGTCCGTGAGTGTTTTCTAGTAGTGGTACCCACATCATATAGGACGAGTCCGTGAGTGTTTTCTAGTAGTGGTACCCACATCATATAGGACGAGTCCGTGAGTGTTTTCTAGTAGTGGTACCCACATCATATAGGACGAGTCTGAGTGTTTTCTAGTAGTGGTACCCACTTCATATAGGACGAGTCCGTGAGTGTTTTCTAGTAGTGGTACCCACATCATATAGGACAAGTCCGTGAGTGTTTTCTAGTAGTGGTACCCACATCATATAGGACGAGTCCATGAGTGTTTTCTAGTAGTGGCACCCACATCATATAGGACGAGTCCGTGAGTGGTTTTATTATATTTAAGAGTGTTTCGCTCACGATGTGTGGCAATCGTATTTTGTTCTCACTCCTAGGCGGGAAGTTTGAAAGGCAAGCCTGAGTTCAAAGATTGGCCATAAACAAAGTTAAGGCGCATCATCAATGATTCCGATGCCACTATTAAATATTAGGTTTTCCTTCTTCCCTTCGGGACTCAAACCTATGATACCAAATTATTATGTGATATGACAATTCCGTAGGCCACACAAAAATCGATAGGTCTCGCGGCTGTCACACCGTACTACAGTATCTTACCAAAAATAGCAATAGGCCCAGCTTATAGGCTAGGCAATTGCCATGTGATTTGTTTAGGCCTAACCTGTTACCTACATTCGGTATAGCCTAGACTAAAGTGGTTCCCATTTGTGAATTTGGTATTATGCAAGCAACCTTTCGTGGTCTTATATCTCTTGTTTTTGTTCAGCGTTTCAGGATGGCGAAGATGCAAGAGCGATCAAGTGGGGGAACAAGGCGTAGGAGTGGTGGGGCTACAACTCATTAACACCCTTGAGGTCAGTCACCTGGTCAACATACAGTTGGGTACAAGTGAAAGTGGCACAGCCGGATTCAATAGTTTACCTACAATTGAAGCATTTTTATATCCTCATTTTTTTTTTGTCACACTTTTTTTTTTTTTTTTTTTTTTTTTTTTTTTTTTTTCTTTTTTTAATGTAAGATTGTCAGATTTATGGGGTTTTCTCTGGAATGTATACAATTTCTCATCTAGGTTGTTGCCAGACTTTAGAACCTTGTAAACCCGGTATATGAATGTGGTTTTGAATGTAAGAGGGATAAAAACAGGTGAGATTATAATGTTCAAGATGCGAAGTTAACCTCTTATGGGAAAAATACAATAGGGACTGACGAGTCAGCAAGTAACCCACGCCAAATCTGACAATGACCACTTTTGACACCACAAAATCAGACAAATAGCATTTTACATAGTATATTTATCATTATGAGTAAATTAAATGGAAAAAGCAAGATATTCACCTTACAATAGTCAATAGTTGAATAGAAGCTTAACCCCTTCAGACTCATATGATGCAGAGGTTGCCAGATTAGCAATAAGAAATAGAGTTCTCTCTCACTCTTATAATTACCTCTCCAAAATTAGTTTTCTGCCCACAGCTAACTCAAAGACAACTGCAGAGGTTGAAGTAACTAAACTAAAGGTTTCTAAATACCCCTGATGGTAACAAAGGCTTTAAAGTATCCCTAATAGGCTCAAAATCGCGTCATATGTCGGAGACGGTTAAGTGGTAGAATCTGGGTTCTGAGGCAATGCGGGGAGGGAGGGTGTATAGGGAATAATGTAACGTCCACACGATTGATAATTTACGGTATTTACGTGTGTATGTGTGACCCCACTCCCCATATCCCCTCCCTCCCAGCAGACACACACACAAAATTGCCAATAATATCGATCGCATGGATATTACGGTACGTCAATTCCCATACCCCCTCCTTCCCTGCACACATTCGCACTGATTCCTAAGCTTTTATTAACTATTATACAATTAATATATCTTCTTGGTTTTACCATTCTATATATTTATAATGTTATATATTATGTACAACGC
Organism: Paralithodes platypus; assembly: GCA_032716605.1. Lineage (NCBI taxonomy): Eukaryota > Metazoa > Arthropoda > Malacostraca > Decapoda > Lithodidae > Paralithodes > Paralithodes platypus. The sequence continues at coordinate 311,172 of JAVRFV010000149.1, read as the reverse complement.
TATTTGTCTGATTTTGGGGTATCAAAAGTGGTCAGTAGCGTTCAAAATTGGTGAAATTTGATCGAGATTTGTGAACGGGTCGATCTTGAAGGTGGGGGTCGAGATTTGAATGTTCGAGATGAAATGGATCGAGATTGGTGAGCTTACAGTATTGTGCATTATTACATATTATGAATGTGATGTTAAGGTCTTTAAATGTACTTCTAACAACAATATGCAAAAGGTAATATAATAATCAATATATTACTTTTCTTGATTTTCTTGATTGTTTAATCACAAAAATCAATTGAAATAAATTTATTTGAAATAATAGCAATATAAGAGAGGCACATTTAAATTTGTTCGAACAAGTCTTTATATATCTGACTAAAATATTACCTTTAATATTTATTCCTATACTGTACAGCGTAATGGTATTTCCGCTGCCGATGTGAAGAAGTTGGAGGAAGCAGGGTACTACACGGTAGAGTCGGTAGCCTTTGCCCCCAAGAAGGCTCTGTTGGTGATCAAAGGCATTAGTGAAGCCAAGGCCGAGAAGATCCTGAGTGAGGCCACTAAGCTGGTGCCCATTGTATTCACCACAGCCAATGAACTACACCAGAAGCGTGCTGATTTGGTTCAGGTGTACCACTATTTTTATTTTTTGGTATCACTGTAGATCATTTACATTTAAAATTTAATTTTTACTCCTATTTTGGTGAAAGTCTATAAATTTAAGCTAAGTCTATCACAAGGAGAGCCCTTTCATGGTTAGTACTTAGTAAACTATAAACAGATTAACTATTTCTTCCTTCCATTATTGACCGACTACATTAAATAACCAGTTCACCATAGATTTATCAATTCAACACAAATTATTCCTGTTTGTATTTTGGCTTTTTTGTTCTCAAGACCCACAAAGATGCAGTTAAATCTGAATTAAAGTAATATAATTTGTTTGTAAAAAAAAATATAATTTATTATTTTTTAACTTTTAATGCCATAACCCCCCCCTCCCTCCCTCCCTCACCAACAGCTGACCACAGGCTCAAAAGAACTTGACAAGCTACTCGGCGGTGGCATCGAGACAGGTTCCATCACAGGTCTATTTGGGGAGTTACGCCCGGGGAAGACCCAACTATGTCATACCCTGGCCGTCACCTGTCAGGTATGTTGGCTGTCCTGGGAGGTTTGATTATATATCTGGTAGGCTGTTTATGTAGGCCTATTGTAGATTGTCAATGGTAATACTGTATACTGTTACCGTATCTATGTATGTATACAGTATACTCAGACCCCATAGCTGGGGGTGGCAGACTCGAGACAGAGCCCGATCAGGGATAACACAACACAGCATAACAAAAATCACACACATCTAGGTTGCCCAGGAGAAGACCCAGAGACCAAGGATCTCTAGGCCTCCTCCAGCACCCCCTGTCCTAGATCTCCCAGAGAGGTTCTGGTCTGAGCAGACAGAAACGCGGCGGAACACACTGCAATACCCGTCCACTTTACTTCCAGGCATGGCCCTTCATATATATATACACCGGCTCCCCGGGCCAGGCGCCTGACAGACTATTATCTAGTCCAATGGCGCCCGATCTCCTCTCCCTACGACCACGTTATCACTCATCTATTCACAAACATTTTCCATTCATTCCTATTCATCACCACCTCTCTTGCCTGTTCTTCAGGCATCTCTTTATCTTCCAACGCTTGTTTCACACCATCTCTCCGAGGTCTTCCTTTCAATCTATGCCCTTGTTTCTGATTCATATATACTCTTTACAGTATAAGCCTTTCATCACTCATTCGTTCAACATATCTATACGAGCATAGCACCCTTCTTTCCACTCTGGCTGATAAGGGTTCCTGTTGTCCCAGTCTCCTACGCAACTATCATACTGTAGGCCTACTGATATATTTGCTTGGGTAGAGTCAAGGTAAATAAATGAAGTATCACTAGCGAGTACCACTGTACCTCTACCGCTACTGGCGGTACTCTCAATAAATGATACCGCTACCGCCAATATTATATTTGACAAGTACCGGTACCGCTACAGTCACTATTTTAACCCCTACTGTACCATAGGGTACTACCATAAATATACCCCCAGCTACAACTATAATATACTAACTTGGCACTATGCTCCTAGTACAGTACCGGTACCGCTACAGTCACTATTTTAACCCCTACTGTACCATAGGGTACTACCATAAATATACCCCCAGCTACAACTATAATATACTAACTTAGCACTATGCTCCTAGCCAGGAATAAGGATTAGAATCAGAAAGAATTATTAATCTAAGGTATAACGTTTTGACATACTGCAATTGTAATCTGCATATAAACGAATATGCCAACTTGGCAATAGGTCCCTTCAAGACCTTTCTCTTCTACCGATGCGTTACGAACTCCCCAGACAGTTAACTGGTTGAAGGTAAAGTAGGTCTCCAGACGAGGAATGACCCATACACTCGACTAAGGTAGATGAGCCTAGTACGAAACTAATCCTGGAATCAACCACTCCTCACAATTACTTGCAGCTACAAAAAAAAATAAAAAATTTGATGCACACCCTCAGGAGGCTTCCTGACTAATATGATCAGCTAGGGTCCTCAGTGCTCCCCAGTGTCCCAATGTACTCAGTACCTACTCAACTAACAACCATCTGTATTGAAGACACAAAGGAATCATATCACAGCGGCTTACTCTAAAGTGTTCTTCCGCCAGTAACTTCTGCATTTAAAACAAAATGACAAATTAAGAGAAAACATGGAAATAGCATTAAATAATAAAATAAATAAATCATTCAATCATTTCATCATCCCTGTTCCTGTTACTTAGGGAACAAACAAAATTATGTTCCTTACCATACAAAAATTACAGTTCACACATTATACAGTATGTAAAACACAAGAACACTTTGCCGTAACCTGGCACAAATTTGTCTGGAGGCTTACGAGTTCTGGGTAGCAACACCACAACCTCCTGCGCCGCATTATCTACCATTTCCACAGGTTCACATAACCACTCTTCTTTTCCAAAGTATGGTTTGACTTTTTCAGCTGCTCTTTCATTCTTAGACAAATCAAACATATTCAATAATTCATATGCGGCTCCGTGCCTTTTCTTTTCCATTACCTTGAAAGGCCCGACCCACTTATGATTAAGTTTACTACTGGTTCCAGGTATAGTAGTTTCATTTTCACCCAAACTAGTTCACCTTTTTCAACACATTTGTTAACCCTTTTCCTGTTCGCAATACCACAGTAGGTTCTACCCATTTTCTTTTTGGTTTCCTGAATTGTCTTATGGGCTACTTCTAAACTTTCTTTCCGATTAACATCACACATTTCAGGTAATTCAGAACCACCCTGCCTGTGAGCATGACGAGAAAAGAAAGCAAAATGTGGTTGCTCACCGAGGCTGGTGTGTACGGCCGTGTTAAGTACCCACTGAGTCTCTCTAAAGAACTTTGGCCACCTCAAAGGGTGTCCGTTACACAAAGTTGCCAACACTGATTTCATGGTTCTATGCATTCTTTAACTCAAACTGTTCCCTCGAGGATGGTAAGGCAGTGTGAAACCCATAGATATTTTATACTGAGCACACAAAGATTTAAATATCTGGGAGGTGAATTCGCCTCCATTGTCTAGAATTAACACTCTGGGTACACCATAATCATGCAAATATTTTTGAAAATTATCAGAAACTTCCTCTGTGGTTTTACTTTTAAGAGGGTAGTACTTTACATAAAGACTGTAGTGATCCAACACTGTTAACACATAGCGATATCCTTGGGTACCATTACACATGTCTGTTAAATCAATACTAAACCTATCAAGAGGTTGAGTTACGGGAGGAAGTTCCTGCCACTGCTGTGACAAGCCTTTCTCACCTTTGTATCTTTGACATTGTTCACAAGCAGTTACATATTTCATCATATCAGCTCTTAAATTAGGCCAATAGAACATAGTTTCAGTTTTATCAATAGACTTTTTTCTTCCTAAGTGAGCAGATTCAATGTCATGGGCACAACGCAGAGCCTCCCTCCTTAACTGAGTCTTTAGGTACAACAAGCAAATATTTAAAACTATTATCCTTTCTCTCTACAACATAATACAGTATGCCTTCTTTGACTACAAACTGATTAAGCACCGATCTTGGGTATTTATGCTTTGGAATGTCACCACCACTCAGAAAATTTATTAAATCTAACCATCTCTTCTCTTTTCTCTGTAACTCTCTCAGTTCTTCTCTGTTCTTTCCCAATAGTTGCTCTCCAGATTCCCACACTATCTTTCGTACAGGTCTACTCAACTGATCCGCTACAACATTATTTCTACCAGATTTGTAGTCAATATGATAATTAAAATATCTCATCTCAAGTATCCATCTGTTCATGCGTGGAGATTTAGTTTTTTCGCTTGAATACAGATATTAGTGGTTGATGGTCAGCCTTATGACAAACTTACTACCCCATAAGAAATGGTGGAACTGTCTACATGCTAATACGATTGCAAGGGCTTCTCTATCAGTGACTGAATATCTACTTTCTACTGGCTTAAGCTTCCTAGAAAAGTAACTAATGGTTTTAATAGACTGATCATCTTGAATATGCATCAATACTGCCCCGACATATGTGTCACTAGCATCTGTATGTAGTATGAAATGTTTGGTCATGTCGGCCTTAACTAATACGGGAGCATTTATGTTTTAGGGATTCAAATGATTTTGACAATCCTCACCCCAATTAAAAAAAAAAAAAAATCTTAGTGAGATTAGTCAAAGGTAATGCAATTTCAGCAAATTTGGGAATGCTTTTCTTATAAAACCCAGCCATCCCCAGGAATTGTCTTACTTCCTTAACATTAGTTGGAGATATTCATGTTACAGACAGACTCGACATTCTCAGGTTCGGGCCTGCAGCCTTCTTCCGACACAATATGTCCTAAAAATTTAACAGATTTTTGGCCAAATTTACATTTACTGAGATTTAACATGACTCCTGATTCATCTAACTTGAAACAAGACATTTAATCTCTCAATTAACTCTGAAAAAGTGGATCCCTAAATAATGACATCATCCAAATAATTCCTAACCCATCCTTGTTGTAGTAAAGGTGATAGTATGTTATTCATCTGCCTTGTAAAAATGGCGGGGGAACAAGAGAGGCCAAAAGGGAGCCTCCTAATGCGATATAAAGACAACCCATCAGTATAGGTGGTAAAATCTCGGCTCTGTTCATCTAACATAACTTGATAATAAGCATCATTGAGATCTAAAGTTGCATAATACTTGTGTCCAGCAGTAGCTTCTACCAACTCATCTAGCCTGGGCAAAGGTTGGATGTCGGTCTGCAAATGGGTGTTGACTTTACGGTAATCTAAACAAAGCCGTTTTGAACCATCCGGCTTATTAACTAAAACTATTGGATTTAACCAAGCTGCAGTAGATGTTTCAATGATGCCTTTCTCAACCATGTCATCCATCATGTTTGTGATCAAATGTCGTGCATGTTCTGGGTATCTATACATAGGGGCTCTTACTGGATTAGTGTCGGCTACCTCAATATGCGCTGCGGGTCCTTTAATAGTTCCTATTTCCTTATCTGAAATGATGAACAATTGACTATGTGTTGTAATCATTTCACTTAGCAGGTGTCTTTGCTCTGGCATTAGGTGTTCCCAGTCGCAAGTCTCTAAAAGAGTCTGAAGTCTCGTCTCTCTGTCACCTACTACTGGAGTTTGGTCATTATCAGGTATCATATCATTGTACAATTTAATAGGACAACATTTGGCTGGAGTGTCACTTAAACCTTCCTGACTAACACAAACATACTCCCCAACAGCGGTACCCGAGTGTAAAGTTATATTACCACTGCTGTTATTGGTGAAGGGCATTGGGATATCCTTAGTGTCTGAAACTCTACAGCAAATAGGAAGTTGGCTTTGGCCACAACGAGCATTAGGCATGAGTTCTAAAAGTTGCCCTGGCTGTTCATGAACTTTAATAGGAATTATAGAAGTTTGGTGTGGAGGCAGTTTCAACTGGGAAACTAATCTTACTTGAGAAGAAACTTGATCTGTATCTGTCTCTGTCCTCTTGATAAAGTGATCCCTACTCTTTTTAATGAACGGTACAAATTTCACGGAATAGGTAAAGTCAGACCATCTAAATTCACACTTCTGATAATATAATGACATTGGAGCCTTACTAAGCAAATCAGACCCCAACAAAACTTCACAAGGCAAGTAGGTGTCAGGTACTATTTCTTCTATTTCTACTCCAAGAAGAATGTCTGCCACTGCCATTCCTAATTGTGGTATTGAGTTTCCTGTGATACCTATTAAACCTGGTAACTGTCTATTCTGATGAATCTGTAGGCCTAACTTGGTTACCAATGATTTACGAACCAAAGTAGCTTCACTGCCTGAATCAACTAGAGCTTCACATGATTTCTGGTTAATTATTACATTGATACAAGGAGACTTATTTGAAGGTTTTCCCGATTCTAGTCATGAACTATGTCTTGCTGCTCTACCTGGGCAATCGGGACGGCCCGGTCTACATCCCAATCTCAAGCAGTCAAAACAGGCATTTGGTGCTGGTTTGAAGGGACAGTATAATCGACTATGCCCTCGTTTCATACAGTACTGTACTTACAAAAACTGGCATTTTCTTTTAATCTATCCAATTGCTCAGTCAACTTGTTCACTTTAATCTGCAACAGCTGTACCCTGTTATGTACTGGTTTTACTGGAATTCCTGAGCCCTCAAGGTTACTCGACTGTTTGACTTCATAGACAGGTCTCCGATATTCTTCCGATCTTCCATGGTCCACCTGTCTTTCATACTCAATGTTCTCTATTTGTTAGTAGTCTTGGCAAATCCAACGTCAAGGCTATTAACCTAATTGCAATGACGACTTGTCTATTTTGACTGCTATGTCGTCATTCCAACCGCGGTTAAAAAGAAAACGTCTAGAGTCTACTCCTTATCTTGCTCTAGGAGACGTTGTACATTAACCAAACTACCACCGAAGGTGAAAAAAGCATAGAAGAGAAGAAAAAGGGGTTTACCTTAGTTACCGCTTAAGGCCCATCCCGTGTTCCGTCATGTGCAGATCCCTGTCGAACGTGCGCATGAGCGACCCTCTCTTGTCATCATTTTTTCACGCGCTCCATTGAATGAAGTCGCTTTTGTTGTGCTCCTTTAATTCACCCTGTTTAGGTTCGTTTTGGCTTATCTGGCCTTCTTTTTGTTAGACAGATGTTACGTGATCTAGGGCACACGTAAATGGGCTCCTAAGTGTGTTTAATGGAGACGCGTGTGGAAATAGCTACCGAAGGTACGGGGGCGCCTGGCGTTCCTCGTGTGTGTTTTTCATTCCTTTCTCTTTTCATATTCTTTTTTCCTGTTAGTCTGGGCATAGTTTAGCTTTTAGCTTATTTTAGCCTAGCTTGTTTCTCATTCAGGAATTGCTATGCCCCTATGAGTTCATATTTTCATAGCCTAGGTGTACGTACAGTTGGTTCACGATCTGAGATTTCGTGGTGGCGGTGCTGTTTGTAGGGTTTGTGTCGGCCGCATTATTAGCGATATTCCCGAGTCCCCCCTTTCGAGCCTTCACTGTGTCTCAAGGGCCTGGGCGCTTGGTGGTTCGTGATATCCTGGGGTACCCCACGGGGGCCCCTCCCTCACACCACAGGGTTTTTCGCCCCTGACACATTCTCTCCTCACGGCTAGGCCACCCTTTTTCTCGCCAGTTTCATTTACTGGTTTTTGTGTTCCCTTACTGTTTTCACCTCCATCCTTTCATACCCTTTTGCCCAATCCTGGGGTACCCTACGGGGGCCCCTGTTTGTGCCAAACCACCCTTCCTGCCACTTCTCATGGGCTTTGCTCTATCTCTGTGGGTTGGGTGGTTCCTAGGGGATGTGCCTCCTCTCCCCTGGTGTATTTACCTACCTAATTGTATTTACCTAATTGTAGTTTACAGGAGTTGAGCTAAGCTCGTGTTGTCCCGTCTCTCAGTCTACTTTTTATCCAATTTTTTCTTGAAAATATGGATGTTCCTTGCCCCTACCACCTCCTCCTCCAGCCCATTCCATTTGTCAATACATCTATAGGGGAAGCTAAACTTCCTGATATCGTTCTTGCAGGTAGGTCTTTTTACTTTGTAGCTGTGGCCTCTAGTTATTCCTGTATCCATAATTAATATATCCTCCCTATCCAGCCTCTCCAGCCCCCGGGTACATTTGTACATCATTATCATGTCTCCCCTCTCTCTCCTCTCTTTTAGACTCGGTAGATTTAATTTGTCTAGCCTCCCTTCATATGGCAGTTCTCTGAGACTTGGAACCAATCTAGTGACTGCTCTCTGGATTCTTTCTAACTTGTGAATATGCTTCTTTAGATGCGGGGACCACACCACTGCTGCATACTCCAATCTTGGTCTAATCATACTCTTCATAATTTTCGCTACCATGGTCTCATCCAAATAGTTCAGAGCAACTTTCATATTCCCGGCCATTGCATACATTCCGCTAAAGAGCTTGTTAATATGTTTCTCTGGCGACAAATTATCTTGTATAATCAACCCTAAATCTTTTTCTTTTTTGGCCTTGCTAATTTTATTATCTCCCATCCTGTACTCCCAATTTGGTCTATTCACACTTCTTCCCATATTTAACACATGACATTTACTTATATTAAATTTCATTTTCCACTTGGTGCTCCATTCGTAAATTTTATCTAAATCCCCTTGCAGCTCCTCACAACTACTTTTATTTGTTATTTGTCTCATAATTTTTACGTCATCTGCAAACATTGACATGTAAGAGTTTATGCCTATCGGCAGGTCATTCACGTACATAAGGAACATGAGAGGTGCCAACACAGATCCCTGCGGCACACCACTCTCAACTTTCCGCCACGATGAGTAAGTTCCTCTAATGTTGGTCCTCATTTCCCTATCTGTTAAATAGCTCTCCATCCATTTCAGCAAACTCCCCCTGACACATCCTAGCGTCTCAAGCTTAGATAACAATCTCTTATGTGGTACCTTATCGAATGCTTTGGAAAGGTCTAAGTAGACACAGTCCACCCATCCGCCTCTTTCTTGGAGTACATCTATCACCCTACTGTAATAACATAGCAAACTGGTAACACAAGATGTCCCTTCTCTGAATCCAAATTGCTTTGGGGTTATTATTTTCTTTCTCTCCAACATTTTCATCCATCTCTTCCTAATTAGCTTTTCACAAATCTTGCATACAATACTAGTAAGTGAAACTGGTCTATAGTTTAGAGGGTCCTCAGGGTTTCCATTCTTGTATATCGGAATGATATTAGCTCTTTTCCATTCAACAGGAACCTGTCCTTTATCTAAGGAAGCTTGAATTATGTCCCTCACTGGCTCCACTAATTGCTCTGCACACTCCTTTAAAACCCAGGCAGACACTTCATCCGGTCCCATAGCTTTCCTTACTTCAAGTCCTCTCATCGCAGATAACAGCTCATCTCTAGTTATTTCAATCTTACTAAGACCACTCTCCAGTACTCCCGCCTGTGGTTCGTCAAAACCTTCCTCTCTAGTAAAAACTGACCCCAATTTGTTATTCATTACCTCACACATGTCCGATACATTTTCATACGTCCTAGCATCAACTCTTAATTTAGTAATTTGTTTCTTTACCTTCAACTTACTGTTTATATATTTATAAAATAATCTAGGGTCACTTTCACATTTATTTACTATGTTCTTCTCATAGTTCATTTTAACTTGCCTAATTATGTTAACATATCTATTCCTCTCCTGTTTATATTTATTCCGATTACTCTCAGTGTTCCTTCTTCTTAATCTAGCCCAAGCTGCATCACACCTACCCAAAGCTCTTTTGCATTTCAAATTAAACCAATCTTTCTGCTTAGTAAAATTTCCAGTTTTATATCTTGGGACAAACATATTGGTTCCTACTCTATAAATTTCGAGGAATCTACTATATTTACCTTGTACGTCCCGTTCCTTCAAAATAAGATCCCAATCTACTCCCTCTAAATATCTTTTCAAGGATACATAATCAGCTTTACTATAATTTAATCTGTCATTTATGTAGCTATTGTCTAATCTATTGGCATTACTCGAGGTCAACTTCCATTTTAGTAATAGGTGATCACTTTTACCTACAGGACATAGATAGTTTATATCACTAATTTCGTGAGGATCTTTTGTAAAAATCAGATCGAGTTTAGAAGGTTCGTTATTACCCCTCATTCTTGTATTTTCCTTCACATGTTGTGTAAGTACATTTTCCGTAACCAACTCCACTAGCCGACTTCCCCAAGATCTCTGATTTGGCCCTGCATCTCCCGATTCCCAATCAACCTCACTACAGTTGAAATCTCCTACCAAGATCAATCGATTCTTCCTTAAAAGCAATCTTCTCAACGACTGAATCATATCCTCTACCATCTCCTCAAACTCCAACTCCCTCCATGCTCTGGTCTTTGGTGGCATGTAAGCTACTGCTATGTCTAGCTTTTTTCCTTCTATATCATTGAGTTCAACTGCCATTATTTCTGCCTTGTCATTATTTAACTCCACGTGCTTTGCTGTCATAGGGTTCTTAACTAATACTGCCACTCCACCTCCCCTTTTACCCTTTCTATCATTTCTCCATATATTATATCCTTCACTAAACACTATGTTGCTGTCAAAGTCCTGGTTCAGCTTTGTCTCTGTCAAACAGACTATCTGTGGTTGATCTTTTCTTAATATATTATCTAACTCTACCTTTTTACTGTTTATTCCATCTATATTAGTGTAGTAGCACAGTATATTTTAATCCACCTCCTTGTTTCTCTTCCCTCTCTGCCTCCTACCAGGTTCACCTCCTCCTCCTCCATCCCTTCCCTGACCCAGTTCCACCTCCCCCACTAATTCTATTCTCCTCCCCCCTCTCTCTCCCTCTGTTCCACCCTCTCCACCACATCCTGGCTCTCTCTCCGGTCCCCTGCTCCCTGCATTATCTCTCGCTCCGTCTCCTTGCTTTGACTTCGTACTTGTCTCTCTGTCTCTTTCCCTATCACTCCTCTTACTTTCGGTTCTTGGTGGCTCCTGATGTACCACTTCCTTACTTGCCCTTCCCTTATTCTCCAAAAAAATTCTTCTTTTGCTCTTCAGACAACTTTCCATTCTCTTCATCAGCCTTAGCTTGGAGTTCCCTTAACTGTTCTCGTTCTTCTACACTTAGGTCCTTTTTTACCCTTATATGATTCAGCTCTGTCGAATTTAATTTCCAGCTCACATTGGCTACTGCTTCTGCTGTTGATCTAAACTTTAGTTCCACTCTTAGTGGTCTCATCTCGCCCTTCTTATATATTCCTAACCTTCTCACCTCCTCCAGTTCTTTTACCCATCCATAACCCTCGTCTAAGTAATCCAGTATCCCCTTGACTTTCACAACATCCCTTTCCTTTCTTACCTTCATATCTGCCAGGTGCTCTTCCACATCTCCAAAGATTACTACACACTTACCTCTATCTATTGTCTCTCTCACTACCTTCTCTTTCTTCTTTAAAACTTGCACTACATTTTTTTCAAACTCTTTCTTTTCCTTTTCTCTCTCTTCCTTCTGCTCCTTCACAATTTCTTCAAGGGCTACCATCGTGGCACTCTCTACCCTTGTCCACTCATTTTTTACCTCACTAATTCCTTTTACTTCCTCACTCAGGTGGCCCTCATATTCCTTAAGCTGAGCCTTGAGTGCCACATTTTCCGACGCTAACTCGTCTACTCTGGCCATCACTGCCTCTAGGCTGTCACTTACTGGCCTAGGCCTATCCACCCCGCTAGTAACGCCACACATATCGGACAAAACTTCTACTTTAGCCCCTAACTCCTTCCTCCAATTTTCCATCACTCCCCTCCATCTCACAAGACCCATTAATTGTTTTTTCATACTTGCCAACTGATCATCCTTGTCCTCGGTGATAAAGCCTTCAAATTCATAATCCTCCTCATCCCCAGCTAGGCTTTCACGCCTTCCCGCCATCGCGAGGTGGTAGTCTGCCAGCCTAAAAACAACAATCGCCCCACTATCCCATCTCACTCCAGGAACTGTTTTACTTAATCCATATTTTCAATTACTTGGAATATCCAATTAAATCTGAATTGCTCATAAAACACCTAATTACTTATTGAAATGCACATATAAATTTCCGGGACAACACTTAGACACTCCTATCAACTTCACACAAGGTAACTCATTATCGGGGAGCAGCTGCGAGGTGTTGACAGCTCGGAGGTCGGCGGAGGTGTGTGTCTTCCTTGCCTCTCCCTTGACCGGTTGAGTCAGGATATTATCAAGGAAGACACTGCTCAGCTTGATGGCCATCGTCGCTTGGAGTTCATAAGGAGATGACGCTTTTTTCTGGGCCTCTTTTGGTATTCCCTAGACGCTCCTCTCGCTTTTTCGGCGCCGGACCATCTCGGCCGGTCCCGCAAATTTGCGGGGTGCTCGATTCGGTCCTCTGGGACATTTCGGTTCCCCGCAAATTTGCGGAGATCGTTGGGGGGTCCCGCGAAATTGCAGGAGGGTGGTGTCAGTACGGTTATGCCTCCATTGGCCCGCAAATTTGCGGTAATAGTTGGCTTTCACTATTGACTTTTGTTATGTCATCTTGTTGCCTGATACTATATTGGTGTATGCACTTTACTGGTGTTATAGGCCCTGCATGTAAGATGTTGAGTGGTGGTTAACACTTTCTCCATCTTTGCAGGTTCTGCTAGTGCTCTTCCGCCTCGGCCGCCCTCCTCACCTACCTCTGTGCTCCCAGTTTAGGGTGAGTACGGTTACCTGTTTGCATGTGTGTTCCTGTTTCCCCATGCTCCTTCCCTGGTTCTTCTTGGACATTCTCTCCACTTACTCCTTCGACGTGCTGATTATGGTGTGTGTTCTTCTAGTGCAGGTAGGCTGCCTTGCTTTCGCCTTGGTTGTCGCTCCCCGTGCTTGGAGAGCCACAAGTCCTGCTTGCGCCACTCGCTCTGTGTGTCCTCTACGGCCTACCTCCCTGCTCTGTGTGGCACGTGTCTGGCCCTGGTGGTTGTGCTGCTCCATGGCCCTGGTTCCTCGGCGGCGGCTGTGGCCTCCTGCTTCCCTTCCGTCGGTGTGGACGATGGTCTCCCGCCACATTAGGACTGTGGGCCACCGTTCCCCGGCCTTTGTTGCCGACCGGATCCGCGTCGCCCTGGGTATCCCTGACCCGACTGACGGCCATTTACCTGGCCCTCTCCCTGCTCGGGCCCTCTCCCCTGGGTCCCGCAGCCGGTCGTCCCATCGTCGGGGGGTTCCCCGGCTCCGTCCACGCTCTCGCTCGCCTCGTCGTCCTCCTGATCGCCTTGACGACGCCCATCGCCCTCGTCATGGTTCTCGCCCTGAGGCCGGGGTTAGCGGCTCTGCCCCTGTGCGCCCTCCCCTGGCCTCTACGGATAGGGGCTCTACTCCCTTCCGCCCGCTTCCCCAGCCCAGACGACTTCCTCTTACGTTGTCCTCTCCGCGCGCGGTTGTTCATGCTGTAGCTGGCCCTCTGCTCCCTCCTCCTACACTGTCCAGGAGGGTCCGCCTGGATGTCGTTGCTTCTCCTACTTCACCTGCTTCAGTGCCTATTCTTCCTTCATGGTCTCGTCCCACGGTGGTGGTCCCTCCCTCCTCCGCCTCGGTGTCGGGCCGCCCTGTTATCTCAGCCCCGGGGATCCTTGCTCTGTTTCCCCCCGCGGCTCCTGGCCTCCTTTCACCCGGCCAGCCTTCCCACTCCCGTCGTCCTGCTCCTCCTCATTCTTCTCTTCCTGACCTTCACTTACCGTCTCGCCAGGGGGGTACCCCTCCTCTTGCCTCGGTGGAGTTTCGCGAGGTTTCGGGGTCCCCTTTCTCAGGAGCTGATGTGTCGCTGGAAGAGGGGAATGGTGCTGTTTCCCCCTCGGCCGTTCGTGATCGGGGACGAGTCCCTCAACGGCGACACAACCGTCGTCGCTCGCCTTCCTTGGGCCGCGACGCTGCTGGTTCGTGTCGTGGGTCTCGCTCCCGCTCACGCTCGCCCCTGCGGGCCGACCAATCTGGGGGGGGGGTAGCCTCTCTCGGATCAATTGTCGGCTATGCAGGGCTGGGTTGTGTCACGCTTCGACGGGCGCTTGGAGTCGATGGAAGACTCCCTCTTCTCGCCCTTCTTGGCGGTGCCTCACCCTCAGCACCTCACCCTACCTACCCCTGCTACGGTCCCCCTCCCTTCTGCAGGCCTACGCTCTGGTCAGACTTCAGCCGCCCTGACATCCTTCCGGCTGTTCAGTCCCTGGCTGTGTTGACGGGTCTGTCCTCCTATGGGACAGGTTTGTGCGACGCCGGTACGCCTGGCTTAGCCATCATGCTCGGTCACCCTCTCCCATTGGAGGCCTGGTTTGCTGAGGCCTTCGACTTCACACACCGATCCGTCGACGGCTCTCCTTCCGTCCCTCCCCCGGAGTCGTCCCTGCTTTTGCCTCCTCTTGTGTCTGTCGGCGGGTTGGACGGCGCGTTCTGGTCCTGGATGAGCGCGCCCGTTCTTGAACTTTGTTCTATTGCTACCCCGTTCTTCTCTCACCCGGATCAGCCCTCTGTCGCCAAGGTTTTTCCCTTGCGACGGAGGGTGACGGACTTATTGTCTTGTCTTTAGGTTCCCTCCAGACGTCTGTTCACCACCTGCGGCTTTTCGAGGCGTCTGCGCCAGGCGATCTTCGCGAGGGTTTGGACCGCGTTCAGCGGGTCCACCTTCGGCTCGCGGTGTCTTTGGTTCCCGAGCTGAAGGCGGTTTTGTGCGCGGCAACTCGGCACCGCACGACGGTACGGTCTTCGTTCTGCCGGCCGGCCGGCCCCCTTGGTTATTCGTCAGGGTTTGTTGTACTCTGCGCTATATACGTCGGGGTTTTTTAAGCAGGATGCTTGGGAATGCTACGCTTCTCTGTCGGCGGCCCCTGCTTCCGACACGCGACGCCGCGCTGTCGTTACGGCCCCTGCTTACGTCACGCACCGACGCGCTGTGCCGCGCGCGGGGTCTTCTCAGTCCCGTCCTTCTGCCGGTCCTCTTCGGGGTGCTGCTGCAAGTGCTGCCGCCTTGCACGGGCGCAGGACTGGGACGTTGCTGGCCTGTGCGTCGGTTCCGCCTCGCACTTCTGTTCTTGCCCCTTTCATCCCCTCTGTGTCGGGGCTGGCCGGCCTTCCGCTTCCGGCCGCCCTTCGAAGGGGTCAGCCCCGCGCCGGCCTGGGGTTGGGGTGGCCTGCCCTTTTCGACGAGGTTGGGGGGGGGGCAGGGGTAGAGGAGGTCAACGTGGCGCTCATGCCCGCACGGCCCGTACCGGGGGTACCTCCACGTCAACACAATGTGTAGTTCTCTGGGTCGGCCTCCTTGTTCTCCTTCTCGCCTGGGCGTACCGGGTCGCTCTCCTCCTCTCGGGTGCTCCCTCGGGTTGTTTTCGCCCTTGCGCCCCTCGGTAGCCGTGAGGGACGTTGGGGGCGGCGGGTTGCGCGGAGGGGTCTCACCTGGAGGTGGACGTCCAGACCCCCACTCCGCTCTTGTCACCGACGCCGGCCCATCTCTTCAGAGGTGGCCCACGTGTTCCCTTCCATGCCCGAGCTGGGTGGCGTCGAGGGAGTTGACCGCCGGTCACCCGGTTTTCCTCTCCCGTGTCTTTCTGGTACCGTCGACGAACTGCGACTCGATGCGACCGGTGGTGGATCTGTCGGCCCTCAACAGGCACATCGTGCACACCCGGTTTCGGATGCTGCCGGTACCCCTGGTACGCCTGGCCCTGTGCCCTCTGTCGTGGGTAGTGTCGCTGGCCCTCCAGGATGCGTCTTGGCTCGTTCCTCTCCATCCTCGCTTCCAGCGCTTCTTGGCCGTTCGGACTTCCGATCGTGTGTTCCTGTTCGACGGCCTTCCCTTCGGTCTCCGCATCGCGCCGCAGATCTTCTCCGCACTGGTGGGGCAGGCTCTGGGTCCTCTCCTCAGGAGCGGGCTCCAGATCTTGTTTTCCTTGGCCGATTGGTTGGTAGTTTCCGACGCCCTAGGACTGTGCATTGGCGACGCCCTCACCGTCGTTCGCAACATTGCACGGTTAGGGTTCCCCTTCGATGTTCCCAAGTCGCGCTTGACCCCGTCGCGTGTCGTGCCATGGGTCGGTCTCGCATGGGTTTTGTCCGGCGCTACGGTGCCCCGGGGTCTGCCGGCCGCGGTGCACCTTCGGTGGACGGTCTTCGCCGTGTTGCACTCGGTCTCCCTCCCGGGGTGGCTCTGGGACTCGTTCGTGGGTTCGCTGCATTGGGCCGCTCTGCTCCTTCCCTTAGGGAGCCTCTGGCTACGCCGCCTCCTCCTCCTGGGCACCGCGGTGTTTCCGTTGCCCCTATGGATCGGCTCCTGCCGCTCCCGCGTACCGTTCGCCGACGCTTCGGTCGCTGGGTTGCTCGGGGCTCGCTCTCTGCGGCTGTGCCCTGGACCGCGCCCCCCCGCCGACGGTCTGGGTAACCCCAGATACGTCGAGCGGGGTTGGGTGAGGTTCCCAATCGAACCTGGGACGTCCACTTCCCGGCAGATGGGTGGGTCTCCCTCCTCTTACCCGTCTATGCCCTCGGATTGTTGGTTCCTTTGTTCTTCCTGCGGGACCACGCGCTGGCCCTTCGGGGTAAGTCGGTGGCCTTCGGGTTGGACAAGACAAGCTGTCCCCTGTTTCCTTATGCGGGGGTCCTCCAGGTCGTTGACTCTATTGGGGGTCTCGGTGGAGTTGTTCTTCCTCGCGGACCGACACCCCTTCTCCTTGCATGCCTCCTCCCTGCCCGGGCCTGCCACCCTTTGGGCGGCCGCCCTGTCGAGAGGGCAGGGCGTTCTTGTAGAATGGGCGATGAAACGGACTGTGTTCGCCGACCTCGCGGCTTCCTGAGGTGTTCCGGAGGTCGCCTTGTTCGCATCGGGGGTGCCGCGCCAGTTGCCTCTGGACCTCTCCCTCCGGCCTCGCGCTCCGGGGGGGTCCGGACGCTTTCATGGTCGCCTGGTACGGGTGGCGGTCGATATTCATCTTTCCGCCCCCAGACGCGCTGTTGATGTGCCCAGTCCTCGCGGAGCTGCGGCTGTACCTCGGCTGCGTCTGGCTCCTCGCGCCTCTGTGGCCGGCACAGACTTGGTCCGCCCGGTTGCCGCGGTGGTGCCCGAGTCCGGTCCCTCTACCTGTCTCCGGCTTCCACTTGGGCTAGGTTGGGGCCCTGCGGACCTCTTTGGCCTTCGCATCGTGCTTGTTCATGAGGCACGGTGGCTCCCGGTTCCCGGCCGGGCCCTGACTGACTTCCTGCAGCGTTCCAGGCCGTCTTCTCCTTGGGGGACTTACGGGTCCCGCTGGAGGTCTTTTACTAGGTGGCTACAGGCCACTCGCCTGCCAGTTGGCTCTCCTTCCCTCGTCCTACGCTCCTTGTTTCACCTCTTCCGTACACGTCGCTTTCCAGTCGACGCTATACGTACCCACTTGTCTGCCGTCCGGGGGGTTCTTTGGGTCCGTCGCTGGGCTGGTCGTTCCGCCACGGGAGCTGGATTCCTTCCTTACGGCTGCCTTCCGGGATCGACCGCCTCCGCGCCAGGTCCCTCCGCAGTGGGATCTGGGGCGGGCTCTGGTCCTTCTGGCTTCCCCCACGTATACAAGGGCCGCTACGCCGGTTCCGTTGCTCGGGCGTCCACTCTTCCTTGTCGCTCTGGCCACTGGGGATTGGGTGTCTGCACTAGCGGCATTGTCACGGCCCCGGGACTGCGTGCGATTCTCCCCGTCCTTGCATGGCGTCTCGTTCGCCTCCTCCCCTCCTTTTGTTACCACGCATGGGAGGGAGGCCCCCGTTTTCCAGCCTTTCGCCGTCCAGGCTTTACGGCGTGGGCATCCTCGCCATGTGTTGTGCCCGGTGTCAGCCTTGCACTCCTCTGTTGCGTCTGTGGCGCCGCCTTCGGGTACTGCTGTGTGGGTGTCTCCTCGGACAGGTGGGAGGCTCTCGCAGGTGCAGATGGGCCGCCACGTTTGTCGGACCGTTCGTCGTGCCCGTCACCCTGTTTGTAGGGGTTCTGCGCACAATGTCAGATCCTTTGCTGCCTCCTTCCGGTTCCTGCCACGTCGATCCTTCCCTGCCATCGCCTCAGCGGTTTTGTGGTCTTCTATCAATTCCTTCATCTCCTCCTACCTCTCCGTGTCCAGTGTTCGACCCCCTCGGCCGGTGATTGCTCTCGGGGGTCGTGTTTCCTGGTGCTCTGGCGAAGATCCCTGGTCTTCCCCCTTGTCCCTCGTTCTTTTCCTTTGTTTTTTTTGACAAGGGGGGGGGGGGGGTGTATGGGTTTGCAACACTGGATTGCAAGTTTGGGATTATGTATTGTTCCAGTACATAAGTGTTTTTGCCACATTGAAAATTGTGTTTTGTTCTTGTGTTCAGTGTTTTTGTTGGTTTTTGAAGAAAAGGGATTTTGGGTACAGTACCTTTTTGGTTTCAGACAAGTCTATGTTTTTGCATTACTATGAATGACGGGCATGTGTTCAAACTGTTCTTTTTAGCTACTCCTCAGTTTTTCACTCTTTTATTAAACTCTCTTGTTTAAATTGTGTCTTTGTCATTCGTAATTTTGTTTTATGCATTGTTTTTTTTGGTAGGTTGGGCTTGGATGTCCTCCTCCTATTTGTTATGCAGCCTTGACGTTGGATTTGCCAAGACTACTAACAAATTGGGAGGTTTGACGTACCTCCCAACCTACCAAATAGGAAAACCTACTATTTGGTAGTAGTCTTGGAAAATCCAACGTACATAATACCCTCCCTCACGCCGGACCCCTGCCTATCCGCGTTCTTCTGCTGACGTGAGATGTGATGACAAGAGAGGGTCGCTCATGCGCACGTTCGACAGGGATCTGCCCATGACGGAACACGGGAAGGGCCTTAAGCGGTAACTAAGGTAAACCCCTTTTTCTTCTCTTCTATGCTTTTTTCACCTTCGGTGGTAGTTTTGGTTAATGTACAACGTCTCCTAGAGCAAGATAAGGAGTAGGCTCTAGACGTTTTCTTTTTAACCGCGGTTGGAATGACGACATAGCAGTCAAAATAGACAAGTCGTCATTGCAATTAGGTTAATAGCCTTGACGTTGGATTTTCCAAGACTACTACCAAATAGTAGGTTTTCCTATTTGGTAGGTTGGGAGGTACGTCAAACCTCCCAATAAATCTAGTCAAAGATATTTCATCATCCAGGAAATCTTGGGTTCGCTCTTGAACATGTGGAGGTAAGCCACGGTACAGTTTCTTCTTTATCAGCTTATCCCGCTTAGGCAGGGTATCGCTGTTGAATTTAGCCTCCAAAGCTGAATATTTACACATATTCTGTTAGCAAAAGCTCGAGGACTCTTCATAGTCATATTTCTGATTCTCAATCTCTCTCCATGCAAGAGTGACATAAGTTGAACTTGGGAAATGATTCATTAATCCATGTTTCAGAGTGTCCCAATCTACTATCCTACCTTTTGAAATTTCCGTTTGGATCAAAGTACCTAACGAAGTATCTACTCTAGCCTGAGCTACTCTAACTCACTCAGCATCCTCAGTCACACAACCTGCTATCTGACTAAAAAAACTCTCAAGTCTACTTTCTGTTTCTACACCATCCAAATGAGATAATTCTAATAAAGGGATATCTCGAGGTTTAAGGAAAGAAGTCTGTACTGGGTGCTTAGCTGGTGTGGAAGTAACTGTCATGTTAGCCGTGAACACAGAATCACTTGGCAATGTTTGGTTCATTCCTCATTCTGTAACTTATTCATTTGAACTTCTAATTTAGCAATAGTATCACACTGCAGTTTTATAACACCCATCATCTGTTTCAAGGTGTCAGAAAATAGTTCACTCTCTCTGTCATTGGCAATCGCTACGGTTTGATTAATTTCATCCATGATCAGGGAAAGTGTTGCTATCAGCGACATGCAGTTTGGATTTATGCCGGGACGTGGCACAACTGATGCTATCTTCACTCTTAGGCAAATGCAAGAGAGGTACTTCGAGAAAAACAGGGAGTTATACCTAGTTTTTGTAGATCTGGAGAAGGCCTTCGACCGGGTGCCCAGGGAGGTAGTGCAGTGGGCTATGAGAAAACTTGGAGTAGAAGAGTGGTTGGTGCGTGTGATAATGAAAATGTATGAGGGGTCACGGGCAGCAGTTAGAGTAAACGGGGGCCTGAGTGAAGAGTTCCCAGTGAAAGTTGGAGTTCACCAAGGTTCAGTTCTGAGCCCATTACTGTTTGTCTTAGTCCTGGAGGCTCTGTCAAGGGAATTTAGGACAGGACTCCCATGGGAGATGTTATATGCAGATGATCTAGTTCTTATCGCAGATAGTGCGGAGGAAGCAGAGGCGAAGTTCAAAAGATGGAGGGAAGGTATGGCAAATAAGGGTCTAAGAGTTAACATAGATAAAACAAAGGTCATGATTAGTGGAGTAGGGCGTGGAGCTATGGAAAGAAGCGGCGACTATCCATGCGCAGTATGTGGAAAGGGGGTGGGAAGTAATTCAATTGACCCTACCAAGAATTCACCTGAGACCTCTGGTGGACGCTTCCGAACTAGTGCCAGAGCTACAACTGTCGACATCAACAATACCCAACACTTAGGATATACACAGTTTATCTTGATTTATTGTGATTCTACATGTTTATATTTTAGATAAAGTGGTAGTGGTGGATAGAGTGGTAGTGGTAGTGGTGGATAAAGTTGTAGTAGTGGATAAAGTGGTAGTGGTAGATAAAGTGATAGTGGTGGATAAAATGGTAGTGGTGGATACAGTGGTAGTGTTAGATAAAGTTGTAGTTTTAGATAAAGTGGTAGTGGTGGATAAAGTTGTAGTAGTGGATAAAGTGGTAGTTTTGGATACAGTGGTAGTGTTAGATAAAGTGGTAGTGGTGGATAAAGTGGTAGTGGTAGCGGTGGATAAAGTGGTAGTGGTTGATAGTGGTATTAGTAGATAAAGTGGTAGTGTTCGATAAAGTGGTAGTGTTAGATAAAGTGGTAGTGGTGGAAACAGTTGTAGTAGTGGATTAAGTGGTAGTTTTGGATAAGGTGGTAGTGGTTGATAAAGGTATACTGTAGTGTTAGATAATGTGGTAGTGTTCGATAAAGTGGTAGTGGTGGATAAAGTGGTAGATAATTTGGTAGTGGTGGATAAAGTGGTAGTGGTAGATAAAGTGGTAGTGGTGGATCAAGTGGTAGTGATGGATCAAGTGGTAGTGGTGGTTAAAGTGTTAGTGATAGATAAAGTGGTAGCATTAGATAAAGTGGTAGTGGTAGATAAAGTGGTAGTGTTTGACAAAGTGGTAGTGGTGGATAGTGGTAGTGGTACACACAGTGGTAGTGTTAAGCTAAAGTGGTAGTTGTGGATAAAGTGGTAGTAGTAGATACAGTGGTAGTGTTAGATATAGTGGTAATGGTGGATAAAGTGGTAGTGGTAGATAAAGTGGTAGTGGTGGATAAAGTGGTAGTGGTGGATAAAGTGGTAGTGATAGATAAAGTGGTAGTGGTGGATACAGTGGTAGTAGTAGATAAAGTGGTAGTGTGGATAAAGTGGTAGTGGTAGATAAAGTGGTAATAGTAGATAAAGTGGTAGTGGTGGATAAAGTGGTATCTGTGGATAAAGTGATAGTGTTATATAAAGTGGTACTGGTGGATAAAGTGGTAGTGATAGATACAGTGGTAGTGGTGGGTACAGTGTCGGCTACAGACATTTTGACTAACTGCTTAAAATAAAGAATTGTTGAAGGAGAGGGAGGGTGGATAGGTCCGCGATGTCGCCAATTTCCTACAATGCACCGTGGTAAACATTGCGTTCAGCGCCTCTATCGGCCACTGTAGGCATTTATTGGTAGGGAGAATTCAATGTTGTGTCTGTAGTGACTGGGTACACAAGAGATGTAGTGGAGGTGTGGTGGAGTGGTCTTGCCACTGGATTGGCAATCCAATGGACCCGGGTTCAAATCACGATATGTCAATGGGAAGATATTATTGGGATTGAATTTGTGCTGTACCTAGTATCAGTGCATTACCACAAAGCCCACCGAAATGCCAAGAAAATACCCTCATTGTTCCCTGATTAACTATCACTGTATGAATATTCCCACATTCAAAATATGCTACAGGGGGACAATGCCTAGTGAGTTCACTGCTCAATAGGTGGCATTCTGAGAGTGAGGGTCTGAGGCTGGAGGGTGAGACAGTGAAGCACTTGAACGAAGCAACCAGTGGCTTCAGAGATGGAGCTGCTTCGAGCCATGAATGGATGCTTCACATGTCTCACTCCCCAGACTGGAACGAGACCTCACGGGCTTCACCGTGTTGAGCGGTGGATTGTAAAGGCTCTCAGCCTATGCCCGAGAGGGAGTAGTTGGAATATAGAAAAAAAAAAAAAAAAAATAGAGGACCTTTGACAAGAATCATAGACTTTGAATGTGCAGTGTGCAAGGGAGATCTTGTATTAAATGACCCACCTGTCAGTGTTGATTTCGACAGTGTAACGCTGGAGTGTGTGAATAAGTTCTGCTACCTGGGCGATACAGTTTCTGCTGGAGGTGGCGCTGAAACTAGCTCCATTGCTAGAGTCAGAAGTGGCTGGGGAAAGTTTAGAGAGCTGTTGCCATTCCTAACCATGAGAGGGCTCCCACCCCACCTTAAACGGAA
Organism: Paralithodes platypus; assembly: GCA_032716605.1. Classification (NCBI taxonomy): domain Eukaryota; kingdom Metazoa; phylum Arthropoda; class Malacostraca; order Decapoda; family Lithodidae; genus Paralithodes; species Paralithodes platypus. The sequence goes on along the minus strand of JAVRFV010000149.1, from coordinate 288,430 downwards.
GGTGTATACCTCATGTGTTAGGAGCGCGATGACCTATGCCTCTGAGACGTGGCCGGTTAAAGCGGAGGATGTCAATAGAATGGAACGGAATGAGAAGAGAATGGTGAGATGGATGTGTGGGGTTAATCTTAGAGACAGGGTATCGAGCGAGGAATTGAGAAGGCGTCTGGGCATTAGGAGTATCAGTGAAGTGATGCGCACGAGCCGACTTGGTTGGTTTGGACATGTGGAGAGAATGGATGATCAGCACTGGGTGAAGAAATGCCGGACTGTGAACTTGGGGGGAGCTGCGCGTAGGGGTGGACCTAGAATGACGTGGGCTCGGGTACTGCGGTCCGATCTCAAAATAAAGAACTTGACAACAGAGGCAGCCCTTGACAAGGCCGCCTGGAAAGCTGCCATTTAGGACGTGAGACTGTAACCATAGTTTCTGTGGACAAACGGTCTTTAAACTTTTATGTATGTATGGTTATTGAATTACTTGTATTAGATTTCTGACACCAGTAAATATACTATAAAAATGTATAACTTACCACAGATACTTATAATTAAACATGAGATATTTAGTCATAATGTAATTATGATGCAAGCAAAAATCAAAACAATTGCTATGACCTCTAGCACTACACATCTGGGCACTGCTTATTCTTTGGTTGCAAAACGGCAATCACAATCTACCTAATAATGCAGCAGATTTATCAGAACAATGAAATATATGAAAAGACATCTCAATACCACACTTGAATCATTAAAACAAGCCCCACATCTACCAACAATATTAGACAAGTGTTACTTACACGAAAGTACTTATGATTAATCTTAGGGTAACGTTCTTCAGAGGACATGGGTAAGCGAGATAACCTTGACATAGGATATTAACATAATGTAGGTCTATGGCATGTCAAAATTATCCCACTGCTAGTTGCCACCATTTTATAGTGGCCCAACGAAGATCTTGCTCGTTTCTCCTCGTTGAAGGGTCTTTGGATGGACAAAACAAAAAGAAATCCTGCCTAATTAATCATTTTATGCTCCATGTCAACATTAAGTAAGTATCACCCACTTTTGTGGGAAAATATGGGTTTTCTGTCCCGAAATAGTTTATATAAAATGTTTATAGTAATATAGCACTCTTAGCTGTAGGGTAGGGATGAGGGAAGGAGACAAGCAGGCATCCGACAGGTCCATTTATTTCTTGATTAAAGGTAGGCTACATGAGAACAACACAGCCCTGTTGTCCCTGACTCACACAACTTGACCTTACTCCAGGGACAAGTGACCTTACTTGACCTTACACCCATATTTCATAATTTCACCACCATCAGACAAGACCGGGCTGTCGGCGGGGGCGGTGGACTCATCACCCTGGTACACAAAGAAATATCATACATAGTAACCAGTGTACAAACCAAATCCCTCCTCCCCCCAAATGATAACACAACAGAAATAATCAATTAAAATACGCACTGGCAACAATCCAACATAACCATCATAAACACATACATCCCTCCCCAAACATCCCCTACAGTACCAAATGAATACAGACCACACTTACAACACATCACAAACACCCCACAAACACCCCACACATCATCCTGGGTGGTGACTTCAACGGCAAGACGTCGGCCTGGTTTGTCGACAACCCCGACACAGACAGAGGGCTGGTACTACAAAACCAAACCGATAACCTCATCATCCTTAACGACATCCATCAACATACCCATATTCCTCACCAAGCCCTCTATAACCCATCATCTCCAGACATCACCTTTTGCTCCCCAGAACTCGCCCCCACAACATCCTGGAGGGTGGTCAGAACCTTAGGCTCTGACCACCTCCCGATCATTATCACCACCAAAACCAGACTCACCCCAGCTAGCCACAAACACACATACACCAATTATAAAAGAGCTAACTGGGAAGCATTCACAAATGAGACAGAACAACACTTCACAACTCTAAACAGTACACCCATCACTAACATCAACAATGCTGTACACATACTCAATAAAACTATCCAAAACGCTGACAAGAAACACATTCCAAGAGGTTACAGAAAAAGACACAACCCCAACTTCTCACCAGAAATTCAAAACCTCATCAGACAACGCGACACACTGAAACACTCCCCAGCACCCACACACAAGACATCACCCAACAAATCCAAGCACTCAACACCCAGATCAACAACAAAATACAAGAACAACAAACTCTAAACTGGAATAACTTCCTACAAGCACTTGATCACAAAACAAACCCCCAAAAACTCTACAAAACACTAAACAGCATCACACTTTCCAACAGCAACTCAACACAATCACAACAGCAGACTCTACTCCTTCATGTAAACAACAAGCAAACACTCTCATTAATCACTTCTCTCATATCAGCCACCTAAAACCCCATAAAGACAACCGACGAGTCATCCGACGTAAGAGACAATTCCCCACAGACCCTGACTATACCCCCCAGGGGGTAAGGGGGCCTTCACCTATGGTGTAGGAAAAAAAGAATATGCCTCACGCATCCTACTGCATGTCGTACAAGGCGACTAATAGGGGGGATGGTGTTAGACTTGCGGACCAAGTAGCCATCACTATACAATGAAGCCTTGTTATTGGTGCTGGCATTGTTTCCATATGATAGTGCTGTGACAGGGCTTCATTGTTCTTGCTCCAAGTTGCCTAATGGCGGCACACTGGCGGTGGGTGTCGCTCCCTCTGGACCCGGATCTGGCGCCCTGGGCCCAACCTGGTCGAAATGGATCCAGAGGGTACAGTACGCAGTGTTTCCCCGGACTGGCACTTTCCGCCCAATAGTATAGGGGCCCGAACCTGGTGGTAGCGCTCCAGGAGGCTGCCCTGTCATTGGGCGAAAAATACCAGGCCAGTCGTAGTGCCGTGTACGCGCACGGGGTGCGTCCCTGCGGCTGGTTCTGGTAGGGCATACCGAGGCCACTGGATCCTACCCCCTTGTAATCTCCTGGGGGAAGGTACAGTACTGGGAATGGTCCCGGGGTAGACTGGAACCGGAGTTCTGGGGGGCGGGGGGGGGGATGCCTATTTGCCAGCCAAATTACCCAATTATGACTAAACCTAAAAAGAAACAACATAAGTCCGATGAATCAAAATCGCACAGGACAAGGACACTAGACTTGCTAGTGTGAATGTTGGTAGTTTGAATCTATGTGCAAATGAAGTGGCTGAGATGTGTGAGAGGAGGCGAGTGAACGTCTGCTGTGCCCAGGAAACACTCTGGAAGACGCATGGGGTACAGTGGATTGTCGGAAGAAAGAAAAGATATAGGATCTACTGGATGGGGGTGGAGACTGATAAAGCGAAAGGAGGAGTGGGTGTTCTGGTGGCTGAAGAGCTGGCGGAAAGTGTGCTTCAGATTACGAGAGTTAGTGAAAGGCTGATTGTTTTGAAGTTGAAAGTTGGTGAAAGAATTCTGAATGTGATATCTGCATATGCCCCACACGCTGGTCTACAGAAAGAGATAAAAGAGGACTACTGGAATGACACCGTCAGTGTCATTTCAGGCCTCTCGGAGAATGAAATAACAATCGTGGGGGGGGGACCTGAATGGTCACGTGGGAGCATCTGCAGATGGATACGAGGGGGTACACGGAGGAAATAGTTACGGAAGGAGGAATCTGGAAGGCGAATATACAGTACAGTAGTGAGGGAAAGAGCGGAGACCAAAAAGGAGCCGACCAAACGCACCACTGAGGTGGTAGATGGTGGAAAGAAAAAAACTGTCTGGGACCATCAGGTCCTGGTAGTGAAGCCAAAAGACCGATCCTCCGAGCCAGTAAGCCCACCAGATACAAAGGCAATCGAGACTGCTTTGGCTTCGGTTCCGGTTAACAAGTTAACTAGAACTGAGTCAGGTGTACTGGTGGTACGACTTCCATCCAAGAAAGCCAAAGAAGATGCAGGAAGGGCCATCAATCAGTATTTGGGGGTGGACAGTGCCTTCAGTGTCTCCGAACCAAAGAAGATGATGCCAAAAATGACTCTGGTAGGCATTGCTAATGACGCTGAGGATAATGAGATCATTCCCAGCATCCTCAACAAGAACCCAAGAATAAAGTCCCTGGTCGACGATGGCTTAGCTATGAATTTTCTATTCACTAAGCAAAAGAGTGATGCACACACAAAGATTGCGGTAGTAAAAATGTCACCTGAAATACGCTCTTCCATTGTGGATGATGGCAATTCTGTGTATGTTGGACTTGTGAGATGTCGTGCATACGATCGCTTCTGGGTAACACAATGTTACCATTGCCAGGGCTTTGGTCATACCAGTGACAGGTGTTATCGGAAAAATGAGGATCCAAAATGCAACTTCTGTGCTGGTACTCATAACTCAAAAGACTGCACCAACAAGACTTCCCCCAAATGTATAAATTGTATGAGCTCCACATCAGTTACGGAGCCGCCAAATCATTTCGCCTCAAGTAGAAATTGTCCTTTAATGACAGCTCAGAGAAATAAAGTTATTGAGAACACCGATTTTGTAGGTTCAAAAAACTGAAAAATGCACATGGGAGCCGGTTGAAACTGGGTCTGTTGAATGTTCGTTCCTTGCGTAACAAAATGGATCATATTTGCGAGATCTTGGATGAACGTAACCTTGATGTATTATGTCTCACTGAGACCTGGTTGTTCGAGTCAGATCTGAATATTATCCAGGCGGCATTGCCTAAAACCCATTCCATAATAAATGTTCCTAGGCCTAGGGGAGATCATCCCGGTGGTGGAGTGGCAGTTGTCTACTCCACATCTCTGGTGAATATCTTGCAAATAAGCCATAACCCAGCCCCTCTTTATTATGAACTGTTGGAAGTGGAAATAAAACTCCATCAACAAATTCTAAGAATGGCAGTTGTCTATAGGCCTGGCCATCGTGGCACAGATAGGGGTTTTATGGAAGAGTTTGGGCAGTTTCTCGAGGAATTTTCTGCTAAAACTGGAAGACTTTTGATGTGTGGAAATTTTAATTACTGGGTTGACAGCCCTCATCTGAAGCCATTCTCTCCTGAGTTCCTTGAGTTGACTGATCAGAACAATTTTGTAAACCATGTGTCCCACCCAACTCATATCTTAGGACACACCCTTGACTTGGTTTTCTCTCCTGTGGGTTGTGGTGGTGTTCTGGATGTTGATGTTGAGAATGCTGACCCTAATACCTCTGATCATGCTTTGATTACTTTCAGCTTTGATTTCCCTAAGCCACTCACACATGAAAAAGTAATCAGATTTAGAAATTATAAAAATGCAGACCTAAATTTGGCTAGCAGTGAAGTAAAACAGTACTTGGGAAGTATTGATACTTCCAACCTTACTTCAGATGAGCTGGTGGAGGTACATGGAAATGCACTTAAATTAGTGTTCGATCATCACTGTCCAGAAGTAGAGAAGAAAATCATAGTACGAGATGATTCGTCCTGGTATAGCACTCGAGTTAAATTTCTTAGAAGAGCGCGTAGAAGAGCTGAACGTGAATGGCGGAAAAATAAAACAGACTCTACATGGTTGCAATACCTGTCAGCCAGAAGAGCTGTGGTCTACAAAATCAAAGATGAAAAGAAAGTGTATTATCAGGGAAAAGTTGACTCGTGTGGTAACGACCAGAGGAGGTTGGCTTCAATTGTAAACAGTTTACTTGGAAAAAACAAGAGTCAGCTTAAGACCTTCTGTACCTGATGCCGAGTTGGCTGCCAACTTTGTGGCATTTTTTGCTGGCAAGATAACTCGCATAAGACAGGAATTGGATGATGCTTCTGTTGGTGAAGAACTTTCAGTTGTACTCCAACCCCGACACATTCCTAATAATGTCCTCTCATCCTTTCACTCAGTAGAGGTGGACATGATCTCGTCCTACATAAGAAACCTCAATAAAACATTTTGCCCGTTGGATCCCATAAATGTTTCCAAGCTACCAAGAGTCTATGATCACACAGTTGAGTTTATTTCCAAAATAATTAATAAGTGCTTCTCTGAAGGTAGCTTCCCACATTCTGAAAAGCATGCACTACTCCGACCTACTCTAAAGAAACCTGGACTTGATGTTGAGAACATGTTGAACTATCGTCCTGTCTCCAACCTGTCCTTCATATCAAAGATATTAGAGCGTGCAATACTTGACCAATTACAACCACTACTTCAGCAGAATGAAACCATCCCAATTTTTCAGTCTGCTTACCGACAGCATCATTCAACTGAAACAGCATTGATTAGAGTACATAATGATCTAGTTGAGAACATTTGCAAAGGTGTGGCCTCACTATTGGTCTTGCTTGATCTCTCTGCGGCTTTTGACACAGTGGATCACGAGTTGTTATTGAGTGATCTTTATGATTGTGGTGTGCATGACTCCGCTCTCTTGCTTCTTGGGTCGTACTTGTCAGGTAGATCCCAGAGTGTGATGGTAAATCAAGTGGTCTCGGACTCGACACCCCTGCAGTATGGTGTTCCGCAGGGATCAGTTTTGGGTCCTATCCTATTTATAATTTATATTAGCAGTTTGTCTCTTCTGCTTTCGTGCACATAATGTCACCTTTCACTTTTATGCAGATGACACCCAGATTTATGTGAGAATCACAAATATAGTTGATATACGGAGTAAGATGGAATTGTTGATGTCTGATATCAAGAAGTGGATGAGAGCGAGAAAACTTAAACTAAATGATGGTAAAACTGATATTCTCATCATCTGAGGAAATAGAAGAGCTGATGATATGGTAGGTGCCCTCTCCATCAATGTGGGTGGATCTCAGCTGCGACCGGCCAACTCTGTTCGAAATCTGGGTGTATATGTGAACTCCCGATTAGATTTCAAAGAGCATGTAAACCAGATAGTTAAAAGTTGTTACTTGCACATCAGAAATCTCTATTTGGTGAAGCCGTTTATAACCAGACGTTGCCTCCTGACGTTGGTTCACTCATTGGTCTTCTCTCGTGTTGATTATTGCAATGCCCTGTTGGTGGGTCTTCCAAATTATATTTTGAAGAAAGTTCAGTCTGTTCTTAACAGGGCCGCAAGACTAATTTTTGGTGTTCCACCTAGAACTCCTACTACATCTCTTCACATAGAACTGCACTGGCTGCCAGTAAGAGCAAGAATAGAATTTAAGTTGTGTTTGGTGACTTTTAAGGTTCTCAAATTTGGTGAGCCTAGGTACCTTGCGGAGCTGCTCAGGCGCCCACCGGCACACCATGGTGTAGTTGTGCGTCATGACAATGACCCTTTTCGTCTTGATGAACCAAGGGCTTTCCAGCAGTCTTCTTTCTTTGAGAGGTCATTTTCCTACATGGCTCCGAGGTTGTATAACAGGTTGCCGCTGTCCATGAGACAACTGAGTTCTGTTGAATGCTTCAAGAGACAACTTAAGACTTTTCTCTTTGAGAGAAGCTATGATCTTGAGAGAGGTGTCATGACAGATGGCTATAGAGTTTAGGCTATTTTGCCACTGCTGGTGATTGTTAAATGTGTGTTGTATATGAGCCTTCTTTTGATGCATTGATTTTTGTTCTTTTTTCTTTCTCTTTTCGAGCGCTAGTGAATTCTTCGGAAAAATTGGCGCTTATGAGAAATAAGTAACATGCTTATTATTATTATTATTATACTGGAGTCCTGCGTTGCACTCAACATGGTTGTAACACAAAGTTCAAGAAAAGACAGAGCCATCTGATCACATATAACTCTGGGGTCTCCAGTAGCCAGATAGATTACTTCTTGGTTAACAGGAAAGACTGGAAACTGGTTAGAGATGTAAAGGTCATCCCGAGCGAAGAATGTATCCCCCAGCATAAGCTACTTGTGTGCGACATGAGCTTGTACAGAGATCCTAAGCGCAAGAAGGTATACATACCCAAAAGGAAAGTGTGGCTGCTGAAGAACAAGGAAGTTAGGGATAGGTTTCATAGTGAACTGGAGGAAATGAATAGAAATAAGGAAGCTAGGCCTAATGATGTAAATAGTCAATGGAACTTTCTTAAGCATAACCTTATCGCTGCCACTGACAAAGTCTGTGGGAAAACAAAGGGTCAGCCCAGGAATAAAACCTGGTGGTGGAACGATGAGGTAGAACATGCTGTGAAAGAGAAAAGGAGATACTTCAAAGCATGGAAGAAGGGAGGCAGCAAGGAGGAATACCAGGCAACTAAACAAACTGCCAAAATAGTTATTTACAATGCTAAAAAAGGCATTAAGGGGACCGACCGGTTAATTTAGGCTTAAAAAACTCGAAATCCTGAAAACAGCAATAGGTGTTTACTCAACAAGAGTCAACATCCCTTCATAAGCCAGTGAAATGTTATTAGTGAAAACCCATTGGAAATAGTATTTTTTTATGTTTTCCAAACTTTTCCTGTAATTCTAAAAACGTTATATAGCGAACTTTGAAATTAACATGCTCAGTTACTACTGGTCGTACGAGGAGCATACCTATATAAATCGAAAGAGCGTAAGCTACTCTACAACCTACCATACGCTTTATCTTCTACTTTGCCATGTTCCCGCATAAAATATTGTAAATCTAAAAAACAAAAGTAAAAATGTTCACCTAATGACCTTAGACTTTCACCTGTTTATCTCAGAACCTATATTGCCGCACTATCGGATGTTATTTTACAGTTATTATTGGACCTATAGGAATGGTGTATATACCATTGGAAAGGTAATTAAAAACACTAAAAGGCCTATAAACCAAATTTACTCTAATAATTTAAATGTTTTCACAATATGTCGTCAAAGTTGTAATTTTTGAATAAATATATTCGCCTGAATCCGTCATCACCTAAATCAAACAAATACACAAAATATATAAAATGTGTTTTATAGAAACTATAGATACAACTTTTGTGAGTTGTTTGATCACATAAAACATGTGCTATGGGGATTTATGTAGGAGTTTATAATTTTCTGCAGAACTATGATTTTCAACATTTTTTACCTAAATTGCAAGAAAAAAGCAAAAATATTTTTTTTGTTTTGTTTTGTTTATCTAGTTTTATGGTCATATACACCTGTGCCAAATTTCATTTAAATTGATAGTAAGACCTGGAAGTAGCGTAATTATCCGGTCGGTCCCCTTAACCCGGGAGCTGCGGGGAGACTCTTAAGAGTTCCCCCGGCGCACTGCGGGAAGACTCTTAAGAGTCAGAGAAAATAAAAATCAACTTTTGACATCGAAAAAAAAAACTTTTTTAAAATATTTTTTTTTTTTATTTTTTATTTTTTTTTGGCCCCTGGGCCATGCAAAATCTCAGTCCTCTACCTCCCCTCCTTCCCCACTTTCCTCCTCTCCTTCAGTTATCACCTATTTTCCCTGTTATTCCCTTATTCTGAGGTATATTTTCGTGCTAACATTAGAAATCCGATTGGAGGGTGTGGTCATCACTGATAGCAAGCGAGTGCAAGAGAGAGAGAGAGAGTATCGATCGACTGTGTCTCAGTGGCCTTGGGGGAAATTGGCGGGAAAGCAGATTGCCTCACCATTACATTATACAACTCGCGGGCTATATCTCCGATTTTGACCATCCAAACGCTGTTTTCACTCGTTTTATTGTTGTTTCAGGTTAATACCTTTATAATCAACCCATAATAGGCGCATATGGATAAATATTAATGCTATTAATGGCACAATGAATATTTTAGTGACGGAAACACCTCAAATACGTCAGCACAGGGGGACGTTTCCAATTACCCCCATGCGCACTTCAGAGGTTAAGGACCTGGTCCTCGAACAAGTGAGTAACACTGACAATCCCAATGGGATCTTCAACCTAGCTAGGCGAGTTAAAAATGACAGTAGGGATATTATAGGTGAAAAGTGTGTTAGAAACGATAATGGGAAGATTGTGTATGCAGAAAATGAAATCAGAGAAGCATGGAAGGCACACTGCTTTGCGCAGTGGCAGTATCGTAACCAATGAGGTTTAGTTTTCCGAGTGACGTATCTGCTACTGCTGAAGGCCCAAAACACGGTTAAAGTTTTCAATTTCATCTTTGCCTAGTACTTGCGACACCTCGGTTGGGTTACCTTCTTAGGAAGGTAATCAAGTCGTACCCCACCTGCTCGTGGTGACCTCGCAAACACCCATTTCTATTTATTTTTTCCATTTATTCTTTTTTCAAGATAGGGTGACACAAACGGGGGCGGCGCTACCTGGGTTTATCCCAGGTAGTAGTTTAATTTTACTGTAATTTTATTAAGTGTTTTGTATATTTTTAACTGTAGGCTACATAAATATAAACAATGGCCGGCCAAGGCAAACGGAGGCAGAGTTTATTGGGAGATGAAGAGAGCTATGAATTTGAGGGATTTCTGGCAGAGGGTAATGAAGTGGAGGATCAATTGACTGTGGTGAAGAGACAGATGATGGGTCTGTTAAGATGGAAGGGAGTTATGGAGAATTGGAGGAGAGATATAGGTGTGAAGGTGGAGTCACTGACAGAAATTTGTGGAGCCAGTTCAGTAGCAACTGCAGATGGGCCATTAATTGCTAACCTAGATGCTGTGATAAGGAAAGTAGATGAGCTGGAGGCAGAGAACATGGCACTCAAGGAGCAGCTAAAGGAGTATGAGGGCCATTTAAGTGAGAAAGTAAAGGGAGTAATAAGTGAGGAGAAAAATGAGTGGACAAGGGTGGGGAATGCTAAGGTGGATGCATTGGAAGAAATCATGAAGGAGCAGGTGGAAGAGAGAGAAAAAGAAAAAAGAGAGTTTGAGAAGAATGTAGTGCAGGTTTTGAAGAGCAAGGAAAAGGTAGTGAGGGAAACAGTAGATAGAGGTAAAAGCATAATAATTTTTGGAGACATTGAAGAACATTTAGCAGATATGAGGGAAAGAAGGGGAAGGGATGAGGACAAAGTAAAGAAAATATTGGAGTGTCTAGACGAAGGCTGTGATTGGGGGAAAGAACTGGACGAAGTAAGACGACTAGGAAGATATAAAAAGGGTCAGATGAGACCGATAAAAGCAGAGTTTAAATCTAGGTCAGTGGTTGAAGCATTAACCATTGTAAGCTGGAGGCTAAATAGTTGTACTGGAATGAAACATATTAGGGTGAAAAAGGACTTAAGCATAGAGGAAAGGGAAAAGTTGAGAGAAGTTCAAGCAAGGGCTGACGATGAAAATCGAAAATTGTCAGATGAGGAGAAAAGGATTTTTTTTTGGAGAGTAAAGGAAGGGAAACTAAAGAAGTGGTACACTCAGAGTCAGAAAGAACGGAAAATACGAGGAGAAATGAACAAGGAGACAGTGAGTCAGGTAGTGGATCAAATCGGGGACAAGGAGATAGTGAGGGAGGAGCAGGAGATAGAGACAGTGAGTCAGGTAGTGGATCAAACCGAAGACCGAGAGATGGTGAGGGAGGAGCAGGGGATGGAGACGGTGAGTCAGGTAGTGGATCAGCCCGAGGACGGAGGGAGGGGCGGGAGATTGTGGAGGGGGGGGAGGGGAGGAGAATAGAAATAGCAGGGAATGTGGAGGTAGGTCAGGGAAGGGATGGAGGAGGAGGTGAACCTGGAGCGCGTTCAGTCTACCCAAACACGCAAACGGGATAGCTCTACTGAACGTGATCGCCTCTGATTCGACGAATCACGTTTGTGATTGTTTGCAATCAGACGGCGATCACGCTAACACTCCCTGGAGGTGACTAGCGAAGCTATTATAACAGTAGGCCTAAATCTCTCCTCTACATTATATTATCATAATTAAGCTTAATTAGCCTACCTCCATGTTATTTATGTGTCGCAATCTCAATTATAAGGTGGCACACCTATAAAAATCATAGTTATCGTGACCATTTTGCTATATATAACATAAAACAAGCAGCTTGGAGCGCAAGTCTCACAGCTACTTCGTCAGGCCTTCAGTGCGGTAAGCGTAGCCTAGTTGGTAACGACTTCGCTTTTAAATCCGTAAGCCTACTCGCAAGGGTTCGAGGCTCGATGAGGTAATGTTTGTTTTTGTTTTTGCAGTTATTATTTAATTTGTATCATTATATATTGGTAATGTTACTATGCCAATGATGTACCGGTATTGTAATGGGTTATAACTTGCTGTACAGGTTTTTGAGCGTTTGTCTATATTATTGATTGATTATTATGTTTTTATGCGGTTTGTATTTCCTTGTTATAGTTATATATCGGTAATGTTACAGTTGTTACTGTGCCAATTGAATGATAGCCTATATTTTAACGGGTTATAGCCTAGTTTGCTGTACAGGTTTGTATTTCATTGTTATAGTTATATATCGGTAATGTTACAGTTGTTACTGTGCCAATTGAATGATAGCCTATATTTTAACGGGTTATAGCCTAGCTTGCTGTACAGGTTTTTCGGCGCTTGTCTATTATTGATCGATTACTCTATTTACATTTCTTAAAAATAATTTCTGAGGCATAATTGCATCGAAGTAATAGGTCAGTTAAGCTATGTTTAGTAAGGTAGCCTATCCACGCTATAGTTAAATATGCAAGGTAATCTAATGGTTAAAAAATAATATTTATGAACCTTCCATAAATATCATCATCATCATCATCATCATCTCCGACGCCTTGCTTCCCCCTGGGAAACCCCCACTAAAGGATGGCCATGACAGAAACGTCTCCAAGCTACTTTGTCAAGACATGCCTCCTTTGCCCGTGCCACAATGCCCCTTCCACTACGTGGAAGTTTTTCTTCAATATATTTTTCCACTTTCTTTTCCCATACCATAGGTGGTCTTCCACTACTAGCGATTCCACTCACCTGACTCCCATATATCTTTCTTGGCATTCTGTCTTCATCCATTCTCTGAACATGACCATACCACCTCAAAGTAATTCTCTTTATCCACTCAACCACACCACAATCAATGCCCAAAGCCTGCTCTTCCATTCCAAAGGACTCGTACACTTCCCTATTACTTGGCCCATCTAGCCTATTCATGCCAGCTGCCATTCTGAAAAAGCTCATCTCCACAGCTCTTAGTTTGAAGAGGTCCTCGTCACTTGCCATCCATGTCTCGCTTCCATACGAGAGTGTTGGGAGCAGCACACTGTTTCTCAGTGACTTTTTGACTTCCTGGCTAACCATTCTTCCTTTGAGAATACTATCAAGTTCTCCAATCACTTTTCTCCCTTGCATTTTTCTCTCTTTTATCTCACTCTCCATTTTACCATATTTGCATAGTACAGCTCCCAAATACTTGAAACTTTCAACCTCTTCTAGTAATTCATTTTTCAATTTTATTTTACAACTTTTCTTGTGTTCTTTCTTGATTCTATATTGTTCCTTAAAATCTATAGTTTCATGCATTCTTCTCTCAAACACCATTACCTTACATTTCCCTACATTGACCTTTAACTTTCTCTTTTCACATACCCTGTCAAAGTCAGTGACCACTCTCTGAAGTTCTTCAGCATTTTCCGCCAACAGGACTGCATCGTCCGCATATAGGCATGTTAAAATCTTCCATGTTCTTCCCTCTGATTCCAGTCTAGCTCCCACACCCATTGATACAGCCCTACATTCCCTAATCACTCCATCCATGTATATATTGAACAACCAAGCTGACATGACACATCCCTGTCTTACACCTACATTGACCTCAAAACTTTCACTTAACTTATCCCCTACCTTCACATTTGCCATTGCATTCCTATAAAAAGATTTTACTGCCATTAGCAACTTTCCTCCCACACCATATACTGTTAACACATCCCACAGGCCCTCCCAGTCTACTTTGTCGTAGGCTTTTTCCAAATCCATGAATGCTGCATAGAGTTTTCTGTTTTTGGCCAGATACTTCTCTACCAACAATCACATTGAGGCTATCTGGTCAACGCAGCCCCTGCCCTTTCTGAAACCTCCCTGTTCCTCGCCTATTTTGTCATCCGTTATCTTCTGTAGCCTCTGTGTTACTACTCTTGCGTGTACCTTTCCAGGTATGCTAAGCAAGCTAATTCCCCTATAATTCTTACACTCTTCTTTACTACCCTTCCCTTTGTACAAGGGTACTATCACTGCTTTCCTCCAGTCCTCTGGTACACTTTCCTTTTCCCATGCTAATTTACATAACCTATGCATTATGTCAACAGCTTCTTCTCCTCCATATCTCAGCATTTCACCTGGGATGTTATCTACTCCAGCAGCTTTGCCCATTTTAAGTCTATTGATTGCTTCTTTTACTTCTTCTCTGCTTATCTGGCTTTCAACTACCCTGTTTATTCTACCTCTCTCCATTCCTATGGATGAGATCTTTGCCTTCCCCCTACTCTTTACAGCTAAGCTACTAAAATGATCTTTCCATACTTTCACCACACCATCACCCTCTACCACTTCCCCATTCATGTCCCTCATCCTACCACCTGAGACACTCTCAGTCTTCTTCCCTCTGGCTTCTTTCACAGCTCTGTAGTATGCTTTCCTGTCATTCAGAAACTGTTCACTAATCTTTCTCCCATATGCCTCATCTGTCTTCCTTTTAGCGTCTTGTATCGCCCTCTTCACTCTTTGTTTCAAATTTTTATATTCTTCTTTCCTCGCATCTCTAGTTTCTCTAGGTATATTCTTTTGCAGCATACTCTTTCTGAACTCTTTCTTCTTTTTCACTATTTCTTCTATCTCTTTACTAAACCATGCGTTACCTTCTTCTTCCACATTTTAAAGGTTTTCTTCCCACATACTTTCTCAGCTGCTTTAATCATGGAGTCTCTTGTACCTTTCCATACTTCGTCTACAGTATTTCCCAGATCTATCATAACATCCATGTCCTTTATAGTCTCTTTCAGGATGTCCTTGTATTTTGTTGCATTACATTCTTCATTTAATTTTCTCACATTATTCTCTCTACTGTCAGTTTTCTCTCTTTCCTCTCATATTTCCACTCTTTCCTTATCCTCACTTTTGTCAGCACTGTATAGTGGTCTGATCCCGTCAGCATACCTCTTACAGCTTTTGAATCTAAAATTCTTCCATAAATATAGGCTTGCAAATAGCCTATATACACATAGATCGTCAGAAAAAGAAAGTATGCCTATACATACATTGCCAGGAAGAGATAATATAGCCTATATAGGCTACTATATAATTCAGCCTGGCTACATAGCCAATATATATAAACTATAGGCCTATAGTTTAGCATATTCATAGTCCTACATCGCCAGGAAAAGAACATCTACTTTTTATTTCCCCAATAGACTAACGGAGAATTGTTTGAAAATTACACAGGGAAGAAAGAGCTACCTTTGCCAGATAAGGACCGTAATAACTTTGTCAACATTCTTAATAAGATTATAAGATATTAGCCTGATGGTAGCCTAGCCTACCGTCTGTCTTGAGCTTGAACAAGGCTGCCGACTGTAGCTGACAGTGTGACTACCTTAGCCAATAGTCTATATTGATGGATAATAATATCCAATATTAAAATTTATTGATTTGACAAAACCATTTGACTTTGATTGAAATTAATAGACCGAAGAAGCACTGTAACAGGCCTAAAACCTTCGCAGACATCGCCAACAAGATTTGAATTTCGTGCTCATAGCCACTGACCAATCAGCGACGAGAATCAATGTTTGGCTATCAATGTCGTTCAGTCTGCGCGATCATAAACAGGATTGCTCAAACAGAAACAGGATTGCCTGATAGGGTAGACTGAACGCGCTCCTGATAGGAGGCAGGGAGGGAAGAGAAACAAGGAGGAGGATTCCAATATACTGTGCTACTACACTAATATAGATGGAATAAACAGTAAAAAGGTAGAATTGGATGATATAATAAGAAAGGATCAACCACAGATAGTCTGTTTGACGGAGACAAAGCTGAACCAGGACTTTGACAGCAATATAGTGTTTAGTGAAGGATATAATATATGGAGATATGATAGAAAGGGAAAAAGGGGAGGTGGAGTGGAGTTAGTTAAGAACCCTATGACAGCAAAGCAAGTGGAGTTAAATAATGACAAGGCAGAAATAATGGCAGTTGAACTCAATGATATAGAAGGAAAAAAGCTAGACATAGAAGTAGCTTACATGCCGCCAAAGACCAGAGCATGGAGGGAGTTGGAGTTTGAGGAGATGGTCGAGGATATGATTCAGTCGTTGAGAAGATTGCTTTTAAGGAAGAATCGATTGATCTTGGTAGGAGATTTCAACTGTAGTGAAGTTGATTGGGAATCGGGAGATGCAGGGCCAAATCAGAGATCTTGGGGAAGTCGGCTAGTGGAGTTGGTTACGGAAAATGTACTTGCACAACATGTGAAGGAAAATACAAGAATGAGGGGTAATAACGAACCTTCTAAACTCGATCTGATTTTTACAAAAGAGCCTCACGAAATTAGTGATATAAACTATCTATGTCCTGTAGGTAAAAGTGATCACCTATTACTAAAATGGAAGTTGACCTCGAGTAATGCCAATAGATTAGACAATAGCTACATAAATGACAGATTAAATTATAGTAAAGCTGATTATGTATCCTTGAAAAGATATTTAGAGGGAGTAGATTGGGATCTTATTTTGAAGGAACAGGACGTACAAGGTAAATATAGTAGATTCCTCGAAATTTATAGAGTAGGAACCAATCTGTTTGTCCCAAGATATAAAACTGGAAATTTTACTAAGCAGAAAGATCGGTTTAATTTGAAATGCAAAAGAGCTTTGGGTAGGCGTGATGCAGCTTGGGCTAGATTAAGAAGAAGGAACACTGAGAGTAATCGGAATAAATATAAACAGGAGAGGAATAGATATGTTAACATAATTAGGCAAGTTAAAATGAACTATGAGAAGAACATAGTAAATAAATGTGAAAGTGACCCTAGATTATTTTATAAATATATAAACAGTAAGTTGAAGGTAAAGAAACAAATTACTAAATTAAGAGTTGATGCTAGGACGTACGAAAATGTATCGGACATGTGCGAGGTAATGAATAACAAATTGGGGTCAGTTTTTACTAGAGAGGAAGGTTTTGACGAACCACAGGCGGGAGTACTGGAGAGTGGTCTTAGTAAGATTGAAATAACTAGAGATGAGCTGTTATCTGCGATGAGAGGACTTGAAGTAAGGAAAGCTATGGGACCGGATGAAGTGTCTGCCTGGGTTTTAAAGGAGTGTACAGAGCAATTAGTGGAGCCAGTGAGGGACATAATTCAAGCTTCCTTAGATAAAGGACAGGTTCCTGTTGAATGGAAAAGAGCTAATATCATTCCGATATACAAGAATGGAAACCCTGAGGACCCTCTACACTATAGACCAGTTTCACTTACTAGTATTGTATGCAAGATTTGTGAAAAGCTAATTAGGAAGAGATGGATGAAAATGTTGGAGAGAAAGAAGATAATAACCCCAAAGCAATTTGGATTCAGAGAAGGGACATCTTGTGTTACCAGTTTGCTATGTTATTACAGTAGGGTGATAGATGTACTCCAAGAAAGAAGCGGATGGGTGGACTGCGTCTACTTAGACCTTTCCAAAGCATTCGATAAGGTACCACATAAGAGATTGTTATCTAAGCTTGAGACGCTAGGATGTGTCAGGGGGAGTTTGCTGAAATGGATGGAGAGCTATTTAACAGATAGGGAAATGAGGACCAACATTAGAGGAACTTACTCATCGTGGCGGAAAGTTGAGAGTGGTGTGCCGCAGGGATCTGTGTTGGCACCTCTCATGTTCCTTATGTACGTGAATGACCTGCCGATAGGCATAAACTCCTACATGTCAATGTTTGCAGATGACGTAAAAATTATGAGACAAATAACAAATAAAAGTAGTTGTGAGGAGCTGCAAGGGGGTTTAGATAAAATATACGAATGGAGCACCAAGTGGAAAATGAAATTTAATATAAGTAAATGCCATGTGTTAAATATGGGAAGAAGTGTGAATAGACCAAATTGGGAGTACAGGATGGGAGATAATATAATTAGCAAGGCCGAAAAAGAAAAGGATTTAGGGTTGATTATACAAGATAATTTGTCGCCAGAGAAACATATTAACAAGCTCTTTAGCGGAATGTATGCAATGGCCGGGAATATGAAAGTTGCTCTGAACTACTTGGATGAGACCATGGTAGCGAAAATTATGAAGAGTATGATTAGACCAAGATTGGAGTATGCAGCAGTGGTGTGGTCCCCGCATCTAAAGAAGCATATTCACAAGTTAGAAAGAATCCAGAGAGCAGTTACTAGATTGGTTCCAAGTCTCAGAGAACTGCCATATGAAGGGAGACTAGACAAATTAAATCTACCGAGTCTAAAAGAGAGGAGAGAGAGGGGAGACATGATAATGATGTACAAATGCACCCGGGGGCTGGAGAGGCTGGATAGGGAGGATATATTAATTATGGATACAGGAATAACTAGAGGCCACAGCTACAAAGTAAAAAGACCTACCTGCAAGAACGATATCAGGAAGTTTAGCTTCCCCTATAGATGTATTGACAAATGGAATGGGCTGGAGGAGGAGGTGGTAGGGGCAAGGAATATCCATATTTTCAAGAAAAAATTGGATAAAAAGTAGACTGAGAGACGGGACAACACGAGCTTAGCTCAACTCCTGTAAACTAAAATTAGGTAAATACTATGAACGATTGCTAAATGTAGCGTTTGAATGGGATAAGGAACAGCTTAGTATCGAAAAACCAATATCTGGACCCCCTCCTTTGATAACACCAGCTGTATTGAGCGACGCAATCAATAAAATGAAGGACGGTAAAGCTCCAGGGTGGTCTGACATTGTCGCTGAGATGATAAAAGCCTCAGGGGAGACTGGTGTAAACTTAGTCACTGAGTTGATAAACACCATTATTAAAGATGAGAAAATCCCAGAGGATTGGCTCAAAAGTGTAATAGTAAATATATACAAAGGAAAAGGGGATGCGCTAGATAGAGGAAATTATAGGGGCCTGAAAATGCTTGACCAAATCATGAAGGTCTGTGAGAGAGTCTTTGAGGGTTTGATCAGGCAAAGCATCTCCATTGATGATATGCAGTTTGGTTTTATGCCAGGACGGGGTACAACCGATGCTATCTTCATAGTCAGGCAGATACAGGAAAGATACTTACTAAAAGGCAGGGATCTTTACTTTGTGTTCGTAGACCTGGAGAAGGCCTTTGATAGGGTGCCTAGAGATGTTGTGCAGTGGGCTATGAGGAAACTTGGTGTGGAAGAGTGGCTGGTGCGTGTGATAATGAAGATGTATGAGGATTTGCGAAGTGCGGTGAGGGTGAAGGGTGTACTGAGTGATGAGTTTGCAGTCCGTGTTGGAGTCCATCAGGGTTCAGTTCTTTATTATGGTCTTGGAGGCACTGTCTAGAGTTCTTAGAGGCGGACTCCCGTTGGAACTGTTTTACGCAGACAATTTAGTCCTAATAGCTGACAGTATGCAAGGTGCTGAGGCCAAATTCAGAGAATGGAGAGAGGGCATGGTGAGCAAGGGTTTAAGAGTCTGTATTAACAAAACCAAGGCAGGCATGGGGTAATCGTAGTCTGTAATCGTAATCGATTACAATCGATTACAGTTTTCTAAGTAATCTTAATCGTAATGGATTACTTTCTTATATTTGGGGATGTAATCATAATCGTAATGGATTATTCTCAAAAAGTAATCATAATCATGATTACTCCTACGATTACACCAGTAGCCTACACAGTACCGGTACTTACTACCGGTGTGTATTAAGAAGGGTAGAGATTATTATTGTCTATGTGAGTGAGGGAGACAAAAGGAAGAACTGACTGTAGTGAGTGCCTCCCCCAGAGTTGAAAGAGTGACAGGGCCAAAATCAAGGGACGGTAGAACCAAAATGCCTGGACACACAGAGTTTGAAGCAATTTAAGTTATAGAAAGAGGGAAAGACTGATTATGGGAGAGAGTTCCAGAGCTCATCTGTTGAATAGCGGAAAGACTGAGAATAACGTTTCACTCTTGGTTTGGAGAGTAGGGGTGGGATTGTGTTGCAAGACTGGTGCTACGTGCTCTACGAAGAGGGGGTGGTATACACTTAGAGAGCTCTGAGGAATAATAGATTGATAATAGATCGGCTGGTGAGTGATGGAACTATTTAATGTGTGCTTAGTTGTGTCAATGGTACCACTAGACTGGAGGAGTACATGTATTGTGCCATTGTACAAAAGGAAGGGAGACCAGCAGGAGTGTTCAAGTTATAGAGGTATTTGTTTATTATCAATTGTTGGAAAGCTGTATGGCAGGGTGTTGATAGAGAGGAAAATAAAGGGTACAGAAGGTGCAATAGGAGAAAAGCAGTTCGGGTCTAGGAGGGGAAGAGGGTGTGTGGATCAGATGTTTGCAGTAAGACATCTATGCCAGAAGTATTTAGAGAAGCATAAGGAGATATTTTGGGCTCTTATGGATTTGGAAAAAGCGTATAATCGTGTGGATCGAGAAGCAATGTGGAAGGTATTAAGGATTTATGAAATTGGATGAAATTTGTTAAAAGCAGTCATGTTTTCTATGAAGAGAGCAGAGCGTGTGTTAGAGTAGGAATTGAGTTGAGTGAATGGTTTGAGGTAAACGTAGGTCTGCGACAGGGTTGTGTAATGTCACCATAGTTATTTAATGTATATATGGATGGTAAGGTTAGGGAGGTGAAAATAATAACTATGGGTAGAGGATTGGGTTTAGTAGGAAAGAACGGTAGAGATTGGTGAGTTGAACCAGTTGCTGTTTGTTGATGACACAACGTTGGTGTCGGATTCTGAGGAGAAACTGCAGCGAGTAGTCAAAGACTTTGGTGTGGTATGTGGGAAGAGGAAGCTGAGGGAGAGCATTAAGAAAAGTAAAGTGATGGTGTGTAATATAGGTGCTCGTAGGGTGAATCTAGATGTGCGGCTGGATGGGGAAATTCTGAAACAAGTGGAGTGTTTTAAATAATTATCTAGGAGTGATAAGCAAGGACGCAGGTGTGGAAATAGAGGTCAAACAGAGAGTATGTGAAGGAAGGAAAGTCTTTGTAGCAATGGGAAGTATGTGGAAGGTGAGAAATAGAATTAAAGTTAAAAGTGCAATGTATCAAGGGATAGTTGTACCAACAGTGATGTATGGTGCTGAGACATGGGCTCTAAAGGCACAAGAGAGAAGAAAGCTTGATGTGATGTAGATTAACTGCTTGAGGAGTATATATGGAGTGACTCGTAGAGACAGATCGAGGAATTAAGAGGTACTGGTACGTAGGAGAGCAGGAACCTTTATCGGCCAGAGTGGACAGAAGGGTGCTGCGCTCTAATGGACATATTGAGCAAATGGAAGATGAAAGGCTTACAAAGAGAGTATATGAGTCTGACACAAGGGGAGGTAGACTGGTAGGAAGACCTAATGTTTAGATGGAGAGTTTGTGTAGTACAAGTGTTGGAAGATAGAGAGATGACTGTAGAATAAGTAAGAGAAGTGATAATAATTAGGAATGAATGGAGAATGCTTGTGAATAGATGAGTGATAACGCGGTCATTGGGAGAGGGGGTCAGGCGCCAGTTGGACTAGATAATAGTCTGTCAGGCGCCTGGCCCAGGGATATATGGAGGGTCATGCCTGGATGTGAGGTGGGTTGCATTGTTTTTGTGCTCCGCTGCGTGTCTGCCTGCTGAGACCGGAACCTCTCTGGGAGGTCCTTAGTGATCCTTGTTCTCTGGGTCGTCTCCTGGGCGACCTAGATGTGTTTAAGTTTGTGTTTTGTTTTTTGTTGTGTTGTGTTGTGTTGTCCCTGTTCGGGCTCTGTCTCAAGTCGGCCAACCCCAGCTATGGGGCATGTGCCTGAGTATATACATACATACAGTACATACACACATACACACATACACATTATGATTTGAAATTTTTGATGTTAGCTAATATATTTTTTCAGGTCCCATGTTTAATCCCTCTTTGGCGGCTCCCGGCTATAGTCGGACAAGAGAACCCCAACCTAAAGAGCGGGGCCCGGCTATAGTCGCATGCAATTTTGAGCACGTAATGTGCTCTGAGAGAGAGCCGAGCGGTGGGAGGAGCATAGGTTCCCTCTGACCGGTCGGCACGGCTCCTACGCGACAACTGAGGCCCCCTCCACACTCATCCTTACTCATTACCTCGCTAGACAGGGAATTATGCCAGGAAATTACCGTATTTTAGCGATTTTGCCCTTCGGTTGCACGATCGTTGCAAGAGAACGCGTGGTCGTAGAAGGATAGTTCTGGTGTCATTGGAAAGCTCAATTATCGCCCTTTCAGGGATACATAATTGTATTACGCTCTGGCTCTTGTTTATGCATGAAAAAGAGCACGGAAATAAGCTCATTTAGGGTAAAACCCCCCGCTTGGCAGGTAGTAGAAGTTACTGCCTAGGCCGCTCGTAAGGTGTTAACTTCATTAAAATATGAATTTGTATTAAAGTTTTACACTGAAATGATTCAACCGTCATGTGTCAGGCTACCTCAGAGGACGAATGATGCCAGATACCAATTAATTATTTACATTATTACATTTCATTAAATTTCAAGTACTGTAATCACAATTGTAATCATGATTACAAAGCTTGTAATCATGATCGTAATCAATTACATTCAGGTCAGGTCGGGGCTGTTCGGCCAGGCAGCTTAGGGAACAACAACAACAACATTCAGGTCTTCTGTAATCATAATCGTAATCGTAATTTTAAAATTCAGCTGTAATTGTAATCGTAATCAATTACACTGCTCATGTAATCGCCCCATCCCTGAACCAAGGTTATGCATTGTAGATTGAGATGAGGCAATGTGGAAAAGAGCGGTGCATACCCATGTACAGTGTGTGGAAAGGGTGTGGGCGTTAACTCAATTCAATGTAGCATCTGTCGATGTTGGGTACACCATGGGAGTAAGCGCTGTAGTAGAATAAAGGGACCCCTGCCGAAGGATAAGTCAGAAATAGATAAATTTGAGTGCGTAGTGTGCAAAGGCGAGCTTGTGTTAAGTGATGATCCTGTGGCTGTGAATTTTGGAAATGAGTCATTGGAGCTGGTGAACAAGTTTTATTACCTAGGAGATACCATCTCTGCAGGTGGTGGGGCCAAGGCTGCCACTCTTGCTAGAATTAGATGTGGCTGGGGAAGTTTGGAGAACTGCTGCCAATCCTGACCATGAAAAGAATACCTCTCCCCCTGAAGGGAAAGGTGTATGCCTCATGTGTTAGAAGTGCAATGACGTATGCCTCAGAAACATGGGCCGTTAAAGTAGAGGATGTCAACAGAATGGAACGTAATGAGATGAGAATGGTGAGATGGATGTGTGGGGCCAGGCTACAGGATAGAATAACAAATGTTGAGCTGAGGAGACGTTTAGGTATAAAGAGTATTAGCGAGGTGATGCGTACATGTAGATTGGGATGGTATGGACATGTGGAGAGAATGGATGAACAAAATTGGGTAAAAAAATGCAGGTCTGTGATTGTGGATGGCGCTGCACCAAGGGGTGGACCGAGGAAGACCTGGGATCGGACTATACGTGCCGATCTCAAATCCAAGAACTTGACAAGTGAAGCAGCCTTTAACAGGGTTGCCTGGAACGCCGCCATTAGGATAAGAGACTGAAACTGCACTTATGTGTGGAACACTCAGTCTTAAAATTTGATGTATGTTCACTAACTACCAGACAAAGCACATCATCGACAATCTCAAGCACTCACCCGCCTGTGGCCTAGACAACATAAGCAACATACACCTCAGACACCTGGGACCACAAGGCATACAAGCACTCACTAACATATCAAACTACAGTTATTCACACAACACAATACCAGACATATGGAAGCATGGTATCATCATCACTTTCCCCAAACCCAACAAAGACCCCACGCTACCCTCCTCACACCGCCCTATCACACTCCTTTGCACCCCTTCCAAAGTCATAGAACGCCTTGTACAACAACTAATTACACACGCCTTACCCCTAGCTCCAACACAACATGGCTTCAGGCCACTGTACTCCACAAACACTTCTTACAGACCTTACACAAAGAGCTTTTGACGGCATCAACTCGGCCAGACCACACAGATCACTACTTGTCACACTCGACATTAGTAAAGCCTTCGATGCCATCCCCCGCCACAACCTTACAAACAAAATTTACAACACAAACATGCACAACAACACAAAAAGGTGGCTGCCAACTTCCTAGCAGGCAGATGTGCACACGTATCTTTTGCCGGTCAGTCATCTAGCATCAGAAATTTCCCAAACTGAGTCCCGCAAGGATCCGTCCTATCGCCCGCACTCTTTAACCTGTACAGTGTACATGCATGATATAAATCTATCTATCTATCTATCTATTGCCTGACGCCGTGATCCCCGAAGGGGTGGCCACGAACGAACCGCCCCCATGCACCTCTGTCCCCAGTCAGTCGACGCCCCTCCCCCCAACCAGCACCACCTTCGTTCATGTACTTCCTCACTCCATCCTTCCACCTCATATTCGGTCTACCTCTCCCCCTCTGTCCCTCCACCTCGCTCTCATACACCCTCTTAGTCATTCTCTCGCTTTCCATACGTTCCATATGGCCGAACCATCTCAAGTTGTTCCTTTTCACACTTTCCAGCACATCTACCTCCACACCACACCTCCTTCTTACTTCCTCATTAGTCTGTCTATCCCTCCATGTAACTCCACACGCACTCCTTAAGTAATTCATTTTCCACTGCTCTCACTCTTGGTCTGAGTCTCTCAACCAACGTCCATGCTTCGCTTCCGTAAGTCAGTGTCGGGATTACCACACTGTCATGCAAGGACTTCTTCACTTCCATACTGACCACCCTATTTCTTGTTACTGCTTTTAGCGTTCCTACAACCCTCTTCCCCTGTTGTACCCTCTCCCGCACCTCTTCATCCATAGTCCCATCTTTACTCAACACACTGCCCAGATACTTAAAGAGTTGACGATCTCCATAGCCTGACCGTTCAGCTTTCACCTCACACTCTGTGACTTCACCCCTTTCGAAGACCATAACCTTGCTCTTCCCCGTATTTACCTTCAAATTCCGTTTTTCGCACACTGTTCCAAACTCATTTACCAGACCCTGCAACTCCCATTCATTATCACTCATCAGAACTGTATCATCCGCAAACAGCAGTATAGGTAGCTTCCACTCAATTCCCTCCCTTTTCAGCGATACACCAACATCCACTGCTCTTGATAGTATGATATAAATACACCCCAAATATACATAGCCTCCTACACAGACGACATAACACTCACCTGGTCCTCGAACAAGTGTGTAACACTAACAATCCCAATGGGATGTTCAACCTAGCTAGGCAAGTTAAAAATGACAGTAGGGATATTATAGGTGAACAGTGTGTTAGAAACGATAATGGGAAGATTGTGTAGGGTAGAAAATTGTATGCAGAAAATGAAATCAGAGAATCATGGAAGGCACACTATGAATGATTGCTAAATGTAGAGTTTGAATGGGATAATGAACAGCTTAGTATCGAAAAACCAATATCTGGACCCCCTCCTTTGATAGCACCATCTGTAGTGAGCGACGCAATAAATAAAATGAAGGACGGCAAAGCTCCAGGGTGCTCTGACATTGTCGCTGAGATGATAAAAGCCTCAGGGGAGACTGGTGTCAACTTAGTCACTGAGTTGATAAACACCATTATTAAAGATGAGAAAATCCCAGAGGATTCGCTCAAAAGTGTAATAGTAAATATATACAAAGGAAAGGGGGATGCGCTAGATAGAGGAAATTATAGGGGCCTGAAAATGCTTGACCAAATCATGAAGTTCTGTGAGAGTTTTTGAGGGTGTGATCAGGCAAAGCATCTCCATTGATGATATGCAGTTTGGTTTTATGCCAGGACGGGGTACAACCGATGCTATCTTCATAGCCAGGCAGATACAGGAAAGATACTTACTAAAAGGCAGGGATCTTTACTTGGAGGCCTTTGATAGGGTGCCTAGAGATGTTGTGCAGTGGGCTATGAGGAAACTTGGTGTGGAAGAGTGGCTGGTGCGTGTGATAATGAAGATGTATGAGGATTTGCGAAGTGCGGTGAGGGTGAAGGGTGTACTGAGTGATGAGTTCGCAGTCCGTGTTGGAGTCCATCAGGGTTCAGTGTTAAGCCCCCTCCTCTTTATTATTGTCTTGGAGGCACTGTCTAGAGTTCTTAGAGGCGGACTCCCATTGGAACTGTTTTATGCAGACGATTTAGTCCTAATAGCCGACAGTATGCAAGATGCTGAGGCCAAATTCAGAGAATGGAGAGAGGGCATAGCGAGCAAGGGTTTTAGAGTCAATATTAACAAAACCAAGGTTATGCATTGTAGATTGAGACCAGGCAATGTGGAAAAGAGCGGTGCATACCCATATGCAGTGTGTGGAAAGGGTGTGGGCGCTAACTCAATTCAATGTAGCATCTGTCGACGCTGGGTGCACCATGGAAATAAGCGCTGCAGTAGAATAAAGGGACCCCTGCCGAAGGATAAATCAGAAATAGAGAAATTTGAGTGCGTAGTGTGCAAAGCGAGCTTGTGTTAAGTGATAATCCTGTGGCTGTGAAATTTAGAAATGAGTCATTGGAGCTGGTGAACAAGTTTTGTTACCTAGGAGATACCATCACTGCCGGTGGTGGGGCCGAGGCTGCCACTGTTGCTAGAATTAGATGTGGCTGTGGGAAGTTCAGAGAACTGCTGCCAATTCTGACCATGAAAAGAATGCCTCTCCCCCTGAAGGGAAAGGTGTATGCCTCATGTGTTAGAAGTGCAATGACGTATGCCTCAGAAACATGGGCCGTTAAAGTAGAGGATGTCAACAGAATGGAACGTAATGAGATGAGAATGGTGAGATGGATGTGTGGGGCCAGGCTACAGGATGGAATAACAAATGTTGAGCTGAGGAGACGTTTAGGTATAAAGAGTATTAGCGAGGTGATGCGTACAAGTAGACTGGGATGGTATGGACATGTGGAGAGAATGGATGAACAAAATTAGGTGAAAAAATGCAGGTCTTGTGATTGTGGAGGGAGCTGCACCAAGGAGTGGACCGAGGAAGACCTGGGATCGGACTGTACGTGCCGATCTCAAATCCAAGAACTTGACAAGTGAAGCAGCCCTTAACAGGGTTGCCTGGAACACCGCCATTAGGACAAGAGACTGAAACTGCACGTATGTGTGGAACACACTCAGTCTTAAAATTTTATGTATGTGTATTTTTTTTTAAGAGACAATGAACGGAGGAAGGAAAAACACAGATAAAACAAAAAGGTCCATGTGCCTAAAGGCATCCTCCATTCACAAAATGTTTGTAACAACTGGATTTAAACATTTGTAAATTGTAAGTTTGTGGAAAGCAATTCGAGGGAAGTGAATTCCAAAGAGTAGTAGCTCTGGGGATAAATGAATTCTGATAAGCAGAAGTTCTGCATTGTGGAGGAGAAAGTGTAAATTCATGGGCGCTCTCAGCTGCCCTAGTTCTACGGGGAGAGATGTGGAGAGGCGGCACAATTGAAGCAAGTTCCTCGGAACAATTGCTGTGAAAATATCTGTAGAATAATGCAAGGGATGCAACGTTTCTTCGTATGGATAATGTAGGAAGGTACTGTGTGATTGCAGGGTTATTGATTAATCTAATAGCTTTATTTTGAATTTTGTCCAACTGCCTCAATGCAACCACTCCACTTCCACCCCACAGAGGTGAACAGTAATCCATCTGAGAACGCACATGACTTTTATATATTACGGCCAACTGCTCGTCAGTGAAGAATTCTCGAACTCTGTACAGGAGTCCCAGTTTTTTAGAGGCATTCTTAGCAATGCTTCTAACATATTGTGTCCAGCTCAAGTTAGTAGTTAATGTTACACCGAGAATGTCAATACTAGGGGAAGTGGGAATATTTACATCATTAAAAAATATATGGGAGTCAGTGAGATTCTGTCTGTTAGAAAATTGAATGTACACGTACTTGGTTTTCTGTGCATTAAAGGAAACTAGATTCTTTTGTCCCCATCCATTAATTCTAGAAATGTATGTATGTATGCACACACCAAGACCCAGGCACAGCAACAGATCTCCTTCAACCCTATCTCAACTTATTACATGACTGGTGCACTACAAACAGACTTAATTTAGCCCCAGCCAAATCCACTGCAACCCTCCTCACAAGCTGGACAGGAGATCACGCATACTCCCCGCAACTCATCATAAACTACATACCCCTAACACACACACACACTCACCCACAATCCTCGGAGTAACATATGATACTCAAATGACATTCAAACAGCACACCACAAGCATTAAAAAGAAACTGAAACCCAGACTTAACGCCCTCAGGTCACTTGCCCACACCAAATTTGGACACAACAAAGAAACCACCACCACAGTTTACAAACAATACATAAGATCAGTGATGGAATACGCAAGCCCGGCCTGGGCTTCTAACTTAGCTGAAACACATCATAAGACTTTACAGACTATTCAAAATAAAGCCCTAAAAATCATCACTGGCTGCACAGCTACTTCACCTACAGATCACCTACATCAAGAAGCCTAAGTCCTCAAAGTCAAAGACCATCTGGACATGAGAGGCACTCAATTCCTGGCAGCAGCCTCCACAAACCAACACCACCCTCTACACTACATGGCAACACATCCACAGACACCAAGAAACATCAAAACAACACCCAGCACACGGTATCACACACAAATACTATCTTCTCTCCCTCCCTGCCCACCCCAAACCAGCTTCCAGAAGCACATCCATACTCATATCTCTCGCCGTTCCATCCACTTACTCATAAACAACACGCATCTGCAGGCACGACCTCCCGAAATCCATCCTTCTGAATCCTCCCTTCCTCGCGAGGACAGAGTCCACCTGGCCAGGCTGAGATGCGGACACCATCCAGCCCTTCTGAGCTATCATCGACTCCTGCCCAGGTTGTAACACAGCATCCCATACTATTAAAGTACACATCATAGAAGACTGCATTTCACACAACCACTTACGCCAACAACACAATCTACACTCCTTGAGAGCTCTGTGGGAAAGCCCGACTGTGGCCATGTCCTTCCTTAGGGACCTTCCTTCGGCCATGCAGCTTAGGGAACAACAACAACAACAACAACAACTATTACATTCAAATGAATTTGTCAGTTTTCTCTGTCTTCCTGCTCATTTATTAAAAAAATTCTAGTATAGTAGCCTATCTACCAATTTTGTTTACCCATGCCTCTATTGAAGATGTTTGTGCATGTCGTGTTATTTATGTTTTATGAATATGTGTTTGATATTACCTTTTGTTTCAATTTTTTCCATTTGCATGTGATTTTATATATATATATATCTTTTTCTAGTTTAATAATTTGTCATTTTCTTGTGCGTTGTAGGTACGCATTGTGCATTGTTGACAGTTCGGCTTTGAACCACAAGGACTTCTCTGGCCACGGGGAACTTTCAGCAAGTCAGCAAGTCAGCTTCACCTCGCTCGCTTCCTACGATTGCTCCTCAGACAGGCTGATGAGGTATGAGGATGGGTAACATCTGTCATAATGTAGCTGGGTCACATACTCAATTTACTTATCATAATATTTTTAACATCATTCTTAACACCAATAACACCCCAAATGAAATTGATGAAAGCATGTGATTCTCCCACGATTCGAACCTAGGATATCACATACCCGGTACAGAACTTACACGCTTTAACCATTACACCAGTTATAAGTACAGTAGGGTCCCGCATAGAACGTTTCCCCTATAGAGCGAACGACCAAAAATATTATTCCAAAATTTTCGTTAAGAACGAATGTGTTCTGTTGAAGCGATTCCGCTTCTAAAGTAGGGCAAATCCGTGGAGTTCTCTATTAGAGCTCCCTATTATAATACAGGGCGCTTGACTCGTGACAAATATTTATATATACATACTTATAAATGCATATAAATACTTGTTGTTGTTGTTCCCCAAGCTGCCTGGCCGAACAGCCCCAAGGCCCCGAGCAAGGCCAAGGCCATAACCGAGCGCCCCCACAGAACCCTCCCTGCTTACCACAATAAAGCCTGGGTGACCGAAGCCACTCCATGGCGGGGAGCTGAGGAGGGTGCGGAAACGCCCGGGAAACCAAAGCCCCACCCATGGCCCTGTGCCCCTCAGCAATTATGAAGAGAGAGTTGAGGGGCAAAGGAAAAATGTGACGCTTTGGCTTCCAATCTTGGTAGATTGGGAGGTCAATCCATGGAAGAGACGCCGTCACTTGAGATCTAGAAAATATATAAGTAAAAGGAACAGTCAGAGTAAGCTATATCATAATATGTATTTACAAGTATTTATATATACCGGTACTTGTAAATACATATTATGAGGAGATTACTTACCACACACTTTATTTGAAATCATTGTTATTATAGCCTAGCCGCCTAACTAGTCGTCCATTTCCGCCGCTTTCGTCCGACAAGGTAGGCAGCTTGACTGGCCAATGTTCTGTTTTCATGGTCCCAAGCATTCAATTTTTTTCATCATTACCACCAGGCCCACCCTCATTAACACTGCATGCACTAAAGCCCTAATAAATGTGAGATACGACATTTGAGCAGAACAAATCTTGTAAACAGGTGGTTTTTCAACAAAATGGAGGTTCGGTCTTCTTCTTCTTGCACAAGTGAAGTCGGATGTACTCGGATTTCGTATCCAAGCAACAAACACCTTGACTTGGCAGATTCATGGAGTTCAGTTTACTTGTTTGTTTGTTTTTGTATATGTTTTCTAGTTTGATATCAAGTCTTTCATTATTTTTGCTCTCTTTTTTTGGGTTTTGACTGGAATATTTTGTTGTGAACATGGAATTAGGGAATGTTTGGGGTAGGCTATGGTACGTACGGAAGGATCGATCAACCAATATCGATTTTTCCCATAGGTTATGTGTTTCACATAGAGCGATTTCACATAGAACGACCTCGTTTATCGACCAATTTCTCGTTCTATGTGGGACCCTACCAGTCAGGCCTCGATATACACGGTTAATTCATACCGTGTACGTACTGTTTATATCAAAACCGTGTTTTAGAAATAACAGGCCTTATGAGAATTAATTAATTCCAGCCACTTTCTCAAAGTCCCCCTTTTGGTCCTTTTTGTCTACCTTCAGCCGACTTATATTACATTATACAGTAAACTTCCGTTAATCCGAAGGGCAGCGGACCGGCCCTCGTTCGGATTAGTGGATTTTTCGGATTATCGGACTTTACCCCTATGAACCTGTGTATAACGAAAACATTGAGACATTAGGCCACCCAAATGACACAATGGTGCACACACACATATCATATGTTCATGAAATCACTTCAAAAGTTTACCATTGTCATTGTAGCCTATTACCTACTTCAAAACATTCAGATTAATGGTCAAAGGAATCTGCTGATATAAACGTCTTCTTCTTCTTCCGTCTACTAGCGAGTTTGTCTTGCTCTTGAAGATCAGATGTGGTTCGGGAAGTAATGCCTTAACAACGGCACTTCCCTGAGAGGTTCTTGTAATTTTAATTTTGTGATTTTCCTTTTGTGACGTGCTCTGTTATATTATATTGTATTGAAAGCACCCTTGTCTTGTTGTCTTGAAAGCACCCTTGGGACGCTCCGATCACTGAACTATAAATAGTAGCGTATCGGAACGTCCAAAGGTGCGTTTTCAAGCTCAAGACTAATACGTCCAAAGGTGCGTTTTCAAGCTCAAGACTGAATGCGCTTCCAGAAAATGCAGTGCAAGCCAGTAGCGCATCGGAGCGTCCCAAGGATGCGTTCAAGAGCAAAACAAACTCTCTAGCAGACGATGTGGAAGAAGAAGAAGAAGGTGTTTACGTTTATATCAGTAGCTTCCTTTGACCATTAATCTGAATGTTTTGAAGTAGGTAATAGGCTACAATGACAATGGTAAACTTTTAAAGTGAATTCATGAACATATGATATGTGTGTGCTCCATTATGTGTCATTTGAGTGGCCTAATGCCTCAAAAAGGGGACTTTGGGACTTCTTGAAATTCGGACCATCGGGTGAATTCGGATTTGGCCTCAAATTGAAAAATTCGGACTATTGGGAGATTCGAATTATCGGTCGTCGGATTAACGGACTTTTACTGTACCACCAACATCATTTATGACAAAACATAGAATACATTAAGCATCAATAAGGACTGATTTATACCTGTTACTGACCTATTGGTGTGGATAGATGTGTTGATGTTCGGTAGATATCCCCGCCACTGTACTCCCTCGGACCCACCCCCCGCCCCGTCCCGGCCCCAACCCCGACCTCGTTACTGTGATGAAGTTGATAAGCCTTGAGCTACAGCTCGTACATCGGCCCCTCCAGGTTCCCCAGCATGTTCATCATCCTCATCGACACCAGAGAACACAGAAATATTGTCCATCATATCATTATCATCATCAGACTGGTTGTCACTGTCGGGGGCGCTCCCTCCCTTCCCCTCTCTTTATTATGGTTCAATAGACCAGAAAGTAGAGAAGAAGTTATGACCCTCTTGATAATGCAAAACTAATGAACAAACTTAAAAGTGTATGTTATTTGGTCTATATAATCTGTGAATCATTTCCGATATGATGGAATCAAAGAAAAAAAAATTCCACTAACTCATAATCAGCAAAAATTACACAATAAATAAATAAAATGCAAATCTTCCGACGCTCGGAAAGCGGAGCCTGTCTGGAGAAGACGGGGAGGGGGGGGGGATATTTTTTGTTAACAGTTTCTTATTTCTTGTTTAGGCCTATCTATGTGCTGGAAGGATATTATATTTTTCAATTCCATCGCATTAGAAATGATTCGTAGATTAAAAAAAGTCCAAATAAGACGTAGTTATGTTAATGTATAAGGGAGATACAGTAGGGTCCCGCATAAAACGTGTTCAGATAAAACGAGTCTCGATTAAAACGAGCGACCTAAAATATTAATATTTAATTTTTGATAAGAACGAATATGATCACATAAAACGAGTCCGCCGCCAAAGTGGGGCAAATCCGAGGAGTTCTCATATAGAGCGCCGAAAT
The DNA here is from genome assembly GCA_032716605.1 of Paralithodes platypus. Classification (NCBI taxonomy): domain Eukaryota; kingdom Metazoa; phylum Arthropoda; class Malacostraca; order Decapoda; family Lithodidae; genus Paralithodes; species Paralithodes platypus. The sequence goes on along the minus strand of JAVRFV010000149.1, from coordinate 255,407 downwards.
ATCGTACAAAACGTACGAAATATCGTACGCTCCTGACGGAAATTTACGCTTACAGTGAACATTGACCATATTGGGCCACCAAATATATATGATATATATATATATAGAACGAAATCGCATAGAACGGCCTCGTTTATCGACCAATTTCTCGTTCTATGTGAGATCCTACTGTAGATAGATGCATTATGTGATAGAAATGTGTGAAATGGATAGAAGCCTTCCTGAAAGATCGGAGACAGAGGGTACTGGTGAATGGAATAGGCTCGGGGTGGAGGGAAATTACAAGTGGGGTACCTCAGGGATCTGTGTTGGGACCACTGCTGTTCGTTATATTTATCAACGACTTGCCTGAAGTTATAACTAATGGAAGTGAGGTATACCTGTATGCGGATGACACTAAACTGTATAGAAGAGTGAGGAGTAAGGAAGATATGGGTTTGCTTCAAGGAGATGTGGAGGGCATGAAGGGATGGTCTGAGCATTGGTTAATGCCTTTTCATCCAAAAAAATGCAAGTACATGCGGATTGGGACCAGCAAGATAGACAAGGTAGGATACAGTATGTATGAAGCGATGGAGGAAGTGAGTGCAGAAAAGGATATAGGAGTAGTGATAGACAATAAGTTAAATTTCTCAGAACATTTAGCGGAAAAGATAAACAAAGCCAATAGAATTGTAGGGCTGATAAGGAGGACATTTGTGTCACTTGACGAAGAAATCTTCAGGAATCTATATACAGCGCTGGTTAGGCCGCACCTGGAATATGCAAACCAGGTGTGGGCTCCATATATGGTAAAGGATATAGAAGCAGTGGAGAAAGTGCAGAGGAGAGCTAGCAAGCTGGTACCAACGTTGAAGAACGCGGGCTATGAGCAGAGGTTGAGGACACTGGGGCTTCCGACACTGGCATATAGGAGAAAGAGAGGGGATATGATAGAGACTTTTAAGATAGTGTCAGGAAAGTACGATGAGGATGTGTGTGAAGGTATCTTCTTGATGCGGGAGGGAACAAGAACGAGAGGACACTCTAAGAAAATTTACAAAGAAAGAAATAGGCTTGAGAAGGCAAAGAACTCATTTTGTGATAGAGTGGTAAATGAGTGGAACGCACTGCCCCAGTATGTAGTCGATTCCGAATCAATAAGGGAGTTTGAAAGTAATCTTGATAAAGCATGGGGAAGACAAGATTTGAAGTTTGATTATAAAACAAAAATACAGAATAGTAAAAATGTTGCGTCTGCTACCGCCGCCGCCAACACCGTGAACGACCGCGGCAGTGCAAGTACTGGTACTGAGCTGGATACACAGGCATAGTTTGCCTTTTTCCAGAGGATCTACTGTAAGAAACTGTAATTAGATAAATAGAGTTGCTAGGTACAAGCGATCGATAAAATACGAACATATATGAGACAGACTTAAGTTTTTGAAAAGACAAAGGAGACATTTTTATTGACTCTCTTTTTTATTTTATATGCATGTTGGAAGGATAATATAGTTTTCAATTTCATGTATTAGAAATGATTCATAGATTAAAAAAAGACCAAATAAGACAGTTATATTTATGTATAAGGGAGATAGAAGCATTAGATAGATAGACAGACATTTGATGCATAAATAACATTCTTATTCATTTAGCCTATTATATACCTAGGCTTGGGCCGCCACCCTTGTATGATCCCGACATTTCCGTGTTGTGGCCGACTTTGGAACTTTTGGGGTTAGCGTATCCAAACGAATCCGTGTATATAAAACGCGTGTATATAGAGACCTGACTGTATAATAGAATCACTTTAACCCTCCAGACTCGGATGGGTGCTCAGGAGGCCATTAGCTATTGCCACTATGAGACCCGGATGGGCTCTGAAGCGCCTACGGGTTAATCTAAGGCTTAAAACCAATTAACCCGTAAACGGCGGAAAAGCTCTTAAGAGGTTTTACTGGGCGACGGCGGCAAGGCTCTTAAGAGGGTGGCCTAAAAAAAACACTAAACCAGCACTTAACAATTTTTTTTTTTTTTCTTTTTTCCCCTATACCTCATATCACTCCTTCACATCCCCTCCTTCCTCCCTTTCCCCTCCCCCTTCAATTATCACCTATTTTCCCTGTTATCCCCTAATTTGTTGGTATATTTTTGTGCTAACATTAGCAAACTGTGTGGAGGATGTGCTTACGTGCCTAGCAGGTGTGTTACACAAGCGAGTGTGTGTATGAGTAGGCTCAGTGTGGCTTGAGGCCTCGTGGAGGGAGGGGTTGCATCAATTTTCTCCAAAATTCATGAATGGGCTGGTTTATCTATATTTGCGATTTTGACCAAAAAAATTATATTTTCACTGGTTTGATTGTTGTTACAGGTTACTATCTTCATAGTGAAGGTAAAATAGGCTCATATGAATAGGCAATAACGATATTTATCGTAAAATGACGATTATAGGCCTGAATGGAGCCCATATGCTCGCCCATGGGGAGCTAGTTCATTACCCCCCCTCGCCGTTCCCGGGTTAAAACCGCACTAGAGAAAGTTTTGTTGTCTTGGTGGGTCGTCCGTATAACCAACAACTACAAGAACACGCAGCCAGCCAGTCAGCTGACTCTTGCTTGAAAGCAAGCCTTACAAAAGCTTGTATTGATTTTCCTTAGTCCCAAACCATGCATGAAAGCAGACGACAGTGACTTAGGAATGGTTACAATGGTGAAATATATCAGTAATCAATAATCAATTATCAATATAATCAATATTATTACATAATAATCCATAATCAATAATCAATAATAAATTGTTGAACGAATATAAACAGATCGTAGCCGCGGTCGGCAGAGCGGCGGCGTTGCATTCGGACGAAGGTCGGAATTCCCGCTTCACTCACCGTCTTATTTCTCACCTCACACAATAACTACACAATGTAGAGTGTTCTAGTCTTCACCCATCGCACGGCAACGACCATATCTACCTCTGGTATGCATAAAAACTTGGTTAGGCCATTTATTTACAGAGATATGAGTATCGGTATATGATGAAATTCGGGAGTAAACGGTGAATTCTAGGCTTTCGTCCTGCTTACTGACCTAAATATTTTTATCATAAAAACTGAACCACTTGGTCTAGAGACTTCTAGTTTTCACCAATAGCAAGACAACAACGAAAACTTCCGCTGGATATATATATATATAAGCTAGGTTAGGCCATTTTTTCGTGTATAAAAAAGCGCGGAAAAATCCTGAGAATTCGATATTTTACCCGGGTTCGGGCTTGGCGGGAGTATTTAAAGGGCCCAAAGTCCAAGGGTTAATGACAATTTGTGTTAGTTGTAGATAGTCTATCTATCTATCTATCTATTGCCTGACGCTGTGATCCCCGAAGGGGTGGCCACGAACGAACTGCCCCCATGCACCTCTGTCCCCAGTCAGTCGACGCCCCTCCTCCTAACCAGCACCGCCTTCATTCATATACTTCCTCACTCCATCCTTCCACCTCTCCCTCGGTGCACCTCTCTCTCCTTCCACCTCGCTCTCGTACACCCTCTTAGTCAATCTCTCGCTTTCCATACGCTCCATATGGCCGAATCATCTCAAGTTGTTCCTTTTCACACTTTCCAGCACATCTACCTCCACACCACACCTCCTTCTTACTTCCTCATTCGTCTGTCTATCCCTCCATGTAACTCCGCACGCACTTCTCAAGTAACTCATTTCCACCGCTCTCACTCTTGGTCTGAGTCTCTTCCCGAACGTTCATGCTTCGCTTCCGTAAGTTAGTGTTGGGATTACCACATTGTCATGCAAGGACTTCTTCACTTCCATATTGACCACTCTATTTCTTGTTAATGCTTTCAACGTTCCTACAACCCTCTTCCCCTGTTGCACTCTCTCCCGCACTTCTTCATCCATAGTCCCATCTTTACTCAACACACTGCCCAGATACTTAAAAGAGCTGACAATCTCCATAGCCTGACCGTTCAACTTCACTTCACACTCTGTGACTTCACCCCTTTCGAAGACCATAACCTTGCTCTTCCCGCATTTACCTTCAAATTCCGTTTTTCGCACACTGTTCCAAACTCATTTACCAGGACCTGCAACTCCCATTCATTATCGCTCATCAGAACTGTATCATCCAAAACAGCAGTATAGGCAGCTTCCACTCATTTCCCTCCTTTTTCAGCGATACACCAACATCCACTGCTCTTCCTAGAATTTCTTTCATGACTCCATCCATATACTGTATACAGTAAACAACCACGGGGAGATCACACACCCCTGTTTCAACCCAACACTCAGGTCAAAGAACTCGCTCTGCTTATTCTCCACACGTACTGCCGCCTTTGTACCCTCATACATGCTCTTCACTGCTTTCAGCAACTTGCCATCTACTCTGTATATTCTAAGTACTTTCCACATGCCTTCCCCTGCCAATGGGGAGCCACCTTGTCGTGGTGGCGGGGCTTGAAGCGGGGTCGTTGGTGTCACTCTCTTTAGGGCAGGGATTCAATCGGCGTCGTGGACAAAGTGCCCCCCCGTCGTCATTGGGGTAAGCGGAACCTCCCGGTGACGACGTTTTTAGTGTTCCCATTTTTGGTTTTAATTTTGCGGAGGATTTCCTCCCTATTTTAACTAAATTGTGCCGGCTAGGCTCGAGAGCCTTCCCTCGCTGAGTCTGGAGTCCTGGCTCCTCTCCGTTTACAGGGGCCGTGGCGGTCTAGCTCACCGCTCGAGGGGGTTGGTCCCGGGAGCGGCGACGTGGTTGCCCGCGTTGATGCCCCTGGGGTCGCCCATCAGTGGGGACCGGTCTCGGTTCCAGGGGTCCGTTTTCCTTTCCTGGTGGGTTTCCTGGCTTCTGTCCAGCTGCCCTCCATTACGCACAGATTGGGGATGATTGCAATTAACTTTGCCCTCGATCCCAGTATAGCAGTTTTGCCTAAGCTTGGCCTCTCTGTGCATTTTGGTGCTATCCCCCCTAGTCTAGGAGGGTAGGGTATAAGGATGAGCCCCCTGGAGACCTGCCCCTGTTTGCACCACCGGTATAGAGGCTGGGGCTCCCTGACTCACGACGGAGGGTTCTCTGTTGGCCCTTCTGGTATGTTCTTTATTTATTGTTTTGTTTCCTATTTTTATTTTTATTTTTTTATTTTTTTCCCCTCGGTTATGTTTTTCTTTATTTTTTGTTTTCCGACAAAATTAAAATAGATTAGTAAAAACAACTAGGGCCATCATGGATCAGCCATGCAAACCTCCTCCCCTGGATCCAGCTTTGGTGCCCCCGGTACTTGACCTTTGCATTCCCCTGGACTCTCCATCTGGCCTTCCTCTGCCCTCTGAGTCTACCACCTTGGACACCTCCCCTCCGAGTTGTTCCGAGTCTGATGCTCTCTCACGCTCTGATACTAAATTACCTGCTTCTACAACTAAGGATTCCCGTCCTCCATCTGTGGACCCTACAATGGCCCCTGTTCACATCGACTCTCCACAGAGCCCAACTACACCTGCCGCTCATGATTTAAATGTCCCTCCCCTCTCCCAAGATAAAGGGAGACCCTCCTTGTATTGAGTCTGCTGTTCAAACCATGGACCTTGGCGTGCCGGGTTCTCTTGACACGCCCTTCTCCTCAGCACTACCCGTTAACCGACTTACAGTTTCCACTGACCACCTGCAGAGTGGCACCAGTGTTGGTGACCCTTCACCTTCCATCGACACTGTTTCTCCACCATTTCAGCCGATTGTTAGTTCAGCCACTACATCCACCTCACTCGTTGCAACTCTGGAGCCTCGCATGCCTCATTGCGGCCCCCAACATCGGCGGAAACCTCGGCGTCAGTTTGTCCCGAATGCCACCCTCCGGCACTTCGATTCACTTTTTGGCAATGATGACTGGACGCGTTTCCTCGTCATATGACCGGCTTCCTACATCTCGGGGGCTAAGTTAGAAAACCTCCTCCTATCGGCGCATGCAACTTCGGACTTATCGTTCCGTGAGACTGGTAATAATGATTGGATTGTGGAAACCACTACTCGTGCCCAATCTGAGACATATCTATCTCTTACTACCCTGGACGATATCCCTGTTACTGTCACGAAACATAACGACCTCAACTACATCCTCGGTACTGTTGTTCTACCCTCAACTTATGACCATGACGGACTTCCTGATAAGTCAACCCTCCTGTCGTCGTTGCGCTTGCGTTATCCAAATGTGCATGACGTTGATTTGTATAGTATCCCAAAAAATCAACTCCTTCTCATCCTCTCCGCATAGCTCGCATTAAGTTTAGTGGACGTTCCCTCCCACGAGACGTCAGGATCGAAGGACAAAGGCGTGAAGTACGACCTTATGTCCCCAAACCGTTACAATGTACAAACTGTTCCACCTTTGATCACTCAGCTGGTAGGTGTAAGAAGGTTCGGGTGTGTACCTTCTGTAGCTCCGTTAAACATGTTACCCGTTGGAATTGTGGCACTCCAAAGTGTGTTAACTGTGGCCTTGAACACCATGCTCGCTCAAAGCAATGTGTGTTCTACATGTACAATGCTGAGTTAAAGCTTCTCACTAGTCGGTCAGGCATGTCTGTCAGGGAAGCTAAGCAAGAACTGAGAGTAAGAGATGTTAAAGATCCCTCTAGAGATATGACTTACAGTGCTAGACTTCGTGCACCTACAACTGACGTTTCTCCCGGTAGTCGACGACGTGAGGACAGTGATGCTGTGTTGGATTCACCCCTTCCTAGTCCAGCCACTGTTCCCCTCTCCAACCGATTTCATGCACTGAATACCCCTCCCCCTGTTTATGAAGCCTCCACCCTAAAAGCATCTGCGTCCCTTCACCCGTAACTGATCTTCAATCCTTGTCTCTTGCCCCGGCTCCCTCTATCGATGCTGACGATGTCATGGATTCTACCCCCTCCACCAGTAAACGCCGATCTGATGCTCTACATTCTCCCTCCTCAGATCGTCAATCTCCCTCCGTAAAACGTAAGACCCTCACAGCCCGACCTATGCCTCCCAAACCTCAACGTGTCCCTCCTCGCTCTCGCATCTTCCGCTCTGATATGGGTCATCCGTCCCAGCCTCCCTCACTCCACGCCTGCGTCCCCTCCGCCTATTCGTCCTCGACCTCACGCACCTATCAATGCTACTGCCTCGGGCTCCCATGCACTCCACTGCGGCTGTCATGACTGCTTTGTGCGTGAGTATCGCCGGACGCCTACCCACACTAAATCCACTGTTGCTGCGTTGGTACGCTCCTTTCTCCGTGACCGACGTTTACCAACCTCTGATAACACTGCCTTTCATAACTCTTCATGCTTATGCGCTTTTCACTTAAAGTCACGTTCAGAGCATTCACACTCCAAGGTAGCTACTATCCTCCATGACCTGTCCTCTAATGTGTCCCCCCACCGTCCATGTCGAAACTCCCTGCCTTCTCATGACCCTCCCCCCAGACCCGTTCCTCTTCATCTCCGACAGCCGAACAGTGCTGTTAATTTACGTAACCTGACGTCTCTCACTTAACCTGTTCAATCCCTATGTACTACAATGGAATTGTAATGGTCTCTCATCTAGAGTCCATCTAGGTGAGATCCAGCATTTACTCCGTGTCTATAATCCAATGTGTATTTGTTTACAACACATTGGAAATTATGATAAATCCATCACCAACTACCACCTTGTGTGCTGTTCTCTATCCCCTGATGGAAAATATGGCACAGCAATTTATGTCCATCATCGAGTAACTTTTGACTTATTTCCCATTCGTACAAGTTTCCTACAGCACTCTATCCTTACTCTACATATCCCCGATGGTGACTGTTATCATTTGCAATATCTATAACCAACCTGCTTACAATTATGACCTTTCCTTTCTTTCTCAGTTTGTCTCTACACTACCCTCTCCCATCTTACTGTTGGGTGACTTTAATGCCCATAGCCCTATATGGGACCCTACTTACTCCAATACTGATACAGCGGGGTTCGCAGATTGAACATTTGCTTCTGAACCGTGACCTTTGCTGCCTTAATGAGGCCGACTCACACTCTTACTTTTCTGCTTCCCATCATACTTATTCCTCTGTTGATGTCACCCTGTGCTCCTCAGCAATCGTTGATAAGTTCGAGTGGCGGGTCTGTGTTGATACGTTCTCGAGTGATCACTTTCCTGTCATCCTGTCTTACTTGCAATTCCGTCCATGTCCTTCGCTCCCTCGCTATAACTTCCACAAAGCTGACTGGGACGCATATGTCCTCCACACCAGACAAATCCCACCTTTTAATCCCTTCCGGGATCCTGATGAAACGCATTCATTCCTCGTTATTTTTTTTACTAATGCAGCTACTAAGTCTATACCCCAGACGACTTCTTCCCCCCTACGTCGTCGAGTCCCCTGGTGGGACAGCACCTTATCCACTCTTGCTAAAAGTAAACATGCATTAGGCCGCCGCCTCGATAGTCTCAGTAAACGTTACAATTCTTAAAGTTCACGCTTACCTTTACGTGATGACCTTCTATGCCATTCCATCTCGTTATTGATGGATATTGTTAAATATAGTTAAGCTAATCTGCATATGTGATATCTTCCCAAATACTTCATATATATTTTATACACGTTTACAATAATTACCTTTCTGATGCGTAGCTCGCCCTTAAAAACGTTGAACCCTCCAAGATGACCCAGCTACTCAGCGAAACAACAAACCACCATCGTAACCAAGAAGCACAAACGCCGACACACAAAAACCACAGCCCAAACAACTACAACGCCATGTAATACCAAACAAACCACATACCATATCCAACTCACTATTTACACCATCTGCTAGTCACACCTTAAACCACCATTACATGAAACACGCCGGACAATCGCTCCCCACTATCGCTAGCACAACCTCTCTCCGCGATCTCTCCTTTCCGACTCCTATCTCCTCCCCACATCGCATACACGCCCCCACTCACGTCATCAGCTGATGACGTCATCGCATCCTCGATAATTTAATCATCAGGGTAATCTATCCTACAAATTATAGATACTCTACATGCGATTATACTATAGGTAGTATAATGATAGTATACATAACATATACATTTACTTAATTACCACCCAACTCTTGATCTAACTTGCCAAGGGTAAACAACCATACCGGTCGTTTGCAGGCCAATTTGTAGCCAGCACATCAAGATTCTAACAAAATTCCCTATTATTTTTTTATTTATTTTTTTATTTATTTTTTTTATTTTTTATTTTTTTTTAACTACACACAATCTAATATTGTTGCATTACGACACACAATCTAATATTGTTGCATTACGACACACAATCTAATATTGTTGCATTAGTAATGCAACAATGTCACTACTATGCTCATAAGACATCTCTATGTAATACTCTACATAGTAATTGCTCCAATGAGCATTTGAGGTGATGCCCCCTTTTTGGTAAGGCAATTTGCAAGTTGACTCCTTGTATCTACCCACTCCACACCAGTAACTTCTATTTTAGCCAGCATATCTTTCATACAGGCAATATTAATCCTAAGGTACTTATCATCCACCTTCTTAACAGACCTTAGTGCTTCTACGAGAGACCTATTATCCACATAGCATTTTATAGGCACTTCCCCAATATCACCAATATCGTCCAGTATTTTTCCAATATAATTGGGAGGTATTATGTATTATGTACGTTGGATTTTCCAAGACTACTACCAAATAGTAGGTTTTCCTATTTGGTAGGTTGGGAGGTACGTCAAACCTCCCAATTTGTTAGTAGTCTTGGCAAATCCAACGTCAAGGCTGCATAACAAATAGGAGGAGGACATCCAAGCCCAACATACCAAAAAAAACAATGCATAAAACAAAATTATGAATGACAAAGACACAATTTAAACAAGAGAGTTTAATAAAAGAGTGAAAAACTGAGGAGTAGCTAAAAAGAACAGTTTTAACACATGCCCATCATTCATAGTAATGCAAAAACATAGACTTGTCTTAAACCAAAAAGGTACTGTACCCAAAATCCCTTTTCTTCCAAAACCAACAAAAACACTGAACACAATAACAAAACACAATTTTCAATGTGGCAAAAACACTTATGTACTGTAACAATACAAAATCCCAAACTTCCAATCAAGTGTTGCAAACCCGTACACCCCCCCCCCCCTTTTGTCAAATAAAACAAAGGAAAAGAACGAGGGACAAGGGGGGAAGACCAGGTATCTTCGCCAGAGCACGAGGAAACACGACCCCCGAGAGCCATCACCGGCCGAGGGGGTCGAACACTGGACACGGAGAGGCAGGAGGAGATGAAGGAATTGATAGAAGACCACAAAACCGCTGAGGCGATGTCAGGGAAGGATCGACGTTGCAGGAACCGGAAGGAGGCAACAAAGGATCGCACATCGTGCGCAGAACCCCTACAAACAGGGTTACTGGCACGAATGGGCCGACAAATGTGGCATCCCATCTGCACCTGCGAGAGCCTCCCACCTGTCCGAGGAGACACCCACACAGCAGTACCCGAAGGCGGCGCCACAGACGCAACAGAGGAGTGCAAGGCTGACACCGGGCACAACACATGGCGAGTATGCCCACGCTGGAAAGCCTGGACGGTGAAAGGCTGGAAAACGTGGGTATCCCTCTCATTCGTGGCAACAAAATGAGGGGAGGAGGCGAACGCGACGCCATGCAAGGACGGGGAGAATCGCATGCAGTCCCGGGGCCGTGACAATGTCGCTAGTGCAGACACCCGATCCCCAGTGGGCAGAGCGACAAGGAAGAGTGTACGCCCGAGCAACGGAACCGGTGTAGCGGCCCGTGTATACGTGGGTGAAGCCAGAAGGTCCAGAGCTCGCCCCAGATCCCACCGTGGAGGGACCTGGCGCGGAGGCGGGCGTTCCCGGAAGGCAGCCGTCATGAAGGAATCCAGCTCCTGCGGCGGAACGACCAGGCCAGCGACGGACTCAAAGACCCCCTGCACGGCAGACAAGTGGTTACGTATAGCGTCGACGTGAAAGTGACGTGTACGGAAGAGGTGAAACAAGGAGTGGAGGACGAGGGAAGGAGAGCCAACTGGCTGGCGAGTGTCCCGTATCCACCTCGTAAAAGACCTCCAGCGGGACCCGTAAGGCCCCCAAGGAGAAGTCGGCCAGGAACGCTTCAGGAAGTCAGGCAGGTCCCGGCCGTGGACTGGGAGCCACCGTGCCTCATGAACATCCACGATGCGAAGGCCAACGAGGTCCGCAGGGCCCCAACCTAGCGCAAGTGGAAGTCGGAGACAGGTAGAGGGACCGGACTCGGGCACCACCGCGTCAACTGGGCGTACCAAGCCCGTGCCGGCCACAGAGGCGCGAGGAGCCAGACGTTGCCGCGGGACAGCCGCAGCCTCGCGAGGACGTAGCACAGCAACAGTGCGTCAGGTGGCGGAAATATGTATATCGACCGCCACCTGTTCCAGTCTACCATGAAAGCGTCCGGACCCCCCTCCGGAGTGCGAGGCCGGAGGGAGAGGTACCGAGGCAACTGGCGCGGCACCTCCGATGCGAACAAGGCGACCTCCGGAACACCCCAGGAAGCCACGAGGTCGGCGAACACAGTCCGTTGCATTGCCCATTCGACAAGAACGCCCTGCCGTCTCGACAGGGCGTCCGCCCACAGGGTGGCAGGCCCGGGCAGGGAGAAGGTGTGTCGGTCCGCGAGGAAGAACAACTTCACCGAGAACCCCAATAGAGTCAATGACCTGGAGGACCCCCGCTTTAGGAAACAGTGGACAGCTGCCTGAGTGTCCATCCCGAAGGCCACCGACTTACCCCGAAGGGCCAGCGCGTGGGCCCTCAGGAAGAACAAAGGAACCAACAGTTCGAGGGCATAGACGGGTAAGGGGCGTGAGTCCCACCCATCCGCCGGGAAGTTGACGGCCCAGGTTTGATGGGTAACCTCACCCTACCACGCTCGACGCATCTGTGTCTACCCAGATCGTCGGCAGGGGGGCGGTCCAGGGCACAGCCACAGAGAGCGTGCCCCGAGCAACCCAGTGTCCGAAGTGTCCGCGAATGGCACGCGGGAGCGGCAGGAGCCGATCCATAGGGGTCAACGGAAACACCTCGGTGCCCATGAGGAGGAGGCGGCATAGCCTGAGGCTCCCTAAGGGAATGGGCAGAGCGGCCCAATGCAGCGAACCCACTAACGAGTCCCAGAGCCACCCTGGGAGGGAGACCGAGTGCAACACGGCGAAGACCGTCCGCCGAAGGTGCACCGCGTCCGGCAGACCCTGGATCACCGGAGCGCCGGACAAAACCCAGGCGAGACCGACCCATGGCACGACACGCGACGGGGCCAAGCGTGACTTGGGAACATCGACGGGGAACCCTAACTGTGCGATGTGGCGAACGACTGTGAGGGAGTCGCGTACGCACAGGCCGAGGGCTTCGGAAACTATCAACCAATCGGCTAAGGAAAACAGGAGCTGGACCCCGCTCCTGAGGAGAGGACCCAGAGCCTGTCCCACCAGTTCGGAGAAGATCCGCGGCGCGATGTGGAGACCGAAGGGAAGGCCGGCGAACAGGAACACACGATCGGCAGTCCGAACGGCCAAGAATCGCTGGAATCGAGGATGGAGAGGAACGAGCCAAGATGCAGCCTGGAGGGCCAGCGACACTATCCACGACAGAGGGCGCAGGGCCAGGCGTACCTGGGGTACCGGCAGCATCCGAAACCATGTGTGCACGATGTGCCCGGTGAGGGCCAACATAGCCACCACCGGGCGTATCGCGTCGCAGTTCTACTCCGGTATCAGAAATACACGGGAGAGGAAAACCGGGTGACCGGCGGTCAACTCCCTCGACGATACCCTGCCCGTGCATGGATGTGAACACGTGGGCCACCTCTGAAGAGATGGGCCGGCGTCGGTGACAAGAGCGGAGTGGGGGTCTGGACGTCCACCTCCAGGTGAGACCCCTCCGCGCTATCCGCCGCCCCCAACGTCCCTCGCGGCCACCGAGGGGCGCAAGGGCGAAAACAACCTGTGGGAGCTCCCGAGAGGAGGGGAGCGACCCGGGCAGCCAGGCGAGAAGGAGAACAAGGAGACCGACTCAGAGAACCTACACATTGTTTTGACGTGGAGGTACCCCCGGTACGGTCCGTGCGGGCATGAGCGCCATGAGCCCCCCCCCAACTTCGTCGAAAAGGGCGGGCCACCCCAACCCCTGGCCGTCGCGGGGCCGACCCCGGCGAAGGGCGGCCAGAAGTGGAAGGCCGGCCAGCCCCGACACGGCGGGGATGAAAAGGGGGCAAGAACAGAAGGGCGAGGCGGAACTGACGCACTGGCCTGTAACGTCCCTGTCCTGCGCCCGTGCATGGCGGCAGCACTTGCAGCAGCACCCCGAAGAGGACCGGCAGAAGGACGGGACCGAGAAGACCCCGCTCGCGACACAGCGCGTCGTTGCGTGTCGGAAGCAGGGTCCGCCGATAGAGAAGCGTAGCGGACCCAAGCATCCCGCGCAAAAAAGCCCCGACGGAGAGAGCGCAGAGTACAACAAACCCTGACGAATATCCAAGGGGGCTGTCCGGCAGAACGAGGACCGTACCGTCCGGCGTTGCCAAGGTGCCACGCACAAAACTGCCTTCAGCTCGGGAACCAAAGACACCGCGAGCCGAAGGGGGATCTGCCGAACGCGGCCCAAACCCTCGCGAAGATCGCCTGGTGCAGACGCCGCGAGAAGCCGCAGGTGGTGAACAGAAGTCTGGAGGGAACCAAAAGACAAGAGAAGAAGTTCGGCACCCACCGCCGCAAGGGAAAAACCCTGTCGACAGAGGACTGAACTGGGTGAGAGAAGAACGGGGTAGCAATAGAACAAAGTTCAAGAACGGGCGCGGTGAACCAGGACCAGAACGCGCCGTCCAACCCGCCGACAGACACAAGAGGAGGCAAAAGCAGTGATGACTGGGGGAGGGACTGAAGGAGAGCCGGCGACGGAACGGCCGGCAAAGACGAAGGCCTCAGCAAACCAGGCCCCCAACGGGAGAGGGTGATCGAGCAAGACGGCTAAGCCAGGCGTACCGTCGTCGCACAAACCCGTCCCATAGGAGGACAGTCCCGGCAACACAGCCAGGGACTGAACATCCTGAAGGATGTCCCGGCGGCCAAAGTCTGACCAGAGCATAGGCCTGCAGAAGGGAGGGGGACCGTAGCAGGGGTAGGTATGGTGAGGCGCTGAGGGTGTGTCACCGCCAAGAAGCGCGATAAGAGGGAGTCTTGCATCGACTCCAAGCGCCCGTCGATGCGTGACACAAGCCACCCCTGCATAGCCGACAATCGATCCGAGAGAGGCGCGCCCCCCCCCCAAGAATGGTCGGCCCGCAGGGGTGAGCGCGAGCGGGAGCGAGATCCACGACACGAACCAGCAGAGTCGCGGCCCAAGGAATGCGAGCGACCACGGTTGTGTCGCCGCAGAGGGACCCGTCCCTGAACACGAACGCCCGAGGGGGAAACAGCACTATCCCCCTCTTCCAGCGACACGTCAGCCCCTGAGAAAGGGGACCCCGAAACCACGCGATACCCCACCGAGCCAAGAGGAGGAGTACCCCCGTGGCGAGACGGTAAGTGAAGGTCAGGGAGAGAAGAAGGAGGAGGAGCAGGACGACGGGAGTGGGAAGGCTGGCCGGGTGAAACACAGCATCTGGTGTTCCCAGGCGGTCACCCATCCAAGTACGAACCAGACCCTACGTTGCTTAACTTCGCTGATCGGACGAGAAGCGGTGCATGCAACGTGGTATGGCCGTTGGCTAAAAAGAGGTCAGAAGTAGCCGCGGGGGGAAACAGAGCAAGGATCCCCGGGGCAGAGATAACAGGGCGGCCCGACACCGAGGCGGAGGAGGGAGGGACCGCCACCGTGGGACGAGACCGTGAAGGAAGAATAGGCACCGAAGCAGGTGAAGTAGGAGGAGAAGCAACTACATCCTGGCGGACCCTCCTGGACAGTGTAGGAGGAGGGAGCAGAGAGCCAGCTACAGCCTGAACCTCCGCGCGCGTAGAGGACAAAGGAAGAGGACGTCGTAAGAGCAGGGAAAGCGGGCGGAAAGTAGTAGAGCCCCGACCCGGATAGGCCAGGGGAGGGCGCACAGGGGCAGAGCCGCTAACCCCGGCCTCAGGGCGAGAACCATGACGAGGGCGATGGGCGCCGTCAAGGCGATCAGGAGGACAACGAGGGGCAGGAGAGGACGGGCGACGAGGCGAGCGAGAGCGTGGACGGAGCAGGGGATCCCCCCGACGATGTGACGACCGGCTGCGGGACTCAGGGGAGAGGGCCAGGCGAACGGCCTTCAGTCGGGTCAGGGATACCCAGGGCGACGCGGATCCGGGCGGCAACAAAGGCCGGGGAACGGTGGCCCACAGTCCAAAAGTGGCGGGAGACTATCGCCCACACCGACTGAAGGGAAGCAGAGGCCACTGCCGCCGCCGAGGAACCAGGGCTATGGTGCACCACATCCACCAGGGCCAGACACGGGCCACACAGAGCAGGGAGGTAGGCCGTAGAGGACACACAGTGCGAGTGGCGCAAGCATGACTCGTGGCTCACCAAGCACGGGGAGCTACAACCATGGCGAAAGCAAGGCAGCCTACCTGCACTGGAAGAACACACACCATAATCAGCACGTCGAAGGAGTAAGTGGAGAGAATGTTCAAGAAGAACAAGGGAAGGAGCATGGGGAAACAGGAACACACATGCAAACAGGTATCCGTACTCACCCTAAACCGGGAGCACAGAGGTAGGTGAGTAGGGCGGGCGAGGTGGAAGAGCACTAGCAGAACCTGCAAAGATGGAGAAAGTGTTAACCACCACTCAACATCTTACATGCAGGGCCTATAACACCAGTAAAGTGCACACACCAAATAGTATCAGGCAACAAGATGACATAAAAAAGGTCAATAGTGAAAGCCAACTATTACCGCAAATTTGCGGGCCAATGGAGGCATAACCGTACCGACACCACCCTCCCGCAATTTTGCGGGACCCCCCAGTGATCTCCGCAAATTTGCGGGGAGCCGAAACGTCCCAGAGGACCGAATCGAGCTCCCGCAAATTTGCGGGACCGGCCGAGATGGTCCGGCACCGAAAAAGCGCTAGGGAATACCAAAAAAGGGCCACAAAAAAGCGTCATCTCCTTATGAACTCCAAGCGATGATGGCCATCAAGCTGAGCAGTGTCTTCCCTGAAAATATCCTAACTCAACCGGTAAAGGGAGAGGCAAGGAAGACACACCAGGGGAGAGGAGGCACATCCCCCACAGAGATAGAGCAAAGCCCATGAGGAGAAGTGGCAGGGAGGGTGGTTTCGCACAAACAGGGGCCCCCGTGGGGTACCCCTGGATTGGGCAAAAAAGACTATGAAAGGATGGAGGTGAAACAGGAAGAGAAAACAAAAACCAGTAAATGAAACTGGTGAGAAAAAGGGTGGCCTAGCCGAGAGCAGAGAATGTGTCAGGGGCGAAAAATCCTGTGGTGTGAAGGAAGGGCCCCCGTGGGGTACCCCTGGAATATCACGAACCACCTGTCGCCCAGGCCCTTGAGACACAGGGAAGGCTCGAAAGGGGGGACTCGGGAATAACGCTAATAATGCGGCCGACACAAACTCTACAAACAGCACCGCCACCAACGAAATCGCAGATTGTTTACCAACGGTACACCTTAGGCTATGAAAAAATGAAAACTCATAGGGGCATAGCAATTCCTGAATGAGAAAACGAGCTAGGCTAGATTAAGCTAAAAGCTAAACTATGCCCAGACTAACAGGAAAAAAGAATATGAAAAGAGAAAGAATGAAAAACATATACGAGGAACGCCAGGCGCCCCCGTACCTTTGGTAGGCTATTTCCACACGTGTCTCCATATACACACTTAGGAGCCCATTTACGTGTGCCCTAGATCACGTAACATCTGTCTAAAAAAAAAGGCCAGATAAGCCGAAACGAACCTAAAACAGGGTGAATTGAAGGAGCACAACAAAAGCGGACTCAACATGGAGACGCGTGAAAAAATGATGACAAGAGAGGGTCGCTCATGCGCACGTTCGACAGGGATCTGCACATGACGGAACACGGGATGGGCCTTGAGCGGTATCATTAGTTCCACTAATTTCTTCTTATCTTCATAACAGAAAAATACGTGTAATGGTAGATGGCCTTTATTCTCAATTTCACTCAATAAATGCTGGTGTTCCCCAGGGATCAGTTTTGGCCCCAATTCTGTTCCTCATTCATATCAATGATCTCATATCTACCACTCATAATCCAATACATTCCTACGCAGATGACTCAACACTCCACAGTTCCTTCACATTTACCAATTCTTTCACCCAACCCGATCTTATAAATTCAAAAATAAACACTGCAATTTCTCTGAACCAGGACCTTTCTAGAATTAATGGATGGGGACAAAAGAATCTAGTTTCCTTTAATGCACAGAAAACAAAGTACATTCAATTTTCTAACCGACAGAATCTCACTGACTCCCATATATTTTTTAATGATGTAAATATTCCCACTTCCCCTAGTATTGACATTCTCGGTGTAACATTAACTACTAACTTGAGCTGGACACATTATGTTAGAAGCATTGCTAAGAATGCCTCTAAAAAACTGGGACTCCTGTACAGAGTTCGAGAATTCTTCACTGACGAGCAGTTGGCCGTAATATATAAAAGTCATGTGCGTTCTCAGATGGATTACTGTTCACCTCTGTGGGGTGGAAGTGGAGTGGTTGCATTGAGGCAGTTGGACAAAATTCAAAATAAAGCCATTAGATTAATCAATAACCCTGCAATCACACAGGACCTTCCTACATTATCCATACGAAGAAACGTTGCATCCCTTGCATTATTCTACAGATATTTTCACAGCAATTGTTCCGAGGAACTTGCTTCAATTATGCCGCCTCTCCACATCTTTCCCCGTAGAACTAGGGCAGCTGAGAGCGCCCATGAATTTACACTTTCTCCTCCACAATGCAGAACTTCTGCTTATCAGAATTCATTTATCCCCAGAGCTACTACTCTTTGGAATTCACTTCCCTCGAATTGCTTTCCACAAACTTACAATCTACAAATGTTTAAATCCAGTTGTTACACACATTTTATGAATGGAGGATGCCTTTAGGCACATGGACCTTTTTCTTTTATCTGTGTTTTTCCTTCCTCCGTTCATTGTCTCTTAAAAAAAAAAAAAAAAAAAAAAAACTAAGGTGAACCCCTTTTTCTTCTCTTCTATGCTTTTTTCACCTTCGGTGGTAGTTTTGGTTAATGTACAACGTCTCCTAGAGCAAGATAAGGAGTAGACTCTAGACGTTTTCTTTTTAACCGCGGTTGGAATGACGACATAGCAGTCAAAATAGACAAGTCGTCATTGCAATTAGGTTAATAGCCTTGATGTTGGATTTGCCAAGACTACTAACAAATATGCACTCTCAGCTGCTTCCAACAGAGCCATAGTTTCTGCTGCTAATGTGGACTTCACTACTCTCCTTATTTTCCTCGATTTCCACATGACAGGACATTTTCTACCCTCTGTGTCAGTTAGAAAAACTATGAAACCTCCTTGAGAGCCACAATCGGTCAAGTTTGCAAATGAAGCGTCACTGTAACATTCTAGGTGCAGTCCTTCAGTCAGAGTGGGAATGAATATATGTACCTGATCAGTCTTTACTCTCTTAACTACCTTATTAGCGTCCATCATGTCACCAACAGTACATTTCTTTATCAAGGTGCTTAAAGAACAAACATCAAACGAAATATCTGGCCTAGTCTGGGTCCCTACCCAATTGAGTTGACCCACAACTGACCTATACTTGTGAACTTCTTCCTCGTTTAGTCCTGAATCTTTTCTTTGAGCCCTTTTATGACTTATGTCCACTTGTTTCAGCGACCTTATGTAGCTTTCTTGATCTATACTAATTCCATCGGCCGTTTGCTGTATATTCAAGCCTACATACTTGAACTTCTTGGAATCAGCTGATCCCACCAGAAAATTGTTTTTCAATTTTGAAACCACACACTCTTCAAACTGATCAGTACCACCCCAACAAAAGTCGTCCACATGAATACACACAATGCCTTCCAAATTATTATCTCTGGTATACTTAAACATTGCTGGATCAAATCTCGACATTTTCATACCAAGCTTGATCAGTTCTTCTTTTACAGTGTCATACCACACTCTTGCAGCATCACTCAGTCCATAAACCGTCTTTTTAAGTTTCCAAATTCTTCCACTGAAGAATTCCGGCGGAGGATGTAAATATACCTCACGTTTAATGCCGTTACCTTGCAGGAATGCCGATTTAATGTCTATCGTGTGACATGACCACCCTTTCATTTGTATAGTAGCTAGAGCCAACCTCAATGATTCTTTACCACATGTAGGAGATTCGGTGTTTACCTCATCCTTAAGCTCTTCCTCGAATCCGCGAGCCACCAGTCTGGCTTTCACAATCCTACCTTGTTTAGTCTCTTTCTCGGTCACATTCCACCTTGTGGAAATAATATCCTGACCTTCCCATTCCACTTCATCATATACATCATTCTCTTTCCAACTGTTTATTTCTTTTGGCTTCCATAGACTTTTCACCTGAACATGTAATAATTATTTCCTCCTCATCTTCTATTTCTCTAATTTCATTAATGTCCTTCACGAAATCCATCCAGGTCTCTTCTCCGTTCTCTTCATTACGATAGTTAAAGCAATTCTTAAATTTACCCGATGCTTTGCCTGCCCTGCTCAAGATATTGACGTTAATCCTCTCATTGGAATCTGTAAGTGATACCTCATATCGCTTTCCTACCTTTAGGATAGCATTCCTTTCCTCATTACAATCCTCCACAGTTTCACCACTTACATCATCGCCATCACTGTCATCATCACTCACTGCAGCGGCCTTCTCTGTCGTCTCCTATGTAGTCTGTAAACTGCTTCTACCTTCATTACTAGAGCTAACCACATTACTGGCCGAGTATCCTTTCACTTTGCATACATGGGCCCTTACAACATAACCTCCATGCCGCAAAATGTTAACCTTACCATCCTTACCTATAACTCTTGCAGGACCTCGCCAGCTGTCCTCGCCTTCTCGTTTATAATAGACATAATTGCCTATCTTAACATCTTCATCATTTGTTTTACGAATGTTATGTGACAAAGCCCTTTTAATTCTCTCATTAGCATCAGATTTCACAAATTCCTCTCTACACTTATGCAAAGCATTCAAATTATTAGCTACAATCTGAGAGGATGTAACATTTTCCAAGGCTGGAGGGTTATCTGCTGCTATGTTAGGATGGTTAGGATTAAAACTAAACACCAACTGATTAGGGGAGAATCCATTATTGTTGTGAAGAGCATTCCTGGCAGCCACAGCCCATGCCAGTGCAGTTTCTATGTTGCATTTAGTATCTTCTTTAATCTTTAGTACGTTAGCCTTTAGCACTGCATTCAGTCTTTCACACGTCCCATTACTCCATGGACTTTCTGCGGCAGTACACATTATCTATCTATCTATCTATCTATTGCCTGACGCCGTGATCCCCGAAGGGGTGGCCACGAACGAACCGCCCCCATGCACCTCTGTCCCCAGTCAGTCGACGCCCCTCCCCCCAACCAGCACCGCCTTCGTTCATGTAGTTCCTCACTCCATCCTTCCACCTCATATTCGGTCTACCTCTCCCCCTCTGTCCCTCCACCTCGCTCTCGTACACCCTCTTGGTCATTCTCTCGCTTTCCATACGTTCCATATGGCCGAACCATCTCAAGTTGTTCCTTTTCACACTTTCCAGCACATCTACCTCCACACCACACCTCCTTCTTACTTCCTCATTAGTCTGTCTATCCCTCCATGTAACTCCGCACGCACTCCTTAAGTAATTCATTTCCACTGCTCTCACTCTTGGTCTGAGTCTCTCAACCAACGTCCATGCTTCGCTTCCGTAAGTCAGTGTCGGGATTACCACACTGTCATGCAAGGACTTCTTCACTTCCATACTGACCACCCTATTTCTTGTTACTGCTTTTAGCGTTCCTACAACCCTCTTCCCCTGTTGTACCCTCTCCCGCACCTCTTCATCCATAGTCCCATCTTTACTCAACACACTGCCCAGATACTTAAAAGAGTTGACGATCTCCATAGCCTGACCGTTCAGCTTCACCTCACACTCTGTGACTTCACCCCTTTCGAAGACCATAACCTTGCTCTTCCCCGTATTTACCTTCAAATTCCGTTTTTCGCACACTGTTCCAAACTCATTTATCAGACCCTGCAACTCCCATTCATTATCACTCATCAGAACTGTATCATCCGCAAACAGCAGTATAGGTAGCTTCCACTCAATTCCCTCCCTTTTCAGCGATACACCAACATCCACTGCTCTTGATAGTATTTCTTTCATAACTCCATCCATATATACAGTAAACAACCACGGGGACATCACACACCCCTGTTTCAAACCAACATTCAGGTCAAAGAACTCGCTCTGCTCACTCTCCACACGTACTGCCGCCTTTGCACCCTCATACATGCTCTTCACTGCTTTCAGCAACTTGCCCTCTACTCCGTATATTCTAAGTACTTTCCACAAACCTTCTCTATCCACTCTATCATAGGCCTTCTCCAAGTCCATAAAGGCAACATACACCTTTTGTTTCTTCTCCAGATACTTCTCCACAACACAATTCAGGGTAAAAATCTGATCTACACATCCTCTTCCCTTCCTAAAACCTCCCTGCTCGTCGCCTATCCATTTCTCCGTTCTCACTCTTACTCTCTCAATCACTACCCTACTGTATACCTTCCCTACTACGCTTAGAAGACATATTCCTCGGTGGTTACCACACACTCCTCTTTCCCCTTTGCCCTTATATAGGGGGACTATTATGCCAGTCTTCCAGTCATCGGGTGCACTCCCCTTCTCCCATGCTAGTTTGCACATTTTCCATACCCATTCTATCACTATCTCACCACCATACCTCAACATTTCCCCACACACTCCATCTGTTCCTGGTGCTTTCCCCAACTTCACTCTTTTCATGGCTTCCCACACTTCTGACCTCCTGATCCCCACCTCCTCCTCCACTACTTCTCTTCTTCTCCCTCCCATACCATATCCAGCTATGTTTGCTGGCTCTTCATTCCTTTCATTTAGCAACTCACTGAAGTACTCCCTCCATCTTTCGACTCTCTCTTGCTTCTCGGCTAGCATTCTCCCATTCTTATCTTTCACACCCTTACTGTTTCCCTTGCTACCTTCCCTAACTTTCTTGACTTCTTTCCAGAACAGTTTCTTACTCTCCCTCCATTTTACACTCAGATTCCTTCCAAATTCCTCATCTACTCTTCTCTTACTTTCCTTCACTACTCTCTTCACCACCCTCTTACTCTCCACGTACCTCGCTCGTTTCTGTCTCTCGGAATCTTCATTCCCTCTACTACCCAACCACTCTCTATATGCTTTCTTCTTTTCTTCCACAGCTATTCTTACCTCTTCTGTCCACCATGCTGTACCTTTCACTCCCCTCCCTCTTCTCCTCACTCCACACACCTCCTCACATGCTGCACAGATCTCATCCTTAAACACCTTGCTCATCTCCTCCACTTCCTCCATAACTTCCAGGTCGAACCCACCTAGTCGTCTTTCCACTGCTCTCCTGTACTCCTCCCTGACTTCCTCCTCCTGCAACCTCTCCACCCTCCTCACCATTCCACCCTCCTCTCGCCTCCCTCCCGCTCTCCTCACCCACTTCTTTTGTATCCTAACCTTAGCTACCACTACATAATGATCAGACAGACCCCCTCCAATACCCCTTATACACCCTAGCATCCATCACAGATTTCTTCATTCGTTCATCCACACATACATAATCAATCAATGACTTTCGTTCCACCACAGTCTTATCCTTCATCGTCAACATCCGTTTCCACGTGTACCTGTGGATCATTCTGTGTCGGAAGAAGGTGTTGGCTATCCACAGCCTCCTCCCCACACATACGTCCACAAGTGCACTACCATTCCCATTCACCTCTGATGGTACCCCCCACCCTCCCACCACTCCCTCAACTTTCCTATCACCCACCTTACCATTCATATCCCCAATCAGAAATATTCTTTCGTTCTTGTCAAACTTCTCCAGGCACGCCTCCACATTCATCCAGAACTCCTCTTTCTTTCTTTCAAGTATATCCTCTGTCGGGGCATACACGCATACAATCACCCACGTTTGTATTCCTACTTTCATTCTCACCCACACAATCCTTGAACCCACAGACCCATACTCTCTTACACATTCCTTCCATTTGCTACTTACAAACAAACATGCACCTTCTCTCGCTGTTCCTTCACTCACTCCAGCACACACACCCATTCCACACTCCACTCCTCACATCTGAACCTTTCCATTTGGTCTCTGTCATTCCACATACATCCAGCCTGGCATTCACTAACACTTCCAGAACCTCTCTCTCTTTTGTGCCATCATTCATGCCACTAACATTCCACGTAGCCATTCTCAGAATGTCCGAAGGCATGTCCTTAGTCGGTCGTGGTTCGTCAACGTTGGTTCCGTCCGCATCCGAGGCTGTTCGTTCGTTTTTCTTTGCTTAGATATTTTTTCCGGGTGGGGGTCGCAAGCCCACCGACCCAACCTCTTTAGTCGCCTCTTACGACACGCAGAAGGCACGTGGGGCATATTCTATTCCCTAACCCCCAGGGGGTTATCTCAATGGTGAAATTCTCACCCATGCTCCTGATTTTTTTTTTTTTTTTTTTTTTTTTTTTTTTTTTTTAAAGAGACAATGAACGGAGGAAGGAAACACAGATAAAACAAAAAGGTCCATGTGCCTAAAGGCATCCTCCTATTATTAAATTCTCCTCCATTATCAGTCAACATCTTCTTGGGTGTGCCAAATATTGCTATCCAGTATCTCATAACAGCATCTATAATCACACTTGGGGTTTTATTTTTGATCACGCATGCATTACAGTATCTTGTAGCGAGATCATTCATTACAAGGAAATACTTATCCTCAAAGAATTTCAGGTCCATACTTACAATGTCATTGAAGTTCCTCGCCATTGGCATACTAACCACAGGTCTAGACGGTGTTCTCTGGAACTTACTACAAGTTTCACATGATTCTCCAACATTTCTTATTTCGTCTTCTAACTCTGCATCTATGATACCAGCTTCCTTGACCAATGTGATAAGTTTTTCCTTTGTAGGGTGGGCGAATTGCCTATGGAGTTTCAATGCTTTCTTCTTGGCATCACCTTTTCCATAGCTGTACAAGACATACCTCATGAAGTTCCTGTCCTCTCTGAAACTCTCAAATTTATTTATAGGCATAGCATAATGACCAGTGCTAGTGATTTTCAAGTTCTTAATTCTACCATACTTCCAGTCAACTTTGTCTTCAGCCAAATTCATCACCATACCCATCTTTTTCATGAACGATTTACTTAGCAAAAGTGGTATATCCTATTCGACAACATCTGTCTCGATCATTAGCCTTTCTTTACCAATATAAGCGGGTATGCTGACTTTCCTATGGGCTTTCACTGAGTTACCATCACCAAACCGGAATGATTTATTGGTGCTATACTCCTTAACTTTACTCTTATCATTTACATCAATCATTTCATGATATTCCTCCAACCATTTAGCCCCACACACATTAACGTTACAACCTGTGTCAAGTACTGCACAACCTATTGTTTCCTTCCTCAATGTTCTGGTATCACTGTTATCCTCAAAGAAACTGTCTAGTCATACTTCCTTTTTGTCTACTTCCTTTACTTTGTCACAATTCCTCACCCAATGATCTTTCGATCCACATTCAAAACATCCACCGTCAAGCCTATTCCTCCTCCAACTTCTTCTCTGGTATCTACCATATCTACCACCCCTATTGTATCTACCATTGTTCCAGTTCCTATGATAACCACCTTGGCCACCATAATTGATTGTCCATATGATCTCTTCTTTTGTATTACCGTCCTTGGAAGATACAGCAGTCTCCTCAATCTTAGAACATATTTCTTTTAGTTCCTGTTCCAAAATTGTTTTTCTATTCTTCAAATCATCCTTCCCATTCACCTTTGTCATATATACCGGTTCAGACTTAACCTTAACTTCCTGAGTTACTTCACTCCTTGTCACACTGCTTGACTCAAACATTCGTTTTAATGTTGATCGAACTTCCTTAAATGATAGGGGTTTTGTTGATGCCATAACCTATTCCCTTTGTATTTCCGTTAATTTACAATTCTTCACCAGACGGAAAGCCAACACCTCATCTGGCAGCTCCATGCCCTTTTCTGTCATTTTGTAGTACTTCATGTCAAACTCTCTCATGAAATCGCAAATTGACATGTCATCCTTCCTCACACATTCCTCAAAATTCTGATATGCCATAAATTTCCTTCTCTCGGGTTCCTTCAGGAAGGCCTCATCTAATTTTGCTATCAGTAGGTCAACTCCATTCTCTTTCTTCTTATCCTCTGTTGACACCTGATTAGCCACTTCCCTGGCTTGACCAGTTAACGTGAGATGAATGGCTAGCGCTTGCTTCTTTTTATTTATATCCGTTAATTCTGTCCACATCAATACATCTTCCTTCCATTGTTCATATTTGTCTAAATCAGTTAACATGGGGGGGTTCTTAATTACAGAAGCCATGACGGAACTATGGACCTCTGGGTTATGGGCCCAGCACGCTTCAACTACGCTCTGCTACCAAATTTGTTAAATATAGTTAAGCTAATCTGCATATGTGATATCTTCCCAAATACTTCATATATATTTTATACACGTTTACAATAATTACCTTTCTGATGCGTAGCTCGCCCTTAAGAACGTTGAACCCTCCAAGATGAACCAGCTACTCAGCGAAACAACAAACCACCATCGTAACCAAGAAGCACAAACGCCGACACACAAAAACCACAGCCCAAACAACTACAACGCCATGTAATACCAAACAAACCACATACCATATCCAACTCACTATTTACACCATCTGCTAGTCACACCTTAAACCACCATTACATGAAACACGCCGGACAATCGCTCCCCACTATCGCTAGCACAACCTCTCTCCGCGATCTCTCCTTTCCGACTCCTATCTCCTCCCCACATCGCATACACGCCCCCACTCACGTCATCAGCTGATGACGTCATCGCATCCTCGATAATTTAATCATCAGGGTAATCTACCCTACAAATTATAGATACTCTACATGCGATTATACTATAGGTAGTATAATGATAGTATACATAACATATACATTTACTTAATTACCACCCAACTCTTGATCTAACTTGCCAAGGGTAAACAACCATACCGGTCGTTTGCAGGTCAACCATACTGGTCATTTGCAGGCCAATTTGTAGCCAGCACATCAATTAAAATGTAAAACTTGCAAACTAAACAAACCAAAATTGGGACAAGGACAATATAAAGTCAAATTAAATTATCAAAATCGCTATGTGGAAACAACGCTTACTAAAATGAAAATTATTAAATAAAAGAACACAATCCACCACATAGGGTGTACATCACTACATGAGCAAGTTAATCTGTTTCCCAAGCAAACCAATCGCACATATAACAACGCACTATCGTCACGTTAAAGGAAGTAGTCAAGTTTGGGAAGTCCGGGACGTTCTGGCAAATTTTACTAAACTCTGCATGAATAAAGAAACTACATGTTAAATGTCAAAATATTATTTAAAATCAAATTTGCAACATGACAAGACATTAACAATAGTAAAAAATACAAATATTGATAAGATATCTATACTATTACAAAATAATATATAAAATACAGTACAGCAATATTCGAACAGATATATGTGCCATCAAACCTCACTACAATCGACTATCAGCTAAATTCTGTCGAGAAGTCATCCGTAGTAGGTCCGAATCCTGGAAAACTTATGTCTCCACCATTTCCCCGTCTACCCCGATATCACGCGTTTGGCATAAATTCAGGAATATTAACAGCCTTCACATTGCCCCTCCGCGCCATGCTTTGGTACACGGTGGCCGTACTGTTCACGATCCCCTTGAGATATCGAACCTCTTGGGTCAACATCTTGCCCATGTCAGCAGTAATGAGAGGTTAGACGATAATTTCCGCCGCCATAAACTTGAAATGGAGTCGATCCCCCTCGACTTCTCTTCACCCGACACCTTTGATTATAATGCATGCTTTACTATGGATGAATTTGAACATGCACTCTCCAATTGTTCTAACTCCGCTCTAACTTAGCCCCCCTTGCTAAATCCTACCTCTTGCAATTTTATAATCAGGTGTGGATCCGTCATCAATTTCCTAACTCATGGAAACATGCTATTGTCGTCCCAATTGCAAAACCTGGAAAAGACCCGAGCTTGCCCTCGAGTTATAGACCAATATCCCTCACCAGTTGTCTTTGTAAATTAATGGAGAAATTGGTCAATACTAGACTTACTTGGTTCCTCCGTCAACACTATTCTCACTCTGACCCAATTTGGCTCTCAGAAAGATCGATCTACTCTGGACTCGCTTACGTTATTAGAATCTCATATCAAACGTGGCTTTGAAAGTAAGTCCATCACCGTCGCCGTTTTCTTTGACATCCAGAAGGCATATGATACCACTTGCTGGCGTCCCATCCTGCAACTACTTCATGATAGTGGTGCCCGTGGCCATCTACCTTTTTTTATTTCCAACTTTCTTTCGGATCGAACATTCCAGACTCGAGTGGAGGGAATTCTTTCTAATGTCTTTCCACTCGTCAATGGTGTCCCCCAGGGTAGCGTTCTCAGCAGCAAACTTTTTGCCGCGGCCATAAATAAAGTCATTCAACAATTGCTGCCGGAAGTCCATGGCAGCCTGTACGTTGAAGATTTTACCATCTATTGCACTGCCCGTACCCTCAGACATGCTCAACGTATACTCAACATCTCCATCCAACGGGTGATCGCCTGGGCATCTTCAGTTGGCTTTCAGTTTTCGGCTGAGAAAACTAAGGCAAAAGTCATCTATCGAGACAAACGCTGGCTCCGTGGCCAGTCAATATCGCTTCGAATGGGACTCTCTCAGATTTCTTTCTATCCCAGTGTTAAATTCTTAGGCGTAATCATCGACCAACATCTCAACTGGAGAGACCATGTTCAGTATTCTAAAAGTAAAGGCCTTCGTGCTCTCAACCTCCTCAGAAAACTATCCCATACCACTTGGGGTGCCAGACGTACCACTATGTTGATGCTCCACAAGGCGGTGGTTCTTTCCATCCTCGACTACATCTGCCCCATTTATGGGTCTGCCTCTGCTTCCGTTTTGAAGATGTTGGACCCTGTTCATACGCAGGGTATGCGTCTCTGTACTGGAGCTTTCCGTTTCTCCCCAAATACCTCCGTCTTAGCTGAGAGTGGCGAACCCCCGCTCTCCCTCCATCGCGATTTAGTTACTATGCGCCGTGCATTAAAAATTAAACATAGTGACTCTCCCACTAATTCCCTTTTCAGTGATATCTTCATTCCCGATCCGTGTCCATCTTCCCCCTCCTTTCCGATTCGTGCTACAATTCTCCTCAACTCTCTTGACTTTCACATTGCTGTTTCGCCGCCTGTTGTCTCCCCTCCCCCCCCCCCCCCATGGGTTATCTCTCTCCCCAATGTTTGCACTTACCTCTCCTTCCTCTCTAAGAGATATCCTTTTGTCCCTAGCCATCACTGCCAACACGCACTCGAACACATACGTCGTACAGGCCCCCATTTTGCCATCTTCACTGACGGCTCTAAGACTGACTCTGGGGTGGGCCTCGCTGCTGTGTCCTCTACTAAGCTCCTTCAGTTTTCTCTTCCGCGCCAAGCGTCTATCTTTGCTGCTGAACTTTTAGCTATCCAATCCGCTATTGACATTTTACGTGACACCCCTCAACAGCCCTTTATAATTTACAGTGACTCGTAGTGCCCTCGAAGCGCTCCGTGCTTATTCGTCCTCCCACGTAATAGTTTTAGCCATAAAACACGCTCTCCACGAGATGAGCCTACATGGATTCCAGGTCCAGTTATGTTGGATTCCTGCTCACATCGGTGTCCGTGGCAATGAAGACGCCGATGCTGCGGCTAAGGATGCTATTTTAATGATCCCTCGCCAGCCCCACCTTCCGTTAGGTGATTGGCTGTCCTTACTCAAGCCTTCTATTCTTTGCACGTGGCAATCTCATTGGGATGCTCTACCCTGCAATAATAAACTCTGTGCAATCAAACCCTCTGTCCGTCCTTGGCCCTCGTCTTCCAGGTCTCACAGGTGTGAGGAAGGTTTACTAACTAGACTTAGGATAGGCCATTCCCGGCTGACTCACGGTTATTTGATGTCCACTCCCCGCACTCCGCCCCCTACCTGCTCCTCCTGTCATTCCCCTCTAACTGTTCGCCTCGTCTTTGACTGCCCAGATACCGCCCGTCTGCGTACGGCTTGTTTTGGTACTAAATCATTCGCTGACCTTTTATCCGATTCTCCGTAATTTTCCTTCCCCCCCATCGTCCGTTTTTTGCGTCGCCTTAAGCTCCTTTCAGTAATCTGATCTAGTCCTTCGGGCCAGACCTATAAGAGTTCTGTATGGAGCTCAGTGGTCTGGTTAATCTGCTCTACGTAACTAACTAACTCCACATGCCTTCTCTATCCACTCTGTCATAGGCCTTCTCCAAGTCCATAAAGGCAACATACAGCTTTTGTTTCTTCTCCAGATATTTCTCCACAACACAATTCAGGGTAAAAATCTGATCTACACATCCTCTTCCCTTCCTAAAACCTCCCTGCTCGTCGCCTATCCATTTCTCCGTTCTCACTCTCACTCTCTCAATCACTACCCTACTGTACACCTTCCCTATTACGCTTTAAAGACATATTCCTCGGTGGATACCACACACTCTTCTTTCCCCTTTGCCCTTATATAGGGGGACTATTATGCCAGTCTTCCAGTCATCGGGTGCATTCCCCTTCTCCCATGCTAGTTTGCACATTTTCCATACCCATTCGATCACTATCTCACCACCATACCTCATGTCGGGAATAGGGTAATGATCCCGACAGTTTTAGGTCCAATAGGACATTTGAATTTGGCGGTATCGTATCGCATGTACGATTTCGGCTGGTTCTTTGTGTATTGTAGTTTATTCTTAAGTATAGGTTAAATATTAACTGTAATGTATAAATATCTACATCAGCTCTAGATGTATCATGAAACCAAGTTATGGGTTATAATTATTATGAGCCGGCAGCCATATGTAATTTCGCGAAGCGATCGGACGCCGGCCCTTTAGTCTCTCAATCAACACCATACAGCCAACATCCCCCCCCCCCCCCCGGCTCTGACTCAACCCACAGTTCACCATGTGCTACAATTATTAATCTATAACAACAGTCCTACATCACCAGTCCTCTAAGCTAAGTTCATTGTATCGATATTGTATTATGTGAACATTCCTACATGTCATGCAATTGAATTAGCCGTGTGTGGGGGACTGGATTACACCCATCGACTACGTCGTTGGTAATTATATTATAACTATTTGTTGGGATATTTCATGTACCAGTGATATGTAATTTAACCTCTTTATCTAAATTCCCGACAAATAATGGTCCTTCGTGCCCTTGTGCTTATTATTTTGCCTTAAGCGTTTTGTTTACTTCCTTGACGCTTGTGGGCTTACAAAATTAATGGCTGCCGCCTCGCGCGATGTTGGGCCGACTTCCGTTTCCCTATTGTAGACCCGGCTTATTCCCTCTGTTTTTTTCCAGTTAGGCGCCGTCCCTATCTTTTATGGGGCTAGTTTCCAGTTTTTTTTGGGCGTGTGATCCTTGGCGTTTTTTGGTGGGATGGCTGGGCTGGATATTGGGGTAGGGGTAATTTTGTCGGAAACCATTTCGCGCTCGTAGGCTAGGCAGGCTAGGCCTGCAGGTGTCTGTGGTAGCTGTTCTTTCGCTTTTGTGGTGTTCGTTGTGTTTTATCATGAGACTCATTTAATTACATTTTGCCGGTGGGGAGGGTTCTCATGTGACTCTTTTAATTAAATTTTATAGCCTAGTTGCCTAATTACGGTCATGGGGTTCGATCTCTGTTGATTCCTAAGCGATTGACAGCCAACAGACCTCATGATTGTGGGATGGGCTGCTGGGCTAGGCCTAATACCTAATACTAGCCTAGTCAGTTCTTTTCATTTACCCTTCTTTCTCTAGCCCTAGTTTGTTTCTGCTATTTGTCGATTTGCTCCATTAATTCATCCTACTGCAGCTAGTAGCCTAATGACCGTTTCCAAATTGGGAGTGGCAATGCTATTGCCACATTTTTTAATTTAAATTAATTTGTGTAATAGTTGCTTTATAGTTTAGAGAGTTAATGGCCTAATAGACTTAACGATGACAGATTTAAAGAAACTTAAGATTCTTAAGGGAGGGATGAAGGGAAGTTTAAATAGGTGTTTAAGAGATCTAGATGAATTTTTATTAAGTGCCACGGCTGATCAAATAAAGGGTAAATTCGCTACTGTTACTAAATCGCTAGCCACTTACGATAATTACGCTCAGCAGGTATATGGTTTATTGACAATTACTGACGATGTGGAAGAAGAAATGTCGGCAGATCTTGAGTACTTTGAGGACGTTAATACAGCCTTAGCCAGACTATCTTCCACCCAAGAATCAACCCCTGTTAAGGATACCGGTACACCAAAGGCGACTGGTTTTAACCTGCCGAAGTTTACTTTGCCTACCTTTTCCAGGGATTCGGCTACCTGGACTGGATTTTGGGATATCTTTGAGTGTTCCGTCCATCATAATAAAACACTCACATCCATCCAAAGGTTCACATATCTCCGTGGTCAATTGAAAGGGGAGGCATTGAAGTTAGTCGATGGGTACAAGCTAGAAGCTACCAGCTACGAGTCTACAGTGGAGTTGCTGAAGAGAACTTACGGGAGAGTGGAAGTCATCAAGACCGCGTTAATTACCAAATTCTTTACACTAGATCCTCCATCCTATGATGTGGCGGACCTAAAGGAGTACTATGCCTCCTTTGAGAGCCTCCTCCGAGCTATGGAGACAATGGCCATCACCAAGGAGGAGATATTTAGTGTAAGTATCTTGAACAAGATACCCTCTCCCCTAAAGGAAATCGTAAGACGACAACTAAGAGACTCTCCACTAAACTTGGAAGCGTTGGTGCAGGTGTACCAGACTGAAGTCTTCAATATGGAGAGTACTGGACACTACCGACAAGTGGAGATGTCGCCATCTACTGCAGCTTTCCCGGTACAGACTTCTCCTAAACAGAAAAGGCCAATACCATTAGGTTGCAAGTTGTTCAGTGTCCACGGTCATATGTGGTACCAGTGTCCTAAATATCCTAAGGCTACACAGAAGATTGGCCAGGCTAAATTGCTTAAGTTATGTACCAGCTGTCTGGCAAGAGACCACTTCAACAGTACCTGCACCAATTCCTACATCAAACCTTGTAAGTATTGCAAGGGGAAACATTGGTTTTCCCTTTGCACCCAGTCTGATCGGCACGACGGCAAAGAAAAGGGGAGAACCCCCAAAGAGTCACATGAGAAAAGTAAGAGCGAGGGTGATAAAGTATCTGCCATGTCCATTGCTTCTCGAGAATGTCAATTGCTTCCTACTATGATGCTGCCAGTAGTGGGGAGTAATAATAATACTATAATGACGCGCACCTTACTTGACCAGTGCTCACAGAGGTCATTCGTTCTGCGGTCATCATTACCACAGCTCAAGTGTACCAGCAAGGGTCAAGAGAATTTGCGTCTCCATGGTTTCACTGGTGAAATAGATTCCAGTGACTATGATATAGTGGAGATTTCCTATGTTTATAGAAAAAGGGTATGTCCCATCAAGGCTGTTGTGGTCGACACACTACCCAGTTTCTATATAGCATCAGAGATTCAACCACATTTGAAATATCTCGGAAGCAAGGGTTATAAACTGGCTGATGATCAACTCTCTGCTAACAATGGTATTATGCTACTGGTCGGAGCTGATTATTACTACGACCTGGTTCACCCTGGATATCGGCGGGTAGATAAGCTAATAATGCTCCCCACGATCCAAGGGTATGCCATTTCTGGATCCTATGCCACTTCCTCTCAAGACACACAGGTGGAGGTGGTTACGGTCCTCAAGGTAGCAGTAAGCCCCATAGATAAATATATTAGGCCAAATGTGCCCGATAATACATGTACTGATATAGATAAGCTATGGGACTTGGACAATATTGGAATTGACCCACATGAACTTGATCGTGAGTCCAAGCTGGCGTTAAGCTCGTATGAAGAGACTGTAACGTATGACTCTGGCAGGGGTCAGTATGTGGTACGGCTCCCTTGGAATGATAGCAAGAGTAAATTACCTACTAATTTCCATCTAGCACTTGGTAGGTTACGTGGCCTTCAGAAGCAGTTTGTCAAGGATCCAAATTATTGCGAGACTTATGCGGCAGTTTTAAATGTGCAGGTACAACGTGGATTTGTGGAAAGAGTAGATCTCAGTGAGTATGGGGATAACATCCATTACCTTGCTCACCATGGGATTAAAAAGGACAGTTCCACCACTCCTGTTCGTATTGTGTATGACTGCTCTGCTAAATCCAGTGATCGCTCCTATAGCCTGAATGATTGTCTGTACACGGGTCCGTCCCTGGTCTCTGATCTCGCGCAAATTATGTTGCGCTTCAGATGTCATAAGTTTGCATGGGTCGCCGATATTGAGAAGGCCTTCCTGATGCTTCAACTCCATCGTGATGACAGGGACTCGACAAGATTTTTTGGCCACGGGACCCAATGGATCTAGATTCAGAGTATCTGGTCTACAGGTTCAGAGTAGTCTTATTCGGGGCGACCTGTTCCCAGTTCCTTCTCAACGCTACTATCTTGCGACATCTTGAGGAGGCTGACTAGATCCTGACTTCAAGAATGAGATCAAGCAGGGGATCTATGTGGACAATCTTCAAGGCACCGGAGACAATGAAGATTTGTTGCTCAAGAGATGCTGGGAGATCCGCGATATATTTGCCAAGGCTCATCTATACTTGAGAGAATGGGCCACTAATAGTGATCTTTTGAAAGGTCAATTTGCTTCTGACGGTGTAGCTACTGAGAATAGTGAGGTGAAGTTTTTAGGCCACAAATGGGACACTACCACAGATTGTATATCCTTCTGTCACACCCCATGCGACAGTGAGCTTATGACCAAGCGAAACTGCTTAAGCTTGTCAGCGAGGTTGTTTGATCCCCTAGGTTTTTTGCTGCCTGTAACTATCCGTGCTCGTATGATTTTACAGCAACTGTGGCGGCTAAAACTAGATTGGGACACGCCCCTCCCGACTGAGATACAAGATATTTGGCGGTTGATTCGGTCAGACCTTTCCACATGTTGCAAGGTCCATCTTAATCGTCAGGTTATTAGTGGTCAACAGGTGGATCTACATGCCTTTTCTGATGCTAGTAATAGTGCGTACGGTACTGCCATATACATATGCAATGGTAGTGAAGCGACGCTGGCTATAGCAAAGGCCAAAGTAGCCCCTATAAAGAAGATTACTGTTCCTAAATTAGAACTTATTGCATTGCTTCTGTCTGCTCGTCTAATAAAGTTTACACTGGATGCTTATGCAGACATACTACAGATTAATAACGTCTATGTCTGGAGCGACAGTCAAATAGCGCTTTCATGGGTACACAGCCAGAAAGTGTTACCTGTTTATGTTTCTAATCGCACTGATGAGATACATAACTTAGTTCCTACAGCTAAATTTCGCTATGTGAGCACCAGGGATAACCCCAGTGACATAATTTCCCGGGGGATCTCGGCGCAACAGTTTATGTCGTCCTCTATTTGGTGGCATGGACCTCCATGGCTTATATCTCCAACTGAATGGCCTCAGGATTTCAGGGAATGCATATCTGATCCTTCAAGTCGGCCCCAAGATGATGTGTTAAGTAGTTCGACTGTGAGTACTACACATCAGGATAACAAGTTGGTAGAGTGGGAACGTTACGGCAGCTATGATCAAGTAATACGGGTATTTGCATGGATATACCGTTTCATTAATAACATGAGAAGTCGGGCTCACGGGTATTTCCTTAGTGAAGATTCGAAGCATATTAGACTCCATGAAATGAGATCAGCAGAAGCGAAACTAATATGTTTAGTACAAAGGGAATCTTATCCTACTGAACATCAAATCCTGAGCAAGGAGTCAAAGGCCAAACCCTCAAACTTAATGAGGCAGCTAGGATTATATATGGAAGGAGGCATAATTAAGTGTAGAGGCAGGATACAAAAGGCGGACATTATTGATTCTGCGAAATATCCTGTCCTCCTTAGCTCCTCTCATTTGATTACCAAACTGTTGATTCGCCAATGCCATAGGACCTGCCTACATTTTGGCGTAAATTATGTTCTGGCGTATATGCGACAACGTTGGTGGAACCCTAAGATGCGACAAGCAATTAAAGGGATCCACAATAGCTGTACTATCTGTAAAAGATTACAGGGTAAGCCTTACTCCCCAGTTGATCTACCTCCCTTAGCAACCATTTCAGGTAACCGGGGTAGACTACACCGGAGCGATTCATGTTAGAGAATCGCCCGGTAATATCATAAAGGTATATGCCTTTCTATTCACATGTGCGGTAACCAGAGCGATTCATATTGAATTGATTGACGACCTATCCAGTGAGGGTTTTTTGCATACTCTAAGACGCTTTGCAGGCCGCAATGGTTTCCCTCAAATTATTATGAGCGATAATGCGACTTGTTTTGTCGGGGCCTCTAAATATCTCCAGAGTTTAATGGATGACCCGCAGGTTGTGGCTACCCTCACTGGAAAGGGTTGTCAGTGGAGATTTATACCAGCACGTGCACCATGGTTCGGGGCGATTTGGGAGAGAACTATCGGTATCGTCAAATCTGCCATGAAGAAGGTATTAGGAAGAGCAATGGTGACCAGACGGGAGTTGCAAACCATCTTAACCCGTGGAGCCCCGGCTAGTTTTGTAATGTTTGCGCACCAGAACCCGGCCGGTTTTCAAAAAATGGTTTTATTCCAGAAACAATAGCGAATGGGTTAGGAATGAAGGAAAAACCACGAAAAACCGCTCAAAAAGCTTAAAAAATGGTCCTACAGAGCCCCCGAAAACGGATTTTACAAGAGTAAAAAATTGAAGGCAATTATCCCAAAAAACCAGGTTATTGCGCGCTCGCGCGCTCGCACGTGGACTTTGAGAGTTTTCAACCATCGGCACGGTTGCGTGGGATACGTACACAGTTCCCATACAAATCTGAGCCCTCTTGAGTGGCTACACCTGAGGTTACGGTCGGCGCAATTAGGGTGACGCGCCAGGCGCGTCTCTGGGGCTGTGTGTTACATACATCGCCGACGCGTCAGGCGCGTCGCTGGGGCTGTACGGGTTAATAGAGATTGAGATGTCAGTCAACGACAGGCCCTTGACCTATACCTCGGCAGATGTTGATGACCTCTTACCCATTTCGTCTTCTATGCTAGCACGTGGACGAACCCTTAATACCTTTCCTAGATCGTCTGTAAATGACTAAGATCTGCATGACCCTACGTTCAGCAATGCTGACGGCACACATCGTCGCTTCCAGTATGTGAACAAGGTGTCCAACGATCTATGGAAACGGTGGACCCAAGAATATTTGCTGTCTCTACGCGAGCGTCACTCTCATAAGATCAAAGGAACGAATCAACGATGGCCTCGTATCGGGGATATCGTCCTGATTCATGATGAGCGTCCTAGGTTATTTTGGAAGCTTGGTAGATTATCGATTTGTTCCAGGGCATTGATGGTCTTATAAGGGTTGCTAGAATACGAACTTCGACTGGGGTTACTACTCGCCCAGTCGTAAGGTTATATCCCTTGGAGCAGGATGTAGAACTGCCGGATGATCCTGGCGTCTCTACTGATACCCCTCCGCGGGAGAGTGCTGGTGACAGTGCTCCTCAAGGTGGGGCAGCTGATGATGAGAAGGATGATCCTCCTCAGGCTTCAGGTGGCGCTCGTCCCAAAAGGAGGGCGGCTAAGAGTTCCGTGGATCTTTGGAGATCAAAGATCAAACAAGGTGATCTTGGACTTCGATGTCCTTATTTTGTTCTCTGTATATAGCTCCTGTATATCATTTTTGGTGGCGGGCAATATGTCGGGAATAGGGTAATGATCCCGACAGTTTTAGGTCCAATAGGACATTTGAATTTGGCGGTATCGTATCGCATGTACGATTTCGGCTGGTTCTTTGTGTATTGTAGTTTATTCTTAAGTACAGTAAACCCTCGCTATCTCGGACCTCTACAAGTCGGAAACCCGCACTACTCGGACTGGCATCGGCTCTCGGACATTCACTTCCGTATTTCGGACATTTCCGGCATCGTTCCGACCGTCTCTGACGTTGTCGGACTTTATATAAGTATTCGGAATATGTCCGTCATAACCGTCCTCTGATATCTCGAATATTTCCGAAATGTGTCGTAGCGGTGTCCGACAAAGGATGACGTGTCGGACGACCCCTCACGTAACCGGACAATAAGGGTGAATATCCGAGAAACAGAAGGGAGGTCCGACGCCATCTTACATCCAGGGCCCAAGCGCCCGGCTCGGATGCTGGGAGCGTCAGTCCGCACCAAGCTCTGTTGTGTTACACATCGACGCGTGCCATTATTTAGTTCACCATGCCTCCCAAGGATAAGCCTAAGCGTAAGGTGACTTCTGTATCACTTGAAACAAAGCTACAGATGCTAAAGGATCTGGACAGTGGGATGAAAGCCAAGCAGCTTCAGGAGAAGTATAGCTTAGGCAGATCAACAATCTACGACTTCATCCGAGACAAGGAGAAAGTCCGACATCATGGCGTAGCTGTGCTTCATGGTCCTTCCACCGCCAAGATCTTCCGCAAGGCTAAGCTAGCCTATCAAGACATCGACGACGCAGTGCTGAAGTGGTACCAACAACTTCGTGCTGAGGGCGTACCAGTGAGAGGCATAGAGATCCAGCATGCAGCAGAACGTTTCGGCCAGCATCTTCATCACCAAAACTTCAAGGCTAGCGAGGGGTGGTTGTGGAGGTTCCGAAACTGCCATGGCCTCTCAAACAGGAGTATTTGTGGTGAAATCTTAAGCGCCGATACTTCGGCCATAGAACCCTTCACTGATCGCTTCCACGCCCTTATAACCGAGGAACACCTTCAACATTGGCAGCTCTATAACGGTGACGAGACTGGCTTATATTGGCGTTCTCTACCCTCCAACACACAGGCCCACCGAGAAATCACGTCCACACCTGGCCACAAAACTGTGAAGGAGCGCATTTCAGTGCTTTGCTGCGCTAATGCCGACGCAAGCCACCGTGTGACCCCTACAATCGTCGGCAAATCTCAGAAGCCGAGAGTAATTAAGGACCTCATCATTACCAAGCAACTCCCAGTCGACTATTATGGATCAAAGAAAGCTTGGTTTAACCAGGTCATCACCGAGGATTTCTTTCACAAGAGATTTGTACCCGACGTTCGCTCGTTCCAGAATCGAGTGTATGGTGTACCCTATGACGAAGCTGTTGCCATTTTGTTGCTCGACAACGCACCTGCCCACCCTTGTACCACGAAACTGGAGAGTGCAAACGGCAAAATTAAGACAATGTTCCTGCCTCCTAATACCACAAGTGTTATTCAGCCTATGGACCAAGGAATAATTGAAGTTTGCAAAAGGCGATACAAGAGGAAGTTCCTGGAACAATGCCTTGTCATCATAGAAGATGGGATGGACGAAGAAGGTTATGTGGATACACGCGGAAAGAAATCTCTACAAAAACTGAAGCAGTATACCCTGAAAGACTGCATCTACAATTGGGCAGAGGCGTGGCGCGAAGTGTCTTTCAACACACTGAGGAATGGTTGGACCAAGGTCTTAAATATCCCGAATGTGCAAGATCCGGGTTTTGAAGGGTTTGGGGCAGCTGACTTCAGGAACCTCTTGAACCAGGGTAACCAGGGTGACCTCCCCGAAGAAGAAGTTGACGACTGGCTGCAAGAGGACAGAGACCTACCTGGACACGAGCATAAGACTGACGAACAAATTGCAGCCGAGGTGTTGGGGGTAGCCCAGGAAGAGACTCAGGATGAGTCGGACGAAGAGACAGAGGGGGGGCCCAAGATATCAGTCTCGCATGCCCTGGACTCCTTTGACACCATTCTTCAGTATCTGACTCAAGTAAATGACTCAAAGTTGCAGTCCCTATACGAACCACTCCGTAATGGTCGATTCCATATTCAGAGGGCACACCTTGATCGGAAAAAACAACAGAAAATCAGCTCCTTTTTTGTACCCTCTGCTCCTCCCAGACCTCGTACTTCGTCTGCTACCAGTGGTGTGTCGCTTGCTAGCACCACCTCCCTCCCAAGTGTTTCCTCAGTTGCTAGCACCTCGTGGAGCACTGTAGACACTGTGCCACTCTCAGACTTAGACATGGATTTGGATGAATTAATGAGTAGCACGCCTATGCCCATGGATATACCTGAACCTGACATTGTTTGTGAGGTGGAGAAGGACAGTGTGGGTAAGGGTAAAGGTAAGGGTTCCATGACAGGCAAGGGATATATGGTCCTAAGAGTGGGGGTGTGAAGAACAGGGAGGTGGAGAAGAACAGTGCGATGGACATTGAGGTGGAGAAGAACAGTGAGGTGAAGAAGGACAGTGAGAAGGGGAGTGAGGTGGTCATGGACATTGAGGTGGAGGAGAACAGTGAGGTGAAGAAGGACAGTGAGAAGGGGAGTGAGGTGGTCATGGACAGTGAGGTGGAGAAGAACAGTGAGGTGGAGAAGGACAGTGAGGTGGAGAAGGACAGTGAGAAGGGGAGTGAGGTGGTCATGGACAGTGAGGTGGAGAAGGACAGTGGGGTGAAGAAGGACAGTGAGGTGGAGAAGGACAGTGAGGTGGAGAAGGACAGTGAGGTGGAGAAGGACAGTGGGGTGAAGAAGGACAGTGAGGTGGAGAAGGACAGTGAGGTGGAGAAGGACAGTGAGGTGGAGAAGGACAGTGAGGTGGAGGTGGGGGGTGAAAAGGGGATGCTGCAGTAATTAATGCAGTGTTGGGGAGGGGGGAGGAGGGAGGGAGGACATCAAGACTACAGACAAGAGCTATGAAGGGGTAAGTGTAATATAGCCTACTGTACAATACATATTGTAAAACTAAAATACATGTACTGTGTTTTCTATTACAGATTATAGGGTTCGAATAGGGTTGTCTTCGTTTTCTAGGTTGACGCGGACGTCTCTCTTGAGGTCGGATTTTTTCCGTAGTCTCCGATTTCATTGTTGTCTCGGGCGGACATTGGTTAGGTCGGATTTTATCCTCTCTTAAGTCGGACATAAGTCGGACCCCGGACATCTCGGATTTTCGGTCATCTCGGACTGGGTCTCCCCCCAATTAGTCCGAGATAGCGAGGGTTTACTGTATAGGTTAAATATTAACTGTAATGTATAAATATCTACATCAGCTCTAGATGTATCATGAAACCAAGTTATGGGTTATAATTATTATGAGCCGGCAGCCATATGTAATTTCGCGAAGCGATCGGACGCCGGCCCTTTAGTCTCTCAATCAACACCATACAGCCAACATCTCTCCCCCCCCCCCCCCCCCCCGGCTCTGACTCAACCCACAGTTCACCATGTGCTACAATTATTAATCTATAACAACAGTCCTACATCACCAGTCCTCTAAGCTAAGTTCATTGTATCGATATTGTATTATGTGAACATTCCTACATGTCATGCAATTGAATTAGCCGTGTGTGGGGGACTGGATTACACCCATCGACTACGTCGTTGGTAATTATATTATAACTATTTGTTGGGATATTTCATGTACCAGTGATATGTAATTTAACCTCTTTATCTAAATTCCCGACACCTCATTTCCCCACACACTCCATCTGTTCCTGGTGCTTTCCCCAACTTCACTCTTTTCATGGCTTCCCACACTTCTGACCTCCTGATCCCCACCTCCTCCTCCACTACTTCTCCTTCCCATACCCCATCCAACTATGTTTGCTGGCTCTTCATTCCTTACATTTAGCAACTCGTTGAAGTACTCCCTCCAAAGTCAAATACGAACTGAAAATTCAGACAATGCACAATCAGTAACATCCAACTCTAATACTCTTAAGGTGTTTTATGTAACTGCTCGTAGCATATGCAATAAATTTTCAGATCTAGAGGAAATCGTGTTTACAGAACATTATGATATAATTGGCATTACAGAATCTTGGTTAAATACGGAAGACAGAGACTTTTTAGCCGAATATACGCTTCCTGGTTATACAATGTTTGAGAAAAGTCGGATCAATAGAAATGGAGGAGGAGTTCTGTTTTTTATAAAGGAAAGTCTTAATCCCGTCTTAATGTCAAAACCTCAAATTGCGAATATAGACATATCTTACGTACTATTAAATAATAAACGAGGAACTAAAATAACACTAGCTTTATTATACAGACTCCCAGCTCAATCAGTGCAAACTGACAGTGAAATTTATG
Organism: Paralithodes platypus; assembly: GCA_032716605.1. Lineage (NCBI taxonomy): Eukaryota > Metazoa > Arthropoda > Malacostraca > Decapoda > Lithodidae > Paralithodes > Paralithodes platypus. Next base: position 213,782 of record JAVRFV010000149.1, on the reverse strand, counting down.
AACAAATTGCAGAAATAACTAACATACAAGATACCGTAATTCTTGGCGATTTCAACTTACCCGTGACTAAATGGGGCGATATTCTTACTTCACACTCTGGACACGACCTCTATGCTAACTTGCAAGAGAGTTCACTTTTTCAATTTGTACAATCTCCGACCCGTGGTAATAATGTGCTTGACCTTGTACTCGCAACAAAAGAAGAATTAATAGAGAATTTGAATGTTGGTGATGAATTCAGTAACAGCGACCATCGTACGATAACTTTCACTTTAAAGTTTACTAGTAACAAATCAAATAGCAGCATTGAGAAAGTCCCTAATTTCAAGAAAGCAAATTTTCATAAACTTAAATCAAAGCTTAAAGAAACTGACTGGAGCTTTCTGACTAACAATAACGACATAAATACATCTTGGGAGTGTTTCACAACCACTTACCTTAAGGCAGTGCAAGACTGCATACCATCGAAAATACGGCGTCCAGGCCATAATGATAAGCCCAAATGGTGGAATAAAGATATTTCAGACTGTCTGCTTGCTAAAAAAATTGCTAATGATAGATTAAAATCCTCACAAAATGACGAAGAACGGGTGAAATTTGTAGAGCTACGACGCAAAGCCAAAAAGTTAATTAAGCAAAGTAAAAATACCCTGGAGTTACATGTTGCGAATCAAAGTAAAACAAACCCGAAAGAATTCTATAGTTATATCAGAAAGAAAAAAGTAGTTACTTCAACTGTTGGACCGTTAGTCGATGAAAATGGAGAATACACCAAAGACGATGTACAAATGAGTAATGCCCTCAATACCTTCTTTGCATCAGTTTTTACAACCGAAGACCTCAGTGATATCCCTACACCATCGCCGATTCAGATTGATAATTCAGATGTTCTAAGCAATATCACCGTTACAGAGAGAGAAGTATTGAATTGTTTAGATAAACTCAAGGTAAATAAAACGCCTGGACCTGATACAATCTCGCCTAGAGTTCTAAAGGAAGCTAAGGATGAGCTCTCCAAACCACTGACATTGCTATTCAATGAATCCTTGCAGTCTGGGACTATGCCTGATCAGTGGAAGCTAGCCAACGTAACACCGATATTCAAAAAAGGCAGCAAATCCCTACCCAGTAACTATTGTCCAATTAGCTTAACCTCAATTGTATGTAAAATGCTAGAAACGGTCATAAGAGACAGACTCGTAAATCACTTAGAGGCAAATAACTTACTTAAAGATAGTCAACACGGCTTTCGTAAAAAACGTTCCTGTTTAACAAACCTCTTGGACTTCTTCCACGATATCCTCAACCTCTACGATAAGAGTAAAGCTGTCGATATTATATACCTTGATTTTCAAAAGGCCTTTGACAAAGTTCCCCACAAACGTTTACTGCTAAAACTAAAAGTGCATGGAATACAAGATGGTGTGTTGAAATGGATAGAAAATTGGCTCGGCGACAGAAAGCAAAGAGTAGTCATAAACGGTAAGGCATCTAAATGGACCAATGTAAGTAGCGGGGTACCCCAGGGATCGGTACTAGGACCAATTCTCTTTCTAATTTACATCAACGACATAGATGAGGGTCTCACCTGTACAATCTCAAAATTTGCTGACGATACAAAAATTGCAAATAGCGTATTCTCAAAAGAACAAGTTGACGATATGCAACACAATCTAGATAAATTGTCATGTTGGGCCCAAATTTGGCAAATGAGTTTCAATGCGGATAAATGTAAAGTACTACATATCAGATACCTAAATGAGAAAGCAAACTATTCGATGAATGGCACTCAGCTTAAGAATGTAAACAGAGAAACCGATCTGGGAGTAACAATATCGAGTAACCTAAAACCGAGTCAACAATGTTCAGAAGTTGTTAGGAAGGCAAACAAAATAATTGGCTTTATAGGCAGGTCTTTTGAGCATAAATCCTTGAAGTTATCCTAACCCTTTACAATTCCTTAGTCCGCACTCTTCTGGAATACTGCGTTCAATCCTGGTGCCCTTATTACCAAAAAGATATAAACAAGCTAGAACGAGTTCAACGTAGAGTATGGCTAATTTAGATAAGTGGACTGTATATTTAATAATGAAGAAGTATTAACCATATAGAAATATAATTACCCTTTGATGAACTCAGCTGGTGATTGGAGGATGGCGGAAAATAGGCTAGATAACTGGAAGTGGTTAGTATAGTAAACAAAGTATGAAAAGAGGCTACAATAGGCTAGGATAGGCTAGATATTTACGTTAAGTTTGTGCTAACTAACAAAGATGATGTAATGACTATATGGAATATGAGATGAAAGTGAAGCGAAAACACCTGATTATGAAACTATAGGAAGAAGGCTTAGCGTGTGTAGCTGGGACGGAGGTTGGTTGGAGAGTGGCGAGCGCGTTATGTTCGTCTCTGTCGTGACATACCGCGCACGCGCATAACATATGGAAAATGTATCCCATCTTCTTTACAATGAGATACTTATAAACAATCTTAAATAATACAAATATATATATATATATATATATATATATATGGGAATTATAATCCTACAATACTTTCCCATATACTACTATAGAATAATATATTCTACCCAATCATGGAACGTTCGACCAAGGTTATGGAAGCGTTCAACTTAAGACTACGGAATGATACGTAACGCTACATCAACCCAGATTACGTAACATCGAGACTGTTCATACTAGTTTGAGTACACTAAGTATGGACATAGAGTTACCAAAATGATACCTAGCCTGAAGAACAAACCATACGAAGAGCGTCTTAGAGAATTAAATCTATTTCCTTTAACCCAGCGCAGATTAAGAGGTGACTTAATTCAAGTGTTCAAAATTATCAAAGGCATCGACAATATGAACTGTAGTAAGTACTTCACTATCGACCAATCTAATTACACGCGGGGAAACGGTTGCAAAATTATTGGTAAATCTTTTAACTCACACGAATCTAAGAATTTCTTCTTCAATCGAGTTATCAACTTATGGAATGGGCTTCCCCGAGACGTTATAGATTGCAGCACCGTTGATTCATTTAAACTCCGCTTAGACAAATATCTCGCATCAAACCCGCGACTGACTGCGTTTGTAAATGAATAACTTTATTTCTCTCATTCTCTCCACGTACCTCGCTCGTTTCTGCCTCTCCAAATCTTCATTCCCTCTACTACCCAACCACTCTCTATACGCTTTCTTCTTATCTTCCACAGCTATTTTTACCTCTTCTGTCCACCATGCTGTACCTTTCACTCCCCTCCCTCTTCTCCTCACTCCACACACCTCCTCACAATGCTGCACAGACCTCTTCCTTAAGCACCTTGCTTATCACCTCCACTTCCTCCATATCTTCCAGGTCGAACCCACCTAGTCGTCTTTCTACTGCTCTCCTGTACTCTTCCCTGATTTCCTCCTCCTGCAGCCTCTCCACCCTCCTCACCATTCCACCTTCCTCTCGCCTCCCTCCAGCTCTCCTCACCCACTTCTTTTGTATCCTAACCTTAGCTACTACTACATAATGATCAGACAGACCCCCTCCAATACCCCTATACAACCCCAGTCATATGATATTTTAGCGGCGAGTAGAAGCCTTCGATCGATTGTCTGACAAGTCTCCCGCTGGTTTAAACCTCAGTTTGACTGCCTGAGCTGCATTATTACGCTTGTCATTATTTATTATTACAATCCTTGCTTAGAATGCCTCCAAAGACTGCAAATAATCAGTGCCAATCTTTGTTATTTTATATAATGGGTTCCTTATGGATAAGTGTAAGCAATCATGAGTAATTTGAGGTTTTTATAACTTCGATGTAGAGTCAAACCTACCCTCTCGCTGGTTTAAACCTCGGCCGCAGATTGACTGGATAAGCGGCTGAGGATTTCATTCTGAATACCGATAGTTCTGGATTGAGTTTCAATCTCGGGTTTAAACCAGCGAGGAGGTTTAAACCACTGTTCTGAATTCGGGCCTAGGTGTGTTCAACCATCTCCGTTGTTTTTTTTTGTACCCGTTTTTTACTGGGGTTGTATTGAAATAGCAATAGGCTTATAGGCTAGGTTATTGTGGACGACATTACCATGTGATTTGTTTAGGCCTAACCTGTTACCTACATTCGGTATAGCCTAGACGAAAGTGGTTCCCATTTGTGAATTTGGTATTATGCAAGCAACCTTTCGTGGTCTTTTATCTCTTGTTTTTGTTCAGCGTTTCAGGATAGCGAAGATGCAAGAGCGATCAAGTAGTGAACAAGATTTGGAGGCTGACGTAGGAGTGGTGGGGCTACAACTAATTAACACCCTTGAGGTCAGTCACCTGGTCAACATACAGTTGGGTACAAGTGAAAGTGGCTCAGCCGGATTCAATAGTTTACCTACAAATGAATCATTTTCTCATCCTCAGGTTTTTTGAGTCACACTCTGTCATTGTGGGTTTTTTTTTTTTTTTGTATGTAAGATTGTCAGATTTATGGGGTTTTCTCTGGAATGTATACAATTTCTAGGTTGTTGCCAGACTTTAGAATCTTATATACCGGTACCCGGTATATGAATGTGGTTGAAGGTAGGATATATCATGACCGCCATACAGTGAGATCGCCAATCTCGAATGTAAGAGGGATAAAAACAGGTGAGATTATAATGTTCAAGATGCAAAGTTAACCTCTTATGGGGAAAAATACAATAGGGACTGACGAGTCAGCAAGTAACCCACGCCAAATCTGACAAAGACCACTTTTGATACCACAAAATCAGACCAATAGCATTTTACATAGTATATTTATCATTATGAGTAAATTAAATGGAAAAAGCAAGATATTCACCTTACAATAGTCAATAGTTGAATAGAAGCTTAAGTGGTAGAATCTGGGTTCTGAGGCAATGCGGGGAGGGAGGGTGTATAGGGAATAATGTAACGTCCACACGATTGATAATTTACGGTATTTACGTGTGTATGTGTGACCCCACTCCCCATATCCCCTCCCTCCCAGCAGACACACACACACAAAATTGCTAATATTATCGATCGCATGGATATTATGGTACGTCAATTCCCATACCTCCCTCCTTCCCTGCACTGTTACGTCCTGGGATATATAAACACTGGGCTCTTTCTATTGGACTAGGTATGCGGCAACAAGCAACAACGGAAAACGCTAGATCCAACCCTTATCTATAAACCCAGGCAACAAACCACCCTAAACCGTCAAGAGTCCTGCCTGGAAACGAGGTATCCTATGGCTCGGTTACAGGGTGCACGCACTATAGACTGCTGATAGTCAAGCAGGCTATATAAAAGATCACACAATTAAGTTGACTTAAAGCTTCAAGGAAAAGATAGATAACGGAATTAAATTGCAGAAACAATTTAATAACAAACTAGAAGAAAGTACATTTAACGTTACGTTAATTAATACAACTAATCACCCCTGCGTGAAAGAAGGTGAAAGCAAACAGTCCTCAAAACATCGTACAGGTAGACAAGATGCGGGTTTCTAAACTGCATGCGGCTACTGTAGGATCTGATGCTTAGCAAAGAAAATACGTTACGGATTTAGAGAACTCTTAACTCATAAGCAGGAATAAATACTAGTGATAGGCCATACAGTGTATAATGGCATAGGTATAATTAAATAAAGGCAGCAACTCGCAACATAACCACATACAGGTGTGCTTCTCACTCTTAGTCAGGCAAGCCTGCTCGGACAGAGTCTCTAAGCCACACCCTGACTCACAATGCTCACAAAAACGGTAAACTGTGGCACAATAACAAGCATACAGAGATGATAAACCCCTAGCTGTTAATCTGCCAGGTGGCAGAGGTCTAGCCGGAAGGATATAGGCTTCGGATACCCGGGCTGAGCCACCTGCTCTAGCCTAGGGACGTTCCCAAGTCTGTGCGCCAAATTACTCTAATTGAAAGGGTGCTCTCTTGAGAGATTCAGATCGCAAGTATCTGACTCTCTCCTGGCGACCCTAAAACAAAAGCAAGACGTGCTAGCGCAGTGCTGAGTGGACTAGGCAAGGGCCCTCACACAACACAACACTAGACACACAGGGACACAGACAAGAAAATGCCCCCAGACTCCCACGGGTAGCCTAGTAAAGTCGTGCGGGTCCACAGGACTCGCACCAGCAGACTTTACTTAAAGGATCGCAAAAAGCCTCCCCTCCGGTCTAGCCCCTGCTAACCTGACACAAGAACACACTAGCAAGCATGAAACCACCAAATATGAGACAACAAAAAAGCTTCCTAGGTCTCATTAACAATTACATCTCTGCATAAGGCCCAAAATCCTATCTAGTTATCTGAGAGCTCGTCGTTAATACAATAATAGATATAAGGTCTATCAAGGGGATGGGATAATTAAATAGATTGGTGAAGTAGTGGAAAGAAGGTATACAAAGTAAGAGAGAAAGTTTCTAAGTGGGGTTGAGAGGGATAGATATCAAGGGGGTCCGAAGGGTACGACAGTGAGGTGAGCTCTGAGTCTTGAATCTGTCTGGACCCCACCCTAGGCATGCAAAATACATCCCATGCTTGGCAACACTCAACACAGTTGCCGGGTCAAAATCCTCTACCCCGTGCGTGAGTCGAAACTAAGCCTAACGTTGCGATCAAATGCATATGGCAACGTTTTCAGGCTCGTCCCAAGCTGGCAAGCGAAGCAACGTCCCAAGCCGGTCTCTCTCTCCCGCTCGTCTCCTCCCGCCCTCACTAGACTTACATCTTATATATTATAATGAAATAATCAACTATCGAGAATAAAATATACTAAGATGCGTTGGTTAAGAATAAGGGCAGCTTCAAGCTGTGAAACAACATAAGAATATCCCAGACATTAGTTACGTTGTCGTAGGATATATACTAAGGAAAATCCTGCCGGCCGGCTGCCGCCAGCCAGTTTCTAAACGGCTGGGCAGCCGACGCGCGCGCATGCCCGCACGTGGCTACTATGCAGAAGCGTCACAGCACACATTCGCACTGATTCCTAAGCTTTTATTAACTATTATACAATTAATATATCTTCTTGTTTTTACCATTCTATATATTATGTACAACGCTATTTGTCTAATTTTGGGGTATCAAAAGTGGTCAGTAGCTTTCAAAATTGGTGATATTTGATCGAGATTTGTGAACGGGTCGATCTTGATGGTGGGGGTCGAGATTTGAATGTTCGAGATTGGTAAACTAAGAGCTTATATACAGTATTGTGTATTATTACATAGTATGAATGTGATATAAAGGTCTTATGTACAGTAGCCCAACTAAGTTTTGCATTTTTTTTTTTTTTTTTTATGTGGCACCTGTCTAGTTTGCACTCCCGTCCCAAGCCCGTGTGGTCGTGTCTAGAAGAGACCGTGGTGTCTAGGCAGGCGCCACCGCCTGCGCTACCACAGCCAGGGCACACGGACACAGTACTCGCACACGCTGGGCGCTACATATGACAATATTGTATCATTAATTTGTTTGTATAATCTATTTTTATTAATTTCACCACAACACCAAACACCTCCAATGAAATTAATGAAAGCATATATGTGATCCACCAGGATTCGAACCCAGGCTATCACACACAGATTTTTGGACACCTTAACCATTACACCTCCAAGACGGTTAAAGGTTGATGCACGCCTACGACTTATTATCCATTCTTGAATACTGGATATTAATCTAATCATCTTCATATTCCCACTGCACTATGGTAGCCTAATGTTTAAGTGAGAGGAAAGAATATTCATGGGGCACAGATAATTTAGAACGGCGTCACTACGAAATATCCCTGAACCTACTGATAATCTATTTTATTAATTTCACCACAACACCAAACACCTCCAATGAAATTAGTGAAAGCATATAATTATGAGATCCACCAGGAATCAAACCCAGGTTATCACACACAGATTTTTAGACACCTTAACCATTACACCACCAAGACGGTTAAAGGTTTATGCACACGCCTACGACTTATTATCCATTCTCGAATACTGGATATTAATCTAATCATCTTCATATTCCCACCGCACTATGGTAGCCTAATGTTTTAATGAGAGGAAAGAATATTCATGGGGCACAGATCATTTAGAACGGCCTAGCTACGAAAGATGTTATGCGGTCAGGATTAGCTCCAAGTTTGCTGACACCGGGTATAGATTTTATGAGTTATCCTAAATGTTTATATGCATCAACTGTATTAGATGTTACCCAATAAAATGTAATTTTATACAGCTAAATGACTAAGAGACTTAATTTGTCCGGACGTTTATAGCATCTGAGGTGAAGCCAGTGATCTTGGGGGCTAATAAGTGATTGAGGTTTCTGAATGTTTGTGTGCAAACTGTTGTATGGATTCTTCCCCTGCCGCCTCTTGTTTTGCCTCCATTCATGTGTTTCTTGTTGATACTCCCTACCCCTTGTGGGAATAAGGGCTGGCTACTGACTAAATTCTATCTATCTATTGCCTGACGCCGTAATCCCCGAAGGGGTGGCCACGAACGAACCGCCCCCATACACCTGTCCCCAGTCAGTCAACGCCCCTCCTCCCAACCAGCACCGCCTTCATTCATATACTTCCTCACTCCATCGTTCCACCTCTCCTTTGGTCTACCTCTCCCTCTCTGTCCTTCCACCTCGCTCTCGTACACCCTCTTAATCATTCTCTCGCTTTCCATACGTTCCATATGGCCGAACCATCTCAAGTTGTTCCTTTTCACACTTTCCAGCACATCTACCTCCACACCAGACCTTCTTACTTCCTCATTCGTCTGTCTATCCCTCCATGTAACTCCACACGCACTTCTCAAGTAACTCATTTCCAATGCTCTCACTCTTGATCTGAGTCGCTTCCCGAACGTCCATGCTTCGCTTCCGTAAGTTAGTGTCGGGATTACCACACTGTCATGCAAGGACTTCTTCACTTCCATACTGACCACCCTATTTCTTGTTACTGCTTTCAACGTTCCTACAACCCTCTTCCCCTGCTGCACCCTCTCCCGCACTTCCTCATCCATAGTCCCATCTTTACTCAACACACTGCCCAGATACTTAAAAGAGCTGACGATCTCCATAGCCTGACCGTTCAACTTCACCTCACACTCTGTGACTTCACCCCTTTCGAAGACCATAACCTTGCTCTTCCCCGCATTTACCTTCAAATTCCGTTTTTCGCACACTGTTCCAAACTCATTTACCAGACCCTGCAACTCCCATTCATTATCGCTCACCAGAACTGTATCATCCGCAAACAGCAGTATAGGCAGCCTCCACTCATTTTCCTCCCTTTTCAGCGATACACCAACATCCACTGCTCTTCCTAGTATTTCTTTCATGACTCCATCCATATATACACTCGACCCTCAGGTCAGGTATTCCTGCTATCAGTAACATGTAATCTGATACTACCTGTTTCATGGTCGGATTGTCGGCGACTAAACCGGCTCCCCCTCCGGGTCCTCACTTGGAGGGTGGGTGGCTAGACACCCTGCAGGACTAAAAGCAATACCTGTCAAAGGGCGGATGAACTACTGTATATATTAGTCAACGGCCATTTAGCAAACTTATGGTATTTTACCATGATGGATGTTTAGGATGTTGCCATAGCCTGCACCAAGGTCTTCCATTGTCCGTTTACATCCATCCCTGCTGTTTGGTGCTATACAACAACTTTCCTTCCTTTTCCTGCAATCTCCTGTTTTTTTCCCCACGGTGGTTAGCAGGCCAATGAGGAAGACTTTTGAGTCTGGTGGATTTTCAGGAGATTTGGCATTCTTTTTCTGTTTCTAGTCTTTTCTAAACAAATAAAATCCAGCGCTACTGCTCCCCCCTGGATATGGTGTCTTTGGGGCTTGTTTTATACCTTACCCAGATGTGATGGCTCCGTCTGGGTCGACCTGTTTATATCCAGCTTTATGTATTTGTGTATGGATTGCATTCAACTTTTTCTGTTTTTGTTTCTACTTTTGTCCGGTGATATAGAAGTTAATCCCGGTCCTCACAGACAACTTGCTACAAGTTGTCGTGTATTTTATTCCAATATTCGTGGTCTCTATAAGAACATCAAGGATCTTACATTGGCATCTGTTGATTATGATATTGTCTTTTGTTCTGAAACCCTTGTCTCTGGTTATAGAGATTATTCTGAACTTCTTATACCTAACTTCGGTAAACCAGTTCTTATTCAGCGTGATTCTATTCCTCGTGCTCGTAGAATGAGCTTGTATATTAGATCTGGGTATAATGCTCAGCACTTAACTAAGCATATTTGTAAATGCCATGAGATGCAGTTAGTTAAAGTTTCCAGCAAGTATCATAATCATTACATTTTTAGCCTGTACAGAAATCCTGATGTTAACAATGACATATATGACTGCCTTTTAACCTAACAAGTGCGCATGGGGGTAATTGGAAACGTCCCCCTGTGCTGACGTATTTGAGGTGTTTCCGTCACTAAAATATTCATTGTGCCATTAATAGCATTAATACTTATCCATATGCGCCTATTATGGGTTGATTATAAAGGTATTAACCTGAAACAACAATAAAACGAGTGAAAACAGCGTTTGGATGGTCAAAATCGGAGATATAGCCCGCGAGTTGTATAATGTATGGGTGAGGCAAGCTGCTTTCCCGCCAATTTCCCCCAAGGCCACTGAGACACAGTCGATCGATACTCTCTCTCTCTCTCTTGCATTCGCTTGCTATCAGTGATGACCACACCCTCCAACCGGATTTCTAATGTTAGCACGAAAATATACCTCAGAATAAGGGAATAACAGGGAAAATAGGTGATAACTGAAGGAGAGGAGGAAAGTGGGGAGGTAGAGGACTGAGATTTTGCATGGCCCAGGGGCCAATTTTTTTTTTTCTTTTTTTTTTTTTTTTTTTTTTTTTTCGATGTCAAAAGTTGATTTTCTTTTTCACTCACTCTTAAGAGTCTCCCCGCAGTCTGCCGGGGGAACTCTTAAGAGTCTCCCCTCAGTTCCCGGGTTAACAGCCATGGCTTCAATACAGTCTGTAGATGTCAAATCATCTTTTATTTTTGTTGGTGATGTCAATGCGCATCATCAAGAGTGGTTGAACTCGGTCTCTCCAACTAATAGAAATGGTCTTGCTGCATTGGATTTTGCAAACTTATCTGGTTGTGAACAGCTAATCCAAAGACCTACTCATATGTCTGGAAATTGTCTTGATCTAGTACTAACAGACATTCCTGGCGTTGTAGAAACCTCCGTTCTTGTACCTGTTGGCACTTCCGACCACAATGCCATCATGTGTAAAATTAATCTTGATTTTTCTGTTCCTGATATTACTCTCTCACGTAAAGTCTACCTTAAATCCCGGGTTAACTGGGACAACGTTTGTAATGATGTTTGTAATATTGAGTGGAATCACATACTAAGATCTCATGACCCGGTTTCAGCTCTTAACAATTCCCTTCTTGGTATCCTTCGCAAAAGAGTTCCATCAAAGACAATTAAGTCTCGTATCAGGGATAAAGCATGGTTTAATGATGACTGCAAGCGTGCATTTGATGACAAACAGGCTGCATATCGTCTATGGAGGCGTAATCAAACCCCCTTGCATTGGGAAAATTATGTTTTTAAAAGGGCAGCTGCGCAGAGAGTTTATGATGGTGCTGAGAGGGATTATAACTCCCATCTTCAGGATGTTCTGGCAGGAGCTACACAGCATCATAAATGGTGGTCCGCTTTGAAATCCTCTTTATTTGGAATAGATTCCTCCATGCCTCCTCTTTGTGATTCTGATGGCTCCATCTCTTTTTATCCATTATCGAAGGCCAATATTCTATCTAATAATTTTATTAATAAGCAGAGTAATCAGGAATTGTCTTTGCCATTGACATGTTTCCCTAGACCCAACCTCAATTCAATGGCATTCAAATCAGCTGAACTGAAAAGGTACTTGCTGGATCTTGATACCTATGGTGGCACAGACCCGGATGGGTTTTTCCCTCTCTTTTTTAAAAAGGTTGCAGTGGTCTTGGCACCTAAATTGGCAGTGATGTTTAGGTTGCTTTTGAAATCAGGTAGTTTTCCTCTTTGCTGGCGTAAGGCTATTATCACTCCTATTCCAAAGGGAAATACTGCCTCATCATCTCCTAATGACTATCGCCCTATCTCCATTACACCTATCCTATCCAAGCTCTATGAGAGGCTTTTGTCCAGATGCCTTTCCTCTTATTGTAATAGTCATAATTTGATACCAAACTCACAGTTTGGTTTTCGTAAGGGACTGGGTACATGTGATGCACTTCTGACACTCACCCATGACTTGCAATCTTCATTGGACCAGGGACAAGAGTCTCGCGTCGTGGCTATTGACTTTAGTTCTGCTTTTGATTTAGTCAACAATAAAGCACTTCTGTTTAAGGTACAGCTCATTGGTATTGGTGGCAATTTTTTAAGGATCTTTGAAGATTTTTTGACGAAAAGATCTCAGTCTGTGGTCATTGATGGGTGTCATTCCCCTTCTGTTACTGTTGTTTCTGGTGTTCCACAAGGCAGTGTCCTTGGGCCTTTGCTTTTTATTATTTTTACTGCTGACCTGTGTTCCGAGCTTGAAAATAAACTAATCTCCTATGCTGGTGATACAACTTTATATGCGTCAATTCCATCACCAATAGATCGACACGTAATTGCTACTGCTCTGAATAGGGATTTAGCCAAAATTACATCATGGTGTGAACTTTGGGGCATGAAACTTAATGCTAGTAAAACACACTCCATTATCATCAGCAGATCTCGTACCTTGGATCCTCCCCATCCTTATCTACAAGTTTCTGGCGAGCAAATTGAGAATGTGGATACTCTGCATTTGTTAGGAGTTACTCTTGATCCCAAACTTACTTTTGAAAAGCATATTCGTTCTTTCTCCTCTTCCATTTCCCAAAAAATTGGTCTGCTTCGCAAGGTTTATAAAACATTTGCTTGTGACGCCACAGTTATCAAGTCTTTGTATGCTTTTATTTTGCCACATTTCGAGTACTGCTCACCTGTCTGGTTGTCAGCAGCTGACTGCCATCTCAAGTTGCTTGACAGGTCGCTAAATTCCATCAGTTTTATTCTACCTCATTTGTCTCTTGATCTGTGTCATCGACGTAAAGTTGGTGCCCTTAGTCTTTTATTTAAAGTTTTTAACAACCCTCAGCATCCCTTACATGGGGTTCTGCCTGGGCCCTATGTCCGGGCTCGTGCAACTAGATTCACAAGCAATCTTAATGATCTTGCCATGAGCCGTGTTAATTTTTCTACTACACAGTTTTCACGGTGTTTTGTGCCGGCCATGGTTGACTTGTGGAATAAGTTGCCAAATGAGCTAGTCAATTCAGCTAATATCTCCATTTTTAAGTCTAGAGTTAATACTTTTTTGCAGCATTAATTCTAATTTTTAAACTTATTTTATTCTATTTTATTGTATTATATTTAAGCTTGATATCCTCCACTGCATAATATGTTATCTGTGTTTAATATGTGTATATGTACAGTACAGTATACAGTGTATGTTTTTATTTTTTCCTAAGTTGCCATAGTCTCTCTCCAGTGCCTCCGGGTGTTTTGTGTGGATTGATCTTGATGGTGTTTCTGCACCCTGGTTGGAGACTTCGGCATCTCATATAATAATAATAATAATAATAATAATAATAATATGTCAGTGAAGGAAGAATGACGCCTGAATCAGCGTCTGGTCAAAGATCCACACAAGTACATCCACGATATGATGGAAAGCTTATTGGATAGTTATTCTTATTTTCTTTTTGTTTTTATTTTTTACGAAGTTTTTTCGTAGTGAGAACCCAATTCATAATGACTGAAGCCATGAGTGAGGTCGCGTGCGCTCATGATGAAGGCTCCTCAGATTTTAAATGCTCTGCGCGGTAGATTCAAACTACGGCGGATTAGTGTTTCAAGAGGATACCTTATGTAATAGGCATGTTTGTCAATGATTACGGGGCCACTACTAAATATTAGGTTTTCTTTATCTCCTTACAGGAGTCAAACCTATAATGTACTTGTCTTGAAATCCTACTACCACATAGTGATCTGACCAACCCTCACCAACTCTTGTGTCTAACAGCAATTCTCTCATTTTCTATCAAAGTGTTACTGCTATAAATAATAATAATATAAACTATTTGTCAACAGCCTACTGGGCAAAAGCTCTCATATGGCTGGAGTTGCTACAATTAATATCTATCTATCTATCTATCTATCTACTCAAGACACATTTCCTATTTTGTTATTTTTCTATTTTTTATTTTATTTTTAGCTAGGGGTGGCCGACTCGAGACAGAGCCTACTAATACTACTATATATATTAATTTGGTGACAATAAATGTAAGTGACGTACCTTTAATCTTAGTAACAACTATGCGTCGGATTTCATATTTTTTTTTTTTTTTTTTTAGAGACAATGAACGGAGGAAGGAAAAACACATGTTACGTCCTGGGATATATAAACACTGGGCTCTTTCTATTGGACTAGGTATGCGGCAACAAGCAACAACGGAAAACGCTAGATCCAACCCTTATCTATAAACCCAGGCAACAAACCACCCTAAACCGTCAAGAGTCCTGCCTGGACAACGAGGTATCCTATGACTCGGTTACAGGGTGCACGCACTATAGACTGCTGATAGTCAAGCAGGCTATATAAAAGATCACACAATTAAGTTGACTTAAAGCTTCAAGGAAAAGATAGATAACGGAATTAAATTGCAGAAACAATTTAATAACAAACTAGAAGAAAGTACATTTAACGTTACGTTAATTAATACAACTAATCACCCCTGCGTGAAAGAAGGTGAGAGCAAACAGTCCTCAAAACATCGTACAGGTAGACAAGATGCAGGTTTCTAAACTGCATGCGGCTACTGTAGGATCTGATGCTTAGCAAAGAAAGTACGTTACGGATTTAGAGAACTCTTAACTAATAAGCAGGAATAAATACTAGTGATAGGACCTACAGTGTATAATGGCATAGGTATAATTAAATAAAGGCAGCCACTCGCAACATAACCACATACAGGTGTGCTTCTCACTCTTAGTCAGGCAAGCCTGCTCGGACAGAGTCTCTAAGCCACACCCTGACTCACAATGCTCACAAAGACGGTAAACTGTGGCACAATAACAAGCATACAGATATAATAAACCGCTAGCTGTTAATCTGCCAGGTGGCAGAGGTCTAGCCGGAAGGATATAGGCTTCGGATACCCGGGCTGAGCCACCTGCTCTAGCCTAGGGACGTTCCCAAGTCTGTGTGCCAAATTACTCTAATTGAAAGGGTGCTCTCTTGAGAGACTCAGATCCCAAGTATCTGACTCTCTCCTGGCGACCCTAAAACAAATGCAAGGCGTGCTAGCGCAGTGCTGAATGGACTAGGCAAGGGCCCTCACACAACACAACACTAGACACACAGGCACACAGACAAGAAAATGCCCCCAGACTCCCACGGGTATCCTAGTAAAGTCGTGCAGGTCCACAGGACTCGCACCAGCACTTTACTTAAAGGATCGCAAAAAGCCTCGCCTCCGGTCTAGCCCCTGCTCACCTGCCACAAGAACACACTAGCAAGCATGAAACCACCAAATATGAGACAACAAAAAAGCTTCCTAGGTCTCATTAACAATTACATCTCTGCATAAGGCCCAAAATCCTATCTAATTATCTGAGAGCTCGTCGTTAATACAATGATAGATATAAGGTCTATCAAGGTGATGGGGTAATTAAATAGACTGGTGAAGTAGTGGAAAGAAGGTATACAAAGTAAGAGAGAAAGTTTCTAAGTGGGGTTGAGAGGGATAGATATCAAGGGGGTCCGAAGGGTACGACGGTGAGGTGAGCTCTGAGTCTTGAATCTGTCTGGACCCCACCCTAGGCATGCGAAATACATCCCATGCTTGGCAACACTCAACACCGTTGCCGGGTCAAAATCCTCTACCCCTTGCGTGAGTCGAAACTAAGCCTAACGTTGCGATCAAATGGCAACATCAGGCTCGTCCCAAGCTAGTCTATTCCGCACACGCGCAAAGCAACGTCCCCCAGCCGGTCTCTCTCTCCCGCTCGTCTCCTCCCACTCTCACTAGACTTACATCTTATATATTATAATGAAACAATCAACTATCGAGAATAAAATATACTAAGATGTGTTGGTTAAGAATAAGGGCAGCTTCAAGCTGTGAAACAATATAAGAATATAAGAATATTAGTTACATTGTCGTAGGCTATATACTAAGGAAAAGCCGGCCGGCCGGCTGCCGCCAGCCGGTTTCTAAACGGCTGGGCAGCCGACACTCGCACATGCCCGCACGTGGCTACTATGCAGGAGCGTCACACCTCCCCCAAGATATAAGACACTTGACTAAGTTCTTCATATCTAACAGAAAGCTTCTCATAGTACCACACACTGTTGCGACACAAGGCACTATATATACAAAAAATAAAGACTGTTGCACTCCACCGAGCAAGTTCAAATAACTTAGCGACAATAAGCGAAAAACATTCAACTTAGATACTTCTACAACATCTTATACAAAATTCTACACGTTATAAAAATAAAGAGTTTTTATAAGTTTTTTTTGCTTTTTTAATTTGTTTTTTTCGGCTGAACTACAGTGACAGCCTATTTTCCTCCACACTCAACCCTCAATCCTGTAGCAGTCTAACCAACATCATCCACCCTTGATAGACAATCCGCTATCACGTTATCAGAACCGGCAATATGGCGTATGTCCAAATTATACTCCTGAAGCATGAGTGACCACCTGGTCAGCCTCATATTCTGGTTATGAAACTGATTCAAGAATTTCAGAGGGTGATGATCGGTATAAACCACTACGACTGGTCCGAAAGCCGGAACATATACATCGAAGTGCTTGAGCGCCAGCACTATCGCCAGGAGTTCTTTTTCAATTACAGAGTAATTCCTTTGTGCACTATTGAATTTTTTTACTGTAGAAACTCACTGGATGTTCGATACCTTCATCATCTGTCTGTAACAAGACAGCCCCAGCCCCTACGCCACTGGCATCAGTCGCCAGCTGAAAAGGTCTGCTGAATTCCGGGGCCCTGAGTATGGGGTGGGTACATAACAGGTGTTTCACCAAGGAAAACGCCTCTGCACACTCAGGAGACCACCGGAACTTCTTGTCCTTAGATAACAAGTCAGTTAAAGGTGCAAGTACAGTCGAATAGCCTTTGATGAAGCGACGATAATAGCCTATCATACCTAGAAACCGCATGATTTGTTTCTTAGTCGTAGGCTGGGGAAACTGATCGATGGTGTTATGTGTGTCCCAGCTAACTCCATAGATGCACAACAGGCCTATCTTGGGTTGGGGAGTAAGTAGACACGCTGTAGATATATAGGTTCTTATTGAGAAGGATATGGGATACAGGCACGAAGCAGAGCCTACAGGGTGATAGCTCTGTCTCGTGGTACACAAACATGTATTGGCCCTCTGGTGAGAGGAGCCCCAGGCTTGAGTTGCCAGAGTGGCTATATGACATAACTAATATGACTGCCTGGATGCTAACATGAATCTTACTCATAGAGAGATATTACATATGCATAAGTGACTGTACTAGATATGAAAGTGATACTGTACAAGGTAAATCATATACATACACCTCCCTTCCCCCTCACGCTCGCAGTTCATTCTCGAGCGGACTCTTTCCTACTGAGCCGTTCTGATCGACGTTGGGTAACTTGGGGGTCAGAAGCTAAGGACTGTTCAGCGTCATTGAAAGGGGCCACAGGGTTGAGGGAGTCACTAGTTTGGAGCACGGGGCGGAGGAATCGACGGTTCCGCCACCACACACGGCCACTAGGGAGACGTACCTCATAGGCCCGTGACCTGCCAAGGCTCATCACAACCCCCACCTTGTCCCAGCGTTTCGTTGTCGGGTCTTGAATCCGCACTTGCTGACCGACACGTAACCTGGGAAGGGGTTGTGTGTGCTCATCGTACCGGGTCTTAACCTGCTCGGCACGGTCGGCTGCACGTCTATCACAGTCCTCGGCCTTGGCTTGCCATTCCGCAGCAAAGTTCTTGGGATGGGCCGGGAGACATGTCCTAAGAGGATGACCATACAGGAACTGGGCTGGGGAGCGGCCTGTGAAGTTTGGAGTATTCCGGAGTTCCAAGAGACCCCGGTCGAAGTCCTCACAGTCAATGTTGCCAGAGGGTGCAGTCTTTAAGGTGAGGTGCTTGAGAGACTTCACCGCAGCCTCGGCATGGCCGTTCGCCTGTGGGTAATGCGGTGATGTTACCACATGACGAACTCCCCATCGCTTCATAAAGTCCCGGAACTCGTGGCTGGTGAATTGTGGGCCCCCGTCGGTCCTCAGACGAAGGGGCACACCAACTTCCCGGAAGTAGCAACAGAATATCCTGATGGTCGCAGAGGCGGTTGTGTCGCCTGTGCAGGGGACAACAACAGGCCACCCCGAGAGACGGTCGACGACTACCAGGAAAAACTTCCCGGCGACCATGAAAAAGTCGGCCGACACAGACTCGAAGGGCCTTGTAGGGTTATCATCATTCATGAGTGGTTCCTTCTGGAGGCTAGGCTGAAGGATCTGGCACGACTCACACGCTTGAACAGTGTTGGTGATGTCGGAATCTATCCCCGGCCAGAAGACAGCCTGCCTCGCCCTGCGTTTAGTGGCCTCCACACCACGGTGGCCGTCATGAAGATGCTGTAGGGTGCGTCGGTGGAGGGCAGCAGGAACCACGATCCGAGCTCCATACAGGACGAGGTCATCATCAGCGTAGAGTTCGTCCCGTATCTTCCAGTATGGGAGCAAGGAATTGTGAAGGTCGTATCGGTTGGCAGGGAATCCTGAGGTCACACAGTCGAGTAGACGAACATACGCAGGGTCCGCTCTTGCCGCGACCCGGAGATCCTGTAGCTAGATCCTGTAGCGTCCTGTCTGCGTCTGGTGCCATTATTTATCGGGAATTTAGATAAAGGTTAAATTACATATCACTGGTACATGAAATATCCCAACAAATAGTTATAATATAATTACCAACGAGGTATTCGTCGATGGATGTAATCCAGTCCCCCACACACGGCTAGTTCAATTGCATGACATGTAGGAATGTTCACATAATACAATATCGATACAATGAACTTAGCTTAGAGGACTGGTGATGTAGTACTGTTGTTATAAATTAGTATATTTGTTAGTAGTCTTGGCAAATCCAACGTCAAGGCTATTAACCTAATTGCAATGACGACTTGTCTATTTTGACTGCTATGTCGTCATTCCAACCGCGGTTAAAAAGAAAACGTCTAGAGTCTACTCCTTATCTTGCTCTAGGAGACGTTGTACATTAACCAAAACTACCACCGAAGGTGAAAAAAGCATAGAAGAGAAGAAAAAGGGGTTTACCTTAGTTACCGCTTAAGGCCCATCCCGTGTTCCGTCATGTGCAGATCCCTGTCGAACGTGCGCATGAGCGACCCTCTCTTGTCATCATTTTTTCACGCGCTCCATTGAATGCAGTCGCTTTTGTTGTGCTCCTTTAATTCACCCTGTTTAGGTTCGTTTCGGCTTATCTGGCCTTCTTTTTTGTTAGACAGATGTTACGTGATCTAGGGCACACGTAAATGGGCTCCTCAGTGTGTTTAATGGAGACGCGTGTGGAAATAGCTACCGAAGGTACGGGGGCGCCTGGCGTTCCTCGTGTGTGTTTTTCATTCCTTTCTCTTTTCATATTCTTTTTTCCTGTTAGTCTGGGCATAGTTTAGCTTTTAGCTTATTTTAGCCTAGCTTGTTTCTCATTCAGGAATTGCTATGCCCCTATGAGTTTTCATATTTTCATAGCCTAGGTGTACAGTTGGTTCACAATCTGAGATTTCGTGGTGGCGGTGCTGTTTGTCGGGTTTGTGTCGGCCGCATTATTAGCGTTATTCCCGAGTCCCCCCTTTCGAGCCTTCACTGTGTCTCAAGGGCCTGGGCGCTTGGTGGTTCGTGATATCCAGGGGTACCCCACGGGGGCCCCTCCCTCACACCACAGGGTTTTTCGCCCCTGACACATTCTCTCCTCACGGCTAGGCCACCCTTTTTCTCGCCAGTTTCATTTACTGGTTTTTGTGTTCCCTTACTGTTTTTCTCCTCCATCCTTTCATACCCTTTTGCCCAATCCTGGGGTACCCTACGGGGGCCCCTGTTTGTGCCAAACCACCCTTCCTGCCACTTCTCCTCATGGGCTTTGCTCTATCTCTGGGGGTTGGGTGGTTCCTGGTGGATGTGCCTCCTCTCCCCTGGTGTGTCTTCCTTGCCTCTCCCTTGACCGGTTGAGTCAGGATATTATCAAGGAAGACACTGCTCAGCTTGATGGCCATCGTCGCTTGGAGTTCATAAGGAGATGACGCTTTTTTCTGGGCCTCTTTTGGAATTCCCTAGACGCTCCTCTCGCTTTTTCGGCGCCGGACCATCTCGGCCGGTCCCGCAAATTTGCGGGGGCTTGATTCGGTCCTCTGGGACATTTCGGCTCCCCGCAAATTTGCGGAGATCGTTGGGGGGTCCCGCAAATTGCGGGAGGGTGGTGTCGGTACGGTTATGCCTCCATTGGCCCGCAAATTTGCGGTAATAGTTGGCTTTCACTATTGACTTTTTTATGTCATCTTGTTGCCTGATACTATATTGGTGTATGCACTTTACTGGTGTTATAGGCCCTGCATGTAAGATGTTGAGTGGTGGTTAACACTTTCTCCATCTTTGCAGGTTCTGCTAGTGCTCTTCCGCCTCGGCCGCCCTCCTCACCTACCTCTGTGCTCCCAGTTTAGGGTGAGTACGGATACCTGTTTGCATGTGTGTTCCTGTTTCCCCATGCTCCTTCCCTGGTTCTTCTTGGACATTCTCTCCACTTACTCCTTCGACGTGCTGATTATGGTGTGTGTTCTTCTAGTGCAGGTAGGCTGCCTTGCTTTCGCCTTGGTTGTCGCTCCCCGTGCTTGGAGAGGCACAAGTCCTGCTTGCGCCACTCGCTCTGTGTGTCCTCTACGGCCTCCCTCCCTGCTCTGTGTGGCACGTGTCTGGCCCTGGTGGTTGTGCTGCTCCATGGCCCTGGTTCCTCGGCGGCGGCTGTGGCCTCTGCTTCCCTTCCGTCGGTGTGGACGATGGTCTCCCGCCACATTAGGACTGTGGGCCACCGTTCCCCGGCCTTTGTTGCCGACCGGATCCGCGTCGCCCTGGGTATCCCTGACCCGACTGAAGGCCGTTCACCTGGCCCTCTCCCTGCTCGGGCCCTCTCCCCTGGGTCCCGCAGCCGGTCGTCCCATCGTCGGGGGGTTCCCCGGCTCTGTCCACGCTCTCGCTCGCCTCGTCGTCCTCCTGATCGCCTTGACGACGCCCATCGCCCTCGTCATGGTTTTCGCCCTGAGGCCGGGGTTAGCGGCTCTGCCCCTGTGCGCCCTCCCCTGGCCTCTACGGATAGGGGCTCTACTCCCTTCCGCCCGCTTCCCCAGCCCAGACGACTTCCTCTTACGTTGTCCTCTCCGCGCGCGGTTGTTCATGCTGTAGCTGGCCCTCTGCTCCCTCCTCCTACACTGTCCAGGAGGGTCCGCCTGGATGTCGTTGCTTCTCCTACTTCACCTGCTTCAGTGCCTATTCTTCCTTCACGGTCTCGTCCCACGGTGGTGGTCCCTCCCTCCTCCGCCTCGGTGTCGGGCCGCCCTGTTATCGCAGCCCCGGGGATCCTTGCTCTGTTTCCCCCCGCGGCTCCTGGCCTCCTTTCACCCGGCCAGCCTTCCCACTCCCGTCGTCCTGCTCCTCCTCATTCTTCTCTTCCTGACCTTCACTTACCGTCTCGCCAGGGGGGTACCCCTCCTCTTGCCTCGGTGGGGTTTCGCGAGGTTTTGGGGTCCCCTTTCTCAGGAGCTGATGTGTCGCTGGAAGAGGGGAATGGTGCTGTTTCCCCCTCGGCCGTTCGTGATCGGGGACGAGTCCCTCAATGGCGACACAACCGTCGTCGCTCGCCTTCCTTGGGCCGCGACGCTGCTGGTTCGTGTCGTGGGTCTCGCTCCCGCTCACGCTCGCCCCTGCGGGCCGCCCAATCTGAGGGGGGGGGGTAGCCTCTCTCGGATCGATTGTCGGCTATGCAGGGCTGGGTTGTGTCACGCTTCGACGGGCGCTTGGAGTCGATGGAAGACTCCCTCTTCTCGCCCTTCTTGGCGGTGACTCACCCTCCGCGCCTCACCCTACCTACCCCTTCTACGGTCCCCCTCCCTTCTGCAGGCCTACGCTCTGGTCAGACTTCAGCCGCCCTGACATCCTTCCGGCTGTTCAGTCCCTGGCTGTGTTGACGGGTCTGTCCTCCTATGGGACAGGTTTGTGCGACGCCGGTACGCCTGGCTTAGCCATCATGCTCGGTCACCCTCTCCCATTGGAGGCCTGGTTTGCTGAGGCCTTCGACTTCACACACCGATCCGTCGACGGCTCTCCTTCCGTCCCTCCCCCGGAGTCGTCCCTGATTTTGCCTCCTCTTGTGTCTGTCGGCGGGTTGGACGGCGCGTTCTGGTCCTGGATGAGCGCGCCCGTTCTTGAACTTTGTTCTATTGCTACCCCGTTCTTCTCTCCCCCGGATCAGCCCTCTGTCGCCAAGGTTTTTCCCTTGCGACAGAGGGTGACGGACTTATTGTCTTGTCTTTAGGTTCCCTCCAGACGTCTGTTCACCACCTGCGGCTTTTCGAGGCGTCTGCGCCAGGCGATCTTCGCGAGGGTTTGGACCGCGTTCAGCGGGTCCACCTTCGGCTCGCGGTGTCTTTGGTTCCCGAGCTGAAGGCGGTTTTGTGCGCGGCAACTCGGCACCGCACGACGGTACGGTCTTCGTTCTGCCGGCCGGCCCCCTTGGTTATTCGTCAGGGTTTGTTGTACTCTGCGCTATATACGTCGGGTTTTTTTTTTTACGCAGGATGCTTGGGAATGCTACGCTTCTCTGTTGGCGGCCCCTGCTTCCACCACACGACGCCGCGCTGTGTCGTTACGGACCCTGCTTACGTCACGCACCGACGCGCTGTGCCGCGCGCGGGGTCTTCTCAGTCCCGTCCTTCTGCCGGTCCTCTTCGGGGTGCTCCTGCAAGTGCTGCCGCCTTGCACGGGCGCAGGACTGGGACATTGCTGGCCAGTGCATCGGTTCCGCCTCGCACTTCTGTTCTTGCCCCTTTCATCCCCTCTGTGTCGGGGCTGGCCGGCCTTCCACTTCCGGCCGCCCTTCGAAGGGGTCAGCCCCGCGCCGGCCTGGGGTTGGGGTGGCCCGCCCTTTTCGACGAGGTTGGGGGGGGCGGGGGTAGAGGAGGTCAACGTGGCGCTCATGCCCGCACGGCCCGTACCGGGGGTACCTCCACGTCAACACAATGTGTAGTTCTCTGGGTCGGCCTCCTTGTTCTCCTTCTCGCCTGGGCGTACCGGGTCGCTCCCCTCCTCTCGGGTGCTCCCTCGGGTTGTTTTCGCCCTTGCGCCCCTCGGTAGCCGCGAGGGACGTTGGGGGCGGCGGGTTGCGCGGAGGGGTCTCACCTGGAGGTGGACGTCCAGACCCCCACTCCGCTCTTGTCACCGACAACGGCCCATCTCTTCAGAGGTGGCCCACGTGTTCACTTCCATGCCCGAGCTGGGTAGCGTCGAGGGAGTTGACCGCCGGTCACCCGGTTTTCCTCTCCCGTGTCTTTCTGGTTCCGTCGCCGACCTGCGACGCGATGCGACCGGTGGTGGATCTGTCGGCCCTCAACGGGCACATCGTGCTCACACGGTTTCGGATGCTGCCGGTACCCCTGGTACGCCTGGCCCTGTGCCCTCTGTCGTGGGTAGTGTCGCTGGCCCTCCAGGATGTGTCTTGGCTCGTTCCTCTCCATCCTCGCTTCCAGCGATTCTTGGCCGTTCGGACTTCCGATCGTGTGTTCCTGTTAGACGGCCTTCCCTTCGGTCTCCACATCGCGCCGCAGATCTTCTCCGCACTGGTGGGGCAGGCTTTGGGTCCTCTCCTCAGGAGCGGGCTCCAGCTCCTGTTTTCCTTGGCCGTTTGGTTGGTAGTTTCCGACGCCCTAGGCCTGTGCATTGGCGACGCCCTCACAGTCGTTCGCAACATCGCACGGTTAGGGTTCCCCTTCGATGTTCCCAAGTCACGCTTGACCCCGTCGCGTGTCGTGCCATGGGTCGGTCTCGCATGGGTTTTGTCCGGCGCTACGGTGACCCGGGGTCTGCCGGCCGCGGTGCACCTTCGGTGGACGGTCCTCGCCGTGTTGCACTCGGTCTCCCTCCCGGGGTGGCTCTGGGACTCGTTCGTGGGTTCGCTGCATTGGGCCGCTCTGCCCCTTCCCTTAGGAGCCTCTGGCTACGCCGCCTCCTCCTCATGGGCACCGCGGTGTTTCCGTTGCTCCTATGGATCGGCTCCTGCCGCTCCCGCGTACCGTTCGCCGACGCTTCGGTCGCTGGGTTGCTCGGGGCTCGCTCTCTGCGGCTGTGCCCTGGACCGCCCCCCCCCCCCCCGCCGACGGTCTGGTAACCGCAGATACGTCGAGCGAGGTTGGGTGAGGTTCCCAATCGAACCTGGGACGTCCACTTCCCGGCAGATGGGTGGGTCTCCCTCCTCTTACCCGTCTATGCCCTCGGATTGTTGGTTCCTTTGTTCTTCCTGCGGGACCACGCGCTGGCCCTTCGGGGTAAGTCGGTGGCCTTCGGGTTGGACACTCAGACAAGCTGTCCCCTGTTTCCTTATGCGGGGGTCCTCCAGGTCGTTGACTCTATTGGGGGTCTCGGTGGAGTTGTTCTTCCTCGCGGGCCGACACCCCTTCTCCTTGCATGCCTCCTCCCTGCCCGGGCCTGCCACCCTTTGGGCGGCCGCCCTGTCGAGAGGGCAGGGCGTTCTTGTAGAATGGGCGATGAAACGGACTGTGTTCGCCGACCTCGCGGCTCCCTGAGGTGTTCCGGAGGTCGCCTTGTTCGCATCGGGGGTGCCGCGCCAGTTGCCTCTGGACCTCTCCCTCCGGCCTCGCGCTCCGGGGGGGGTCCGGACGCTTTCATGGTCGCCTGGTACAGGTGGCGGTCGATATCCATCTTTCCGCCACCAGACGCGCTGTTGATGTGCCCAGTCCTCGCGAAGCTGCGGCTGTACCACGGCTGCGTCTGGCTCCTCGCGCCTCTGTGGCCGGCACGGACTTGGTCCGCCCGGTTGCCGCGGTGGTGCCCAAGTCCGGTCCCTCTACCTGTCTCCGGCTTCCACTTGGGCTAGGTTGGGGTCCTGCGGACCTCTTTGGCCTTCGCATCGTGCTTGTTCATGAGGCACGGTGGCTCCCGGTCCCCGGCCGGGCCCTGACTGACTTCCTGCAGCGTTCCTGGCCGTCTTCTCCTTGGGGGACTTACGGGTCCCCCTGGAGGTCTTTTACTAGGTGGCTACAGGCCACTCGCCTGCCAGTTGGCTCTCCTTCCCTCGTCCTACGCTCCTTGTTTCACCTCTTCCGTACACGTCGCTTTCCAGTCGACGCTATACGTACCCACTTGTCTGCCGTCCCGGGGGTTCTTTGGGTCCGTCGCTGGGCTGGTCGTTCCGCCACAGGTGCTGGATTCCTTCCTGACGGCTGCCTTCCGGGATCGACCGCCTCCGCGCCAGGTCCCTCCGCAGTGGGATCTGGGGCGGGCTCTGGTCCTTCTGGCTTCCCCCCCGTATACAAGGGCCGCTACGCCGGTTCCGTTGCTCGGGCGTCCACTCTTCCTTGTCGCTCTGGCCACTGGGGATCGGGTGTCTGCACTAGCGGCATTGTCACGGCCCCGGGACTGCGTGCGATTCTCCCAGTCCTTGCATGGCGTCTCGTTCGCCTCCTCCCCACCTTTTGTTACCACGCATGGGAGGGAGGCCCCCGTTTTCCAGCCTTTCGCCGTCCAGGCTTTACGGCGTGGGCATCCTCGCCATGTGTTGTGCCCGGTGTCAGCCTTGCACTCCTCTGTTGCGTCTGTGGCGCCGCCTTCGGGTACTGCTGTGTGGGTGTCTCCTCGGACAGGTGGGAGGCTCTAGCAGGTGCAGCTGGGCCGCCACGTTTGTCGGACCGTTCGTGCCCGTCACCCTGTTTGTAGGGGTTCTGCCCGCGATGTCAGATCCTTTGCTGCCTCCTTCCGGTTCCTGCCACGTCGATCCTTCCCTGCCTTCGCCTCAGCGGTTTTGTGGTCTTCTATCAATTCCTTCATCTCCTCCTACCTCTCCGTGTCCAGTGTTCGACCCCCTCGGCCGGTGATTGCTCTCGGGGGTCGTGTTTCCTGGTGCTCTGGCGAAGATCCCTGGTCTTCCCGCTTTGTACTGGGTTCTTTTCCTTTGTTTTTTTGACAAAGGGGGGGGGGGGGTGTATGGGTTTGCAACACTGGATTGCAAGTTTGGGATTATGTATTGTTCCAGTACATAAGTGTTTTTTCCACATTGAAAATTGTGTTTTGTTCTTGTGTTCAGTGTTTTTGTTGGTTTTTGAAGAAAAGGGATTTTGGGTACAGTACCTTTTTGGTTTCAGACAAGTCTATGTTTTTGCATTACTATGAATGACGGGCATGTGTTAAAACTGTTCTTTTTAACTACTCCTCAGTTTTTCACTCTTTTATTAAACTCTCTTGTTTAAATTGTGTCTTTGTCATTCGTAATTTTGTTTTATGCATTGGTTTTTTTGGTAGGTTGGGCTTGGATGTCCTCCTCCTATTTGTTATGCAGCCTTGACGTTGGATTTGCCAAGACTACTAACAAATTGGGAGGTTTGACGTACCTCCCAACCTACCAAATAGGAAAACCTACTATTTGGTAGTAGTCTTGGAAAATCCAACGTACATAATACCCTCCCTCACGCCGGACCCCTGCCCATCCGCGTTCTGCTGCTGACGTGAGATGTGATGACAAGAGAGGGTCGCTCATGCGCACGTTCGACAGGGATCTGCACATGACGGAACACGGGATGGGCCTTAAGCGGTAACTAAGGTAAACCCCTTTTTCTTCTCTTATATGCTTTTTTCACCTTCGGTGGTAGTTTTTGTTAATGTACAACGTCTCCTAGAGCAAGATAAGGAGTAGACTCTAGACGTTTTCTTTTTAACCGCGGTTGGAATGACGACATTGCAGTCAAAATAGACAAGTCGTCATTGCAATTAGGTTAATAGCCTTGACGTTGGATTTTCCAAGACTACTACCAAATAGTAGGTTTTCCTATTTGGTAGGTTGGGAGGTACGTCAAACCTCCCATTGTAGCACATGGTGAACTGTGGGTTGAGTCAGAGCCGGGGGAGAAGATGTTGGCTGTATGGTGTTGATTGAGAGACCTTACCCACACAATGTCGGGAATAGGGTAATGATCCCGACAGGTTTTGGTCCAATAGGACATTTGAATTTGGCGGTATCGTATCGCTTGTACGATTTCGGCTGGTTCTTTGTGTATTGTAGTTTATTCTTAAGTTAGGTTAAATATTAACTGTAATGTATAAATATCTACATCAGCTCTAGATGTATTATGAAACCAAGTTATGGGTTATAATTATTATGAGCCGGCAGCCATATGTAATTTCGCGAAGCGATCGGACGCCGGCCCTTTAGTCTCTCAATCAACACCATACAGTCAACATCTCCTCCCCCGGCTCTGACTCAACCCACAGTTCACCATGTGCTACAAATATTAATCTACAACAATATTAACAACAGTCCTAGCTTTACTGGTGATGGGCTGGTCTATCAGAATGAGAGTTGAGCGTTCTCTGCCATACCCATAGCTTACTCTGTCTGTTCCTTTTACTTATATATTTTCTAGATCTCAAGTGACGGCGTCTTTTCCGTGGATTGACCTCCCTACTGCCAACCCTGGCAGATTGTGAGTCAAAGCGTCACATTTTTCCTTTGCCCCTCAACTTTCCCTTTATAATTGCTGAGGGGCACAGGGCCTTGGGTGGGGCTTTTGTTTCCCCGGTGTTTCCGCACCCTCCTCAGCTCCCCGCCTTTGAGTGGCTTCGGTCACCTGGGCATATTAGTGTTTTGGCTTGCTCGGACCTTGGGGTCTCGGCCATATGGGCCCCTTCATCACCAGTCCTCTTAAGCTAAGTTCATTGTATCGATATTGTATTATGTGAACATTCCTACATGTCATGCAATTGAACTAGCCGTGTGTGGGGGACTGGATTACACCCATCAACGACTACGTCGTTGGTAAATATATTATAACTATTGTTGGGATATTTCATGTACCAGTGATATGTAAATTAACCTCTTTATCTAAATTCCCGATAAATAATGGTCCTTCGTGCCCTAAAGCTTCCTTACCGGTACCGTTTTGTTTGCTTCCTTGACGCTTGTGGGTTACAAATGGCTGCCGCCTCGCGCGTTGTTTGGCCGACTGCCGTTCCTTAGTTTACACCCAGCTTCTTCCCTCATGTTTTTAACCATTTAGGCGCCGTCTCTATCTTTAGTTCCAGGTTTTTTGGGCGTGATCCTTGGCGTTTTTTTGGTGGGTTAGCTGGGCTGGAGATTGGGTTTGGGGTAATTTCGTCGGCGCCGCCATTTCGCGCTCATAGGCTTAGGCAGTCTAGGCCTGCAGGTGTCTGTGGTGCCTTTTCATTTCGCTTCGGTGTTGTGCCTGTGGTGTGGCTTGTGTTTGTCATTGTGGGACTCATTATTAATTATGCTGGTGGGGAGGGTTCTCATGTGACCTTTTATATTTAAATTTCATAATAGCCTAGGCCTAGTTGCTTAAAGTGGCGGGTCATGAGTGTCGTCTTTGTTAATTCCTAAGCGATTGACAGTTAATAGTCAGACCTCATGATTGTAGCTTAACCAACTTGGCTTACCTATAAAGGGCTTACAATAATTAGTGCTTCACCTTACCCTTTCTTTTAATGGATTTAGTATTTAATACTTTTGTCTAGTTAGATAATTCCTTTCGATAGTTTATGTTAAGGGGATGTAAGTATTATGTAATTCTGAGTAAATTTCTTAAGTAATGGGGGTTTGCCGCTGTTGATTCTTAAGCGATTAACGGTTTGTAGTCTGACCTCATTGTAGTTTAAGTTGCTTAAAATTAGCCTTAACGATGACAGATTTGAAGAAACTTAAGATTCTTAAGGGAGGGATGAAGGGAAGTTTAAATAGATGTTTAAGAGATCTTGATGAATTTTTAATAAGTGCCACGGCTGATCAGATAAAAGGTAAATTTGCTACTGTTACTAAATCGCTAGCTACTTATGATAGTTATGCTCAGCAGGTATATGGTTTATTGACAGTTACTGACGATGTGGAAGAAGAAATGTCGGCAGATCTTGAGTACTTTGAGAATGTTAATACAGCCTTAGCCAGACTATCTTCCACCCAAGAATCAACCTCTGTTAAGGATACCGGTACACCAAAGGCGACTGGTTTTAACCTGCCGAAGCTTACTTTGCCTACCTTTTCCAGGGATTCGGCTACCTGGACTGGATTTTGGGATATTTTGAGTGTTCCGTCCATCATAATAAAACACTCACATCCATCCAAAGGTTCACATATCTCCGTGGTCAATTGAAAGGGGAGGCATTGAAGTTAGTCGATGGGTACAAGCTAGAAGCTACCAGCTACGAGTTTGCAGTGGAGTTGCTGAAGAGAACTTACGGGAGAGTGGAAGTCATCAAGACCGCGTTAATTACTAAGTTCTTCACGCTAGATCCTCCATCCTATGATGTGACGGCCCTAAAGGAGTACTATGCCTCCTTTGAGAGCCTCCTCCGATCTATGGAGACAATGGCCATCACCAAGGAGGAGATATTTAGTGTGAATATCTTGAATAAAATACCCTCTCCCCTAAGGGAAATCTTAAGACGACAACTAAGCGACTCTCCACTAAACTTGGAAGCGTTGGTGCAGGTGTAGCAGACTGAAGTCTTCAATATGGAGAGTACTGGACACTACCGACAAGTGGAGATGTCGCCATCTACTGCAGCTTTCCCGGTACAGACTTCTCCTAAACAGAAAAGGCCAATATCATTAGGTTGTAAGTTGTGCAGTGTCCACGGTCATCTGTGGTATCAGTGTCCTAAGTATCCTAAGGCTACACAGAAGATTAGCAAGGCTAAATCGCTTAAGTTATGTACCAGCTGTCTGGCAAGAGACCACTTCAACAGTACCTGCACCAATTCCTACATCAAACCTTGTAAGTATTGCAAGGGGAAACATTGGTTTTCCCTTTGCACCCAGTCCTGATCGGCACGACGGCAAAGAAAAGGGGAGAACCCCCAAAGAGTCACATGAGAAAAGTAAGAGCGAGGGTGATAAAGTATCTGCCATGTCCATTGCTTCTCGAGAATGTCAATTGCTTCCTACTATGATGCTGCCAGTAGTGGGGAGTAATAATAATACTATAATGACGCGCACCTTACTTGACCAGTGCTCACAGAGGTCATTCGTTCTGCGGTCATCATTACCCCAGCTCAAGTGTACCAGCAAGGGTCAAGAGAATTTGCGTCTCCATGGTTTCACTGGTGAAATAGATTCCAGTGACTATGATATAGTGGAGATTTCCTATGTTTATAGAAAAAGGTATGTCCCATCAAGGCTGTTGTGGTCGACACACTACCCAGTTTCTATATAGCATCAGAGATTCAACCACATTTGAAATATCTCGGAGCAAGGGTTATAAACTGGCTGATGATCAACTCTCTGCTAACAATGGTATTATGCTACTGGTCGGAGCTGATTATTACTACGACCTGGTTCACCCTGGATATCGGCGGGTAGATAAGCTAATAATGCTCCCCACGATCCAAGGTTATGCCATTTCTGGATCCTATGCCACTTCCTCTCAAGACACACAGGTGGAGGTGGTTACGGTCCTCAAGGTAGCAGTAAGCCCCATAGATAAATATATTA
The DNA here is from genome assembly GCA_032716605.1 of Paralithodes platypus. Taxonomy (NCBI): domain Eukaryota; kingdom Metazoa; phylum Arthropoda; class Malacostraca; order Decapoda; family Lithodidae; genus Paralithodes; species Paralithodes platypus. The sequence continues at coordinate 182,905 of JAVRFV010000149.1, read as the reverse complement.
GGCCAAATGTGCCTGATAATACATGTACTGATATAGATAAGCTATGGGACTTGGACAATATTGGAATTGACCCACATGAACTTGATCGTGAGTCCAAGCTAGCGTTAAGCTCGTATGAAGAGACTGTAACGTATGACTCTGGCAGAGGTCAGTATGTGGTAAGGCTCCCTTGGAATGATAACAAGAGTAAATTACCTACTAATTTCCATCTAGCACTTGGTAGGTTACGTGGCCTTCAGAAGCAGTTTGTCAAGGATCCAAGTTATTGCGAGACTTATGCGGCAGTTTTAGCCGAGCAGGTACAACGTGGATTTGTGGAGAGAGTAGATCTCAGTGAGTATGGGGATAACATCCATTACCTTGCTCACCATGGGATTAAAAAGGACAGTTCCACCACTCCTGTTCGTATTGTGTTTGACTGCTCTGCTAAATCCAGTGATCGCTCCTATAGCCTGAATGATTGTCTGTACACGGGTCCGTCCCTGGTCTCTGATCTAGCGCAAATTATGTTGCGCTTCAGATGTCATAAGTTTGCATGGGTCGCCGATATTGAGAAGGCCTTCCTGATGCTTCAACTCCATCGTGAAGACGGACTCGACAAGATTTTTATGGCCACGGGACCCAATGGATCTAGATTCGGTGTATCTGGTCTACAGGTTCAGAGTCGTCTTATTCGGGGTGACCTGTTCCCAGTTCCTTCTCAACGCTACTATCTTGCGTCATCTTGAGGAGGCTGGACTAGATCCTGACTTCTAGAATGAGATCAAGCAGGGGATCTATGTGGACAATCTTCAAGGCACCGGAGACAATGAAGATTTATTGCTCAAGAGATGCTGGGAGATCCGCGATATATTTGCCAAGGCTCATTTATACTTAAAAGAATGGGCCACTAATAGTGATCTTTTGAAAGGTCAATTTGCTTCTGACGGTGTAGCTACTGAGAATAGTGAGGTGAAGTTTTTAAACCACAAATGGGACACTACCACAGATTGTATATCCTTCTGTCACACCCCATGCGGCAGTGAGCTTATGACCAAGCGGAACTGCTTAAGCTTGTCAGCGAGGTTGTTTGATCCCCTAGGTTTTTTGCTGCCTGTAACAATCCGTGCTCATATGTTTTTACAGCAACTGTGGCGGCTAAAACTAGATTGGGACACGCCCCTCCCGACTGAGTTACAAGATACTTGGCGGTTGATTCGGTCGGACCTTTCCACATGTTGCAAGGTCCAACTTAATCGTCAGGTTATTAGTGGTCAACAGGTCGATCTACATGCCTTTTCTGATGCTAGTAATAGTGGGTACGGTACTGCCATATACATATGCAATGGTAGTGAAGCGACGCTGGCTATAGCGAAGGCCAGAGTACCCCCTATAAGGAAGATTACAGTTCCTAAATTAGAACTTACTGCATTGCTTCTGTCTGCTCGTCTAATAAAGTTTACACTGGATGCTTATGCAGACATACTTCAGATTAATATCGTCTATGTCTGAAGCGACAGTCAACTAGCGCTTTCATGGGTACACAGCCAGAAAGTGTTACCTGTTTATGTTTCTAATCGCACTGATGAGATTCATGACTTAGTTCCTACAGCTACATTTCGCTATGTGAGCACCAGGGATAACCCCAGTGACATAATTTCACGGGGGATCTCGGCACAGCAGTTTATGTCTTCCTCTATTTGGTGGCATGGACCTCCATGGCTTACATCTCCAACTGAATGGCCTCAGGATTTCAGGGGATGCATATCTGATCCTTCAAGTCGGCCCCAAGATGATGTGTTAAGTAGTTCGAATGTGAGTACTACACATCAGGATAACAAGTTGGTAGAGTGGGAACGTTACGGCAGCTATGATCAAGTAATACGGGTATTTGCATGGATATACCGTTTCATTAACAACATGAGAAGTCGGGCTCACGGGTCTTTCCTTAGTGAAGATTCGAAGCATATCAGACTCCATGAATTGAGATCAGCAGAAGCAAAAACTAATATGTTTAGTACAAAAGGAATCTTATCCTACTGAACATCAAATCCTGAGCAAGGAGTCAAAGGCCAAACCCTCAAACTTAATGAGGCAGCAAGGATTATATATGGAAGGAGGCATAATTAAGTGTAGAGGCAGGATACAAAAGGCGGACATTATTGATTCTGCTAAATATCCTGTCCTCCTTAGCTCCTCTCATTTGATTACCAAAATGTTGATTCGCCAATGCCATCGGACCTGCCTACATTTTGGCGTAAATCATGTTCTGGCGTATATGCGACAACGTTGGTGGATCCCTAAGATGCGACAAGCAATTAAAGGGATCCACAATAGCTGTACTATCTGTAAAAGATTACAGGGTAAGCCTTACTCCCCAGTTGATCTACCTCCCTTGCCTGAGTTCAGGGTACAAAGGACTGAACCATTTCAGGTAACCCGGGGTAGACTACACCGGAGCGATTCATGTTAGAGAATCGCCCGGTAATATCATAAAGGTATATGCCGTCCTATTCACATGTGCGGTAACCAGAGCGATTCATATTGAATTGATTAACGACCTATCCAGTGAGGGGTTTTTGCATACTCTAAGACGCTTTGCAGGCCGCAATGGTTTCCCTCAAATTATTATGAGCGATAATGCGACTTGTTTTGTCGGGGCCTCTAAATATCTCCAGAGTTTAATGGATGACCCGCAGGTTGTGGCTACCCTCACTGGAAAGGGTTGTCAGTGGAGATTTATACCAGCACGTGCACCATGGTTCGGGGCGATTTGGGAGAGAACAATCGGTATCGTCAAATCTGCCATGAAGAAGGTATTAGGAAGGGCACTGGTGACCAGACGGGAGTTGCAAACCATCTTAATAGAAATTGAGATGTCAGTCAACGACAGGCCCTTGACCTATACCTCGGCAGATGTTGACGACCTCTTGCCCATTTCGCCTTTTATGCTAACACGTGGACGAACCCTTAATACCTTTCCTAGATCGTCCGTAAATGACGAAGATCTGCAAGACCCTACGTTCGGCAATGCTGATGCCACACGTCGTCGCTTCCAGTATGTAAACAAGGTGTCCGACGATCTATGGAAACGGTGGACCCAAGAATATTTGCTGTCTCTTCGCGAGCGTCACTCTCATAAGATCAAAGGGACGAATCAACGATGGCCTCGTATCGGGGATATCGTCCTGATTCATGATGAGCGTCCTAGGTTATTTTGGAAGCTTGGGAGGATTATCCATTTGTTCCAGGGCATTGATGGTCTTATAAGGGTTGCTAGAATACGAACTTCGACTGGGGTTACTACTCGCCCAGTCGTAAGGTTATATCCCTTGGAGCAGGATGTAGAACTGCCGGATGATCCTGGCGTCTCTACTGATACCCCTCCGCGAGAGAGTGCTGGTGACAGTGCTCCTCGAGATGGGGCAGCTGATGATGAGAAGGATGATCCTCCTCAGGCTTCAGGTGGCGCTCGTCCCAAAAGGAGGGCGGCTATGAGTTCCGTGGATCTTTGGAGATCAAAGATCACACAAGGTGATCTTTGACTTTGATGTCCTTTTTTTGTTCTCTGTATATAGCTCCTGCATATCATTTTTGGTGGCGGGCAATATGTCGGGAATAGGGTAATGATCCCGACAGGTTTTGGTCCAATAGGACATTTGAATTTGGCGGTATCGTATCGCTTGTACGATTTCGGCTGGTTCTTTGTGTATTGTAGTTTATTCTTAAGTTAGGTTAAATATTAACTGTAATGTATAAATATCTACATCAGCTCTAGATGTATTATGAAACCAAGTTATGGGTTATAATTATTATGAGCCGGCAGCCATATGTAATTTCGCGAAGCGATCGGACGCCGGCCCTTTAGTCTCTCAATCAACACCATACAGTCAACATCTCCTCCCCCAGCTCTGACTCAACCCACAGTTCACCATGTGCTACAAATATTAATCTACAACAATATTAACAACAGTCCTACATCACCAGTCCTCTTAAGCTAAGTTCATTGTATCGATATTGTATTATGTGAACATTCCTACATGTCATGCAATTGAACTAGCCGTGTGAGGGGGACTGGATTACACCCATCAACGACTACGTCGTTGGTAAATATATTATAACTATTTGTTGGGATATTTCATGTACCAGTGATATGTAAATTAACCTCTTTATCTAAATTCCCGATACTCATCGTTAATACAATGATAGATATAAGGTCTATCAAGGGGATGGGGTAATTAAATAGACTGGTGAAGTAGTGGAAAGAAGGTATACAAAGTAAGAGAGAAAGTTTCTAAGTGGGGTTGAGAGGGATAGATATCAAGGGGGTCTGAAGGGTACGACGGTGAGGTGAGCTCTGAGTCTTGAATCTGTCTGGACCCCACCCTAGGCATGCGAAATACATCCCATGCTTGGCAACACTCAACACCGTTGCCGGGTCAAAATCCTCTACCCCTTGCGTGAGTCGAAACTAAGCCTAACGTTGCGATCAAATGGCAACATCAGGCTCGTCCCAAGCTAGTCTATTCCGCACACGCGCAAAGCAACGTCCCCCAGCCGGTCTCTCTCTCCCGCTCGTCTCCTCCCACTCTCACTAGACTTACATCTTATATATTATAATGAAACAATCCACTATCGAGAATAAAATATACTAAGATGTGTTGGTTAAGAATAAGGGCAGCTTCAAGCTGTGAAACAACATAAGAATATCCCAGATATTAGTTACATTGTCGTAGGCTATATACTAAGGAAAAGCCGGCCGGCCGGCTGCCGCCAGCCGGTTTCTAAACGGCTGGGCAGCCGACACTCGCACATGCCCGCACGTGGCTACTATGCAGGAGCGTCACACCTCCCCCAAGATATAAGACACTTGACTAAGTTCTTCATATCTAACAGAAAGCTTCTCATAGTACCACACACTGTTGCGACACAAGGCACTATATACAGTATACAAAAAATAAAGACTGTTGCACTCCACCGAGCAAGTTAAAAAAACTTAGCGACAATAAGCGAAAACATTCAACTTAGATACTTCTACAACATCTTATACAAAATTCTACACGTTATAAAAATAAAGAGTTTTTATAATTTTTTTTTGCTTTTTTAATTTTTTTTTTTCGGCTGAACTACAGTGACAGCCTATTTTCCTCCACACTCAACCCTCAATCCTGTAGCAGTCTAACCAACATCATCCACCCTTGATAGACAATCCGCTATCACGTTATCAGAACCGGCAATATGGCGTATGTCCAAATTATACTCCTGAAGCATGAGTGACCACCTGGTCAGCCTCATATTCTGGTTATGAAACTGATTCAAGAATTTCAGAGGGTGATGATCGGTAAAAACCACTACGACTGGTCCGAAAGCCGGAACATATACATCGAAGTGCTTGAGCGCCAGCACTATCGCCAGGAGTTCTTTTTCAATTACAGAGTAATTCCTTTGTGCACTATTGAATTTTTTTACTGTAGAAACTCACTGGATGTTCGATACCTTCATCATCTGTCTGTAACAAGACAGCCCCAGCCCCTACGCCACTGGCATCAGTCGCCAGCTGAAAAGGTCTGCTGAATTCCGGGGCCCTGAGTATGGGGTGGGTACATAACAGGTGTTTCACCAAGGAAAACGCCTCTGCACACTCAGGAGACCACCGGAACTTCTTGTCCTTAGATAACAAGTCAGTTAAAGGTGCAAGTACAGTCGAATAGCCTTTGATGAAGCGACGATAATAGCCTATCATACCTAGAAACCGCATGATTTGTTTCTTAGTCGTAGGCTGGGGAAACTGATCGATGGTGTTATGTGTGTCCCAGCTAACTCCATAGATGCACAACAGGCCTATCTTGGGTTGGGGAGTAAGTAGACACGCTGTAGATATATAGGTTCTTATTGAGAAGGATATGGGATACAGGCACGAAGCAGAGCCTACAGGGTGATAGCTCTGTCTCGTGGTACACAAACATGTATTGGCCCTCTGGTGAGAGGAGCCCCAGGCTTGAGTTGCCAGAGTGGCTATATGACATAACTAATATGACTGCCTGGATGCTAACATGAATCTTACTCATAGAGAGATATTACATATGCATAAGTGACTGTACTAGATATGAAAGTGATACTGTACAAGGTAAATCATATACATACAGATGGCTTTGATCTTTGTCTGTGGAGGGCACACCTGACCCATCCCCACCTCGAACCCCAGGTACAAAACTGTGGCTTTGACAAAATCGCACTTACCCAGGTTTACCACCAAACCTGCTTCATTCAGTTTATTAAAAAGCTGTCCGATGTGAGCACAGTGACTGTTAAAATCATCGTCGTATATTATGACATCATCTAGGTACACCGTACAGTTGGGAATGTCGGCTACAATGTCGTTCATTAATTTCTGAAACGTTGCAGGGGCATTTTTCAACCCGTATGGCATAACATGGCAACGATATGTGGCACCGTCCACCACAAACCACGCTCAGACAAGGGCACTTGCCAATAACCCTTAACAAGGTCTATCTTAGTGAGGAACTTGGCCTTTCCTATCTTATCCACACTGTCGTCCACGCGAGGGAGAGGGTAGGCATTTGTGGGGGTTAAACCATTCAACCTGCGGAAATCTATACAAAACCGCACCTTGCCATCTGGTTTGGGCTGCAGTGTGATGGGGAAAGTCCACCTTACTGCACCCTCAGAAATCAGCCCACGTTTCAGCATATAATCCAGCTCTTCCCTAAGTGCTGGTAATTTAATAGGGGGAACACGGTATGGCACTGATTTAAAGGGCGGGTGGTCCCCAACATCGACATCGTGCACCGCTTGAGTAGTGAGGCCAGGATGCTCCGCGAAAACAGCTGGGTTTGAATCAAACAAGTGCTGCACAGCTACACGCTGTTGCTCAGGCAGGTGCAATAAACTCGTGAGCCACTTGTCTAGAATTCCCTGCCCACTGATCCGCGGAAACATGACAGTCCCAATTATCCTCCCCCGCAGCTTGACTATCCCTTCCTCCTTCTCCACCACGATCGCTGCAGATCAACACCGGGACAGTGAGAGGCTCGAAGGGGCGCTTCACATACTCTTTCATCAGATTTACATGGCAAAGTTGGTTCTTTTTCTTACGATCAGGAGTAGCTACTAAATAGTCGAGATCAGAAACCTTCCTTACAACCCGATACGGACCAGAATACTTGGCAGACAAGGGGTGTCCCACCAGAGGCAGTAGTATCAGTACTTCCTGATCTACTTCAAACTCCCTCAGCTTCACCTTCTGGTCGTATCTGTCCTTCATCTGAGCTTGTGAACTCTTAAGGTTCCGACCTGCTACCTCCAAGTTCTTTAGCATTCTCTCACGGCTTTCAACTACATACTTTAGAAGCGAGCATGGCTTTGTGATTCCCTCCCAGATCTCCTTGACCCTGTGTCCAAAAACCAACTCGTTCGGGCTAAATCCCAAGCTCTCCCCAGGTACTTCTCTCGCAGCAACTAAAACGTATGGGAGACCTAGATCCCAGTCCTTCCCATTCTCCATGCAATAACACCGCAACATACTCTTGAGAGTCGAGTGCCACCTTTCCAAAACTCCCTGACTTTCGGGTCGGGATAATAGGCAGATGACACCACAGACACTATCCCATGTTGCTGCATGGTCTGCTTAAACAGAGCAGAAGTAAAATTGGATCCCTGATCAGACTGGATCTCCTGAGGGTAGCCATAACGAGAGAAATAGACAAGTAGGTTTTTGACAACAGTCTTAGCCATCCCGTTGCGCATGGGGTAAGCATCTGGATACCGTGTTGCTACATCCATTACAGTTAGTACAAATTTATTGCCGGCACTAGTGGGGGGCAATGGGCCAACCATATCGATAACTACCTTGCTGAAGGGCGGCCCAATGACAGGGATGGGTTGTAACGGGGCTCTCGGGATGACCTGATTGGGTTTCCCAACAACTTGACAAGTGTGACACTGTGACACCCATGACACGACACTCGCCTTTAACCCAGGCCACCAGAAAAAGCTTGCTGAGAGCTGCCTCCGTCTTACGTGCCCCCAGGTGCCCTGCCAAAGGCACATCATGAGCTAATCTCAATAAGCTCTCACGGCACACCCTCGGTACTACTAACTGGTCCACTAATCCTGACCCGCCATCCCACTTTTTCTTGGGATCCTGATGTCTCCGATACAAGATCCCCTCGGACAAGAAAAAATCACCAGGCTGCGCATCCCCATCGCTCTCCAGTTCGATAGCACCATTACCACACGCCCTGACTTCAAGATCTTCCAGCTGCAAGGAACATATATCAGCAGGTGACAGATTATCCAAGTTCATCTTAAATAATTTATTTCCACCTCCAATGTCCCGCTGAGCCATCCTTTCCTCACGCTGCGCATAATGATGCTGTCGCAGAGTCTCTTCCTGCCCTGCACCTGCACTAGCGGTGACAGGCCCCGGGGCCTCTCCAGACTCTAACATAGGTGCCAATAATGAGTCACCAAGAAACACTGCCGGCTCAAAACTCTCCAATTGACCAACACTTCCCGTTTTCTTGTGACCTTTCCTCCGCGGTTTGATAGACTGAGGTGGTGGCTGCAAGGCTCCGGATGTCTGAGAACGCGTCACAACACACGCCATAGTTTGTACGCTACACTTCTCAAAACCCACTCCTGTTCCTCCCTACTAACGTCGGCCGCCTTCTCGGCAACGACCAAGGGTGAAACCTTAGGAGCAGGCACCGCAAAGTCGTTGCCGAGGAGGAGGTCGACGCCCCCAACAGGCAAGTTCTCTACAATTCCGACATCCAGTTCCTTCGCCACACCACCCACCTCCAGCTCCATCCGCACCAGCGGGTAGGACTTCGTAGGATTGATCCCCTGAACTACCACCACCCGAGCAGCGTTAATCGGCCTACCAGTAAAGTTCTTTAACAAGGTCTGAGAAGCCCCAGTATCACGCAATAGCTTAATTCCTCGCCTTTCGCCAGCCCACCTCACAAAACCATGCCCTCTATGACCCCCAATGACGTCGCGGACAGGGTTCGAGCCTTCCGGACTCTTGAACACAGGCTGTGTCCCAACCTCTGACGAACTACCCTTGGCAAACTCAGAAGATATAGGCGACACCCCTATGCTGCGGACCAATGACACAACCTTGTTTGGTGGCTTGTTCGGACAAGCATTTGCAAAGTGACCCTCCTTGTGACATGCAAAGCACTCTTTACTCTTTGGTTTCCCTTGAGAGTGGGAGGTACCATTAGACTTCTTATACGGGACGGTATTTGGTTTATGTTCAGTTTTATTGTCAGTGCTAGATGGTTTTGTGTATTTATGTGTATCAAAATTCTTGGGAGGGGGAGGGGTACGATCCTTTGCACCCGACTCACTCCTAGCTGCTGCTCCACACCCTCGAATTAATGACAGTCGGAGGTCAGCCATTTCTGCTGCCTCCTGGAGAGTTCTAGGATTTGTTTCCTTTATATTTAATGTTAAGTCCCCGCCTGTGCACTTAAAGAACTGCTCCAAGAGAACCAGCTCACTCAACTTCTCAAAAGTAGCTGCCCTCTCAGAACGCAGCCAATGTTGTAGTGCATCAGACAAGTCCCGGGCGTGTTCTAGGAAGGTACTATCCTTGCCCTTAGTAACACCCCGAAACTTCAAGCGGTAAGTTTCTGGTTGTAACTCATAGGCCCGTAGCACAGCCTTCTTTAGCTCATCATAAACTACACAGGACTCTAAAGGTAGTGCATCATATGCTTTTAGCCCCTTTCCTAGGAGTCTTGATGAAACTAATGCTGCCCACTTTTCCTGAGGCCACTGGTGTTCCTGACACTTCTTCTCAAATCGCATAAAAAACTCAGTCACACATGATTCATCGAACACAGGAACTAGTTTAAGCAGGTGCGACAATAATTGGTCCCGATGTCTGTTACCTCCCCCAATATTTCGCCCTGTTACCTCCACTCAAGATCTCTCCAGCTCCCTGTCAGCCTGATACCTAGTAGACTCTGCCTGCAGTACAGCCTCTCGTATAGCTGTTCTCTCTGCAGCCTCAGCCTGCACACTAGCCTGTCTCTCGGTAGCCTCAACCTGAGCTCTAGCAACCTCAACCTTGGCCATCTCAAGCCGAAACAACAAATCTGGAGTCAACCCTTGAGGAGGGGAAGGTGCATTTAATGGGGAGGGTCCCTGTGATTGAATTCCACGCTGCCATTGACCATCAACTTGGGGGTATGTACTAAATTCAGGCACCCTGACGTTTGATAAGGGGGTAGAGTGGAGGGGGGGCTGGGGACCGGGGCCCCCAGTCGCCTCTCCACCCAGGTCTCTCCCTTCTAAACCCAACATCAAAGTCCTCAGCTGATCTTTCCTCATGCCACTTAAACCCTGGTGACCCTGCAGACCTGCCACACACTTTAAGCCATACTTATTCAGCTTCAACACCCTGGCAGCGGTAAGGGGCACCTCTAAAAATCTTCTAGCACCCTCCTCGCTATCGACTAGCCACTCCACAGGTCTTTCTCCCTCCGAGCCTGTATCGTGACCTGACCCATCACTGTGTTCTGATGTATTAGACATGCTTGTGTACTGCAGTAATTATCACGGTTATAGAATGTGCCTTATCTCCTATGCAAGTATGTATATACTAATGTTATTTAAAGTCTTTAATGTGTAATATTGGTTGCTCCAAAAAAAACCACTATGTCCACTGTATTCCTCTAATCATAAGGAATCTCAAAACAAATTACCACTATATTCCTCTGTTCAGTATATCCTATGCAAGGTCGCCATTTGTTACGTCCTGGGATATTATAACACTGGGCTCTTTCTATTGGACTAGGTATGCGGCAACAAGCAACAACGAAAACGCTAGATCCAACCCTTATCTATAAACCCAGGCAACAAACCACCCTAAACCGTAAAGAGTCCTGCCTGGACAACGAGGTATCCTATGACTCGGTTACAGGTGCACGCACTATAGACTGCTGATAGTCAAGCAGGCTATATAAAAGATCACACAATTAAGTTGACTTAAAGCTTCAAGGAAAAGATAGATACGGAATTACATTGCAGAAACAATTTAATAACAAACTAGAAGAAAGTACATTTAACGTTACGTTAATTAATACAAACTAATCACCCCTGCGTGAAAGAAGGTGAGAGCAAACAGTCCTCAAAACATCGTACAGGTAGACAAGATGCAGGTTTCTAAACTGCATGCGGCTACTGTAGGATCTGATGCTTAGCAAAGAAAGAACCTTACGGATTTAGAGAACTCTTAAGTAATAAGCAGGAATAAATACTAGTGATAGGACCTACAGTGTATAATGGCATAGGTATAATTAAATAAAGGCAGGCCCTCGCAACATAACCACATACAGGTGTGCTTCTCACTCTTAGTCAGGCAAGCCTGCTGGGACAGAGTCTCTAAGCCACACCCTGACTCACAATGCTCACAAAGACGGTAAACTGTGGCATCATAACAAGCATACAGATATAATAAACCGCTAGCTGTTAATCTGCCAGGTGGCAGAGGTCTAGCCGGAAGGATATAGGCTTCGGATACCCGGGCTGAGCCACCTGCTCTAAGCCTAGGGACGCTCCCAAGTCTGTGCGCCAAATTACTCTTATTGAAAGGGTGCTCTCTTGAGAGACTCAGATCCCAAGTATCTGACTCTCTCCTGGCGACCCTAAAACAAACGCAAGGCGTGCTAGCGCAGTGCTGAGTGGACTAGGCAAGGGCCCTCACACACACAACACTAGACACACAGGGCACACAGACAAGAAAATGCCCCCAGACTCCCACGGGTATCCTAGTAAAGTCGTGCAGGTCCACAGGACTCGCACCAGCAGACTTTACTTAAAGGATCGCAAAAAGCCTCCCCTCCGGTCTAGCTCCTGCTCACCTGCCACAAGAACACACTAGCAAGCATGAAACCACCAAATATGAGGCAACAAAAAGCTTCCTAGGTCTCATTAACAATTACATCTCTGCATAAGGCCCATAATCCTATCTAATTATCTGAGAGCTCGTCGTTAATACAATGATAGATATAAGGTCTATCAAGGTGATGGGGTAATTAAATAGACTGGTGAAGTAGTGGAAAGAAGGTATACAAAGTAAGAGAGAAAGTTTCTAAGTGGGGTTGAGAGGGATAGATATCAAGGGGGTCCGAAGGGTACGACAGTGAGGTGAGCTCTGAGTCTTGAATCTGTCTGGACCCCACCCTAGGCATGCGAAATACATCCCATGCTTGGCAACACTCAACACCGTTGCCGGGTCAAAATCCTCTACCCCTTGCGTGAGTCGAAACTAAGCCTAACGTTGCGATCAAATGGCAACATCAGGCTCGTCCCAAGCTAGTCTATTCCGCGCGCCCGCGCAAAGCAACGTCCCCCAGCCGGTCCCTCTCTCCCGCTCGTCTCCTCCCACTCTCACTAGACTTACATCTTATATATTATAATGAAACAATCAACTATCGAGAATAAAATATACTAAGATGTGTTGGTTAAGAATAAGGGCAGCTTCAAGCTGTGAAACAACATAAGAATATCCCAGACATTAGTTACATTGTCGTAGGCTATATACTAAGGAAAAGCCGGCCGGCCGGCTGCTGCCAGCCGGTTTCTAAACGGCTGGGCAGCCGACACTCGCACATGCCCGCACGTGGCTACTATGCAGGAGCGTCACACACAGATAAAACAAAAAGGTCCATGTGCCTAAAGGCATCCTCCATTCATAAAATGTTTGTAACAACTGGATTTAAACTTTTGTAGATTGTAAGTTTGTGGAAAGCAACTCGAAGGAAGTGAATTCCAAAGAGTTCATAGAAAGCGTCGGCCCCTCTCCACTTGCTCTTGACAGCGTTACAGATGGCTTCCCGACCGGCCTTGTTTGTGCGCTTCACATTGATCAATACTTCCCTCTGGTACTCGTCCGCTGAAATGGATAAATTTAATTATGTGTTGGTGGTGTAATGGTTTAGATGCTTATGTTCTGGGTGTGTTGTCCCGAGTTGGAATCCCGGGAGGATCATAATTTATGCTGCATTATTTTATTCAAGTGCATTGGGGTTTGTAATGGAGGATGAATGTTAAGAATGTGGTGTATCTTAATTTATATATTCTAGTCCTTTGCAGAAATAGTTGGGTGACTAATTGTCTCTCTTTATCCCTATATTTATATACAGCATTCATGCCCCTCCCTCTCCCAGTCAAATTCCTCCCCTAAAGCCCGTCCACCTCTCCTCCCCAACCCACATAACCTTAACCATACCATCCACTCCCTCTCCTAAAACCCGTCCACCTCTTCCTCCCCAAATCCACATAACCTGCCCATAATATCCACTCCCACTCCTAAAACCCGTCCACCTCTCCTCCCTAACCCATCCACACCCCAACCTAATCCATTCCTACCCTCATCTCCTGCAGCCCAATCCCCACCCCCACCCCCACCATCACCCCCTCCCCCTCCCCCACGCCCACCCCATCCTTGTGCAGCAGCACCCAACATACACCGCACACACAACATTAACATCCTTCAACTAAACATAGATGGCATCAACACAAAGAAACACGAAGTCACACACTTCATCAAACAACACAACATACACATTGCCATCTTACAAGAAACAAAACTCTGTATAACACAAAAAACACCTACATTTCACAATTTCACCACCATACGACAAGACCGGGCCGTCGGCATTGGCGGTGGACTCATCACCCTGGTACACAAAGATATAACATATATAGATGTTATCTATATATGTACATCTGTACATGCACGATATAACTACACCCAATACGCCCCAAATAAACTTAGCCTCCTATGCAGATGACATAACACTCACATGCACACACCATGACCCAAAAAGAGCAACAGATCTCCTTCAACCCTATCTCAACACACTACAAACAGACTTAATCTAGCCCCAGCCAAATCCACCGCAACCCTGCTCACAAGTTGGACAGGAGAACACGAATACATCCCTCAGCTCACCATAAACAACACACCCCTAACACATACTCACACACCCAAAATCCTAGGAGTAACATATGATACTCATATGACATTCAAACAGCACACCACAAACATTAAAAAGAAACTGACACCCAGACTTAATGCCCTCAGGAGTCTTGCTCACACAAAATTTGGACACAACAAAGAAACTACCACCACAGTATATAAACAATACATAAGATCAGTGATGGAATACGCAAGCCCAGCCTGGGCTTCTAACCTAGCTGAAACACATCATAAGACTTTACAAAACAAAGCCCTGAAGATCATTACAGGCTGCACAGCTACTGCACCCACAGATCACCTACATCAAGAAACCAAAATCCTCAAAGTCAAAGACCATCTGGACATGAGAGGCACTCAATTCCTGGCAGCAGCCTCCACGAACCAAGACCACCCACTAAACTACATGGCAACACACCCACAGACACCAAGAAATGTCAAAACAACACCCAGCACACGGTATCACACACAATTATTGTCCTCTCTCCCTCCCTGCCCACCCCGAACCAACTTCCAGAAGCACATCCATACTCATATCTCTCACCGATCCATCCACTCACTCACTCACAGAGAACACGCAGCTGCATGCACGACCTCCCGAAATCCATCCTTCCTAATCCTCCCTTCCTCGCGAGGACAGAGTCCACCTGGCCAGGCTGAGATGCGGACACCATCCAGCTCTCCTGAGCTATCAGAAGAGACTGGATGACTCCGTTGTCGACTCCTGCCCGGGATGTAACACAGCACCCCATACCATTAAACACATCATAGAAGACTGCATTTCACACACCCACTTACGCCAACAACACAATCTACACTCAATGAGAGATCTGTGGGAAAGCCCGATCGTGGCCATGGCCTTCCTCAGGGACTCGGGGCTGTTCGGCCAGGCAGCTTAGGGAACAACAACAACAACAACAACATATATAGACACCAGTGCACATACCAAATCCCTCCTCCCCCCAAACGATAACACAACAGAAATTCAATCAATTAAAATACGCACTGGCAACAGCTCCAACATTACCATCATAAACACATACATCCCTCCCCAAACATCCCCTACAGTACCAAACGATTACAGACCACAAATACAACACATCACAAACACCCCACACATCATCCTGGGTGGTGATTTCAATGCAAAGAAGTCGGCCTGGTTTGTCGACAACCCCGACACAGACAGAGGGCTGGTCTTACAACACCAAACAGACAACCTATATATCCTCAATAACATTCATCAGCATACCCATACTCCCCACCAAGCCCTCTACACCCCATCATCTCCTGATATCACCTTTTGCTCCCCTGAACTCGCCCCCACAACATCCTGGAGGGTGGTCAGAACTTTGGGCTTAGACCACCTCCCGATCATTATCACCACCAAAACAAGACTCACCCCAGCTAGCCACAGACACACTTACACTAACTATAAAAGAGCTAACTGGGAAGCCTTCACAAATGAGACAGAACAACACTTTGAAACCTTAAACAGTACAACCATCACTAACATCAACAATGCTGTACACACATTCAACACGACTATCCAAAACCCCGGACAAGAAACACATTCCAAGAGGTAACATAAAAAAACACAACCCCAACTTCTCACCAGAAATTCAAAACCTCATCATACAACGCGACCCACTGAAACACTCCCCAGCACCCCACACACAAGACATCGATCAACATATTCAAGCACTCAACATCCAGATTGACAACAAAATACAAGAACAACAAACAATAACTTCCTACAAACACTCGATCACAAGACAAACCCCAAAATAACTCTACAAAACACTAAAAGCATCACACTTTCCAACAGCAACACAACACAATCACATGCTGCAATCACAACAACAGACTCTACTCCTTCACGTAAACAACAAGCAAACCACTCTCATCAATCACTTCTCTCATGTCAGTCACCTAAAAACCCCACAAAGACGACGTGTCATCAGACGAAAAAGACAATTCCCCACAGACCCTGACTATACACCCTTCACCAACAACCAGACAAAGCATATCATCAACAATCTCAAACTCTCACCTGCCTGTGGCCTAGACAACATAAGCAACATTCACCTCAGACCACAAGGCATACAAGCACTCACTAACATATCAAACTACAACTACTCACACAACACAATACCAGACATCTGGAAGCATGGTATCATCATCACATTCCCCAAACCTAACAAAGACCCCACGCTACCCTCCTCACACCGCCCTACCACCCTCCTTTGCACCCCCGCCATAGTCATAGTGCCCTGTACTAAACCTGATGACACCTGACTTACCCTTTCATTTTTCTCCAACACAACACGGCTTCAGGCCATTGCACTCCACAAACACTCTTCTTACAGACCTTACACAAAGAGCTTTTGACGGCATCAACTCGGCTAGACCACCACATAGATCAGTACTTGCCACACTCGACATTAGTAAAGCCTTCGATGCTATCCTCCGCCACAACCTAACAAACAAAATCTACAACACAAACATGCACAACAACACAAAAAGATGGCTGGCCAACTTCTTAGCAGGCAGATTTGCACACGTATCTTTTGCCGGTCAGTAATCTAGCATTAGAAATTTCCCAAACGGAGTCCCGCAAGGATCCGTCCTGTCGCCCGCACTCTTCAATCTGTACATTGTTACGTATCTTGATCCTCAAGTGGTTAACTTGATGAATCTAGATAGCACAGAGATATATATTAAGGTATCAGTCAGCTGAAGGCAAAACAAAAGTAAAATCTAATAAAATAATTTTCCTGTTGTTGCTTCCTTTCCTTTTGGATCTTAGGACTTGGTATCCTTTATTGACTGATACTCTTTACTTATGAAAAATACTGAAACTAATTAAAGTCATGTAGTATTTAATAAAGAATTATTATTTAAGCCGAAGCTTAGTAGGCTATGGTTATGAACCGAATAAGTTATAGCTAAAGAAGGACTATT